>OY253750.1:25482395-26049874 GCA_958009045.1 Oxytorus armatus | reverse complement strand
ATTTCTTATTTCTGCTCTGGTAAATCTGTCGTTTCAGTCAGTGAGGCAGTGAAGGGCGAACCGTGTAGTGACCGTGTCCATCGCGGTTCTTTACGATAACAAAACAATTTTTGTCATCTTTTTTTCGTTTTAAAAATTAATATCTTCCGCTCTTTCAAGTGAAGATTTTTTTTTACCTATCGACAGTTTGAAGAGCCGTGTATATTGTGTTTGAAAAATATATATATACATACGTATATTGCGAAACACGTATCGCAAGTGTGTTTTATAAAGAAAAAATTTCGGTGATCAAGATAATTGTGCTGGAGGAACGAGAAGATCGATCAAAGAAGAGCGAGAATTATAAAAACAAAAGAAAAAAAACATCTTTCCAAACGGGATAAAAGAGACTTGACAATTTTTTGTTGTTTTTTTTTGCTCTCACGAGACGGAATAACACAGTTGCAAACACGCAGCTAACATTGCAAATAGCCGACGGCTGCCTTTCCGGCCTTTCGATGGATCCGATCGTGCTAGGTGAGAACAAAAAAAGTATTTTGACGACTCAAACGATAATGTGATTATTGCTTTTTTTTTTTCAATTTTCTCCACTCTGCAATTGAAAAAATTTCACTCCGAATATTTGTTTAGACGATCGTGTTTTCCAAACGATCGTTAGCAATTTGTTTTTTCAAAAAATTGAAAAAAATCGTCGACCCTTGATCCGTGGAAAATATACTTTGAATGGACGAATTTTTCTTGTTTTTTTTTTTCGTTCGCCTCGCATAATCCTGTTGTGCAATTCCTACAAGTGCACTTTTATCGAGCTTCATCGAAGGGAACGATTATAATTTTACCAAAAAAATATTGGGCGCGTATATAGATATGTAGATTCACGAAATATGGATTTTTACCACATCATGATCGCCTATGACCTTTGATACTTGGCGACGACCGATTAGCCGAGACGAGGGTCAGATAATATAAAGTAGAAGAGATTATATGTTCTCGCTGGCCCGTTAACGTACTTTATGTACGTTCTGGTGAAACTTTTTTCTTTTTTTTTCGGTATAAATGTTGTTAGAATATAAATAAACTGTCAAACTAGCGGCTTATCAATCCACCGACGATTTTATTCACGAATTTATTATTTCGAGAGTTCGTTTGAACGTATGTGGAGCGGCACAAGCCAAATTGATAGATTTATACCATTTAAAATTAAAATTAAAAAAATTGTAAGGCGGCACGAAAAAATATTGCACCCAAATTGTGAGCCTTTTTCGAAAATTCATTCGGTCATTATCGACGAAAGTGTTGAATTGAGACTTTTAGATGTTATCAATTTTTTTCGGACTCCGGTACAGTAAATTCTCGGTTAAAAAATCAAAATCTTTCAAACACTCTGAAAAATGGACATTAGGTTTTCCTTTTTTTTATTATTACACATTTAAAAAATGAGTTATTGACAGAAAAATAGTTGAAGATGTAAATAATGAGCATTATTGGAGTGAACAAATTATAAAAAATTTCAAACAAAGTTTCAGGTAATTAAATAATAATGTGCTCATTATTCCCATTTTTAATTGCTTTTCCGTTTGACGACTTTGCAAAATGGTGTTTTTTAACCAAGAATTTTTTGTGACATTCTCAGAAGCCTCGAGAGAGTAAAATTGCGTTAGAATACTTTAGTTGGCAACGACCAATCTTATTTTTCAAATAAATCTGGAATTCTCGGTTAAAAAAATAACATTTTTCAAACATTCCAAAAAAAAAAAGACTAGGTTTTTTTCTTATTTTTTTATAATTAATAATTAAAAAATGATTCATTGACAGAAAAATAATTGAGGATGTAAAATGAGCATTATTGCAGTAAAAAAATTATAAAAAATTTCAAATAACATTTCACGTAATTAAATAATAATGTGCTCATTATTTCCACCTTTAATTGCTTTTCCGTTTGCCGACTTTGCAAAATGGTGTTTTTTAACCAAGATTTTGTTGTGACGTTGTCAGAAGCTTCGAGAACGTAAAATTGCGTTAAAATACTTTAGTTGGCAACGACCAATCTTATTTTTTAAATAAATCTGGAATTCTCGATTAAAAAAATTGACATTTTTCAAACACTCCAAAAAATGGACTAGGTTTTTTTTTCATTGTTTTGTAATTAATAATTGAAAAATGATTTATTGACAGAAAAATAATTGAGGATTTAAATAATGAGCATTATTAGAGTAAAAAAATTATAAAAAATTGCAAATAGCATTTCACGTAATTAAATAATAATGTGCTCATTATTTCCATCTTTAATTGCTTTTCCGTTTGACAACTTTGCAAAGTGGTGTTTTTTAACTAAGAATTTTTTGGGACATTCTCAGAAGGCTCGAGAGAGTAAAATTGCGTTAAAACACTTTAGTTGGCAACGACCAATCTTATTTTTCAAATAAATCTGGAATTCTCGGTTAAAAAAATTACATTTTATCAAACACTCCAAAAAATGGACTAGGTTTTTTCTTATTTTTTTATAATTAATAATTAAAAAATGATTTATTGACAGAAAAATAATTGAGGCGGTAAATAATAAGCATTATTGGAGTGTACAAATTATAAAAAATTTCAAATAACATTTCACGTAATTAAATAATAATGTGCTCATCATTCTCATCTTTAATTGCTTTTCCGTTTGCCAACTTTGCAAAACGGTGTTTTTTAACCAAGAATTTTTTATGACATTGTCAAAAGCATCGTAAAATTGCGTTGAAACACTTTGGTTGGTAACGACCAATCTTATTTTTCAAATAAATCTGGAATTTGATGCTCAGCGTTTTTTTCGCGTCGGCATACAACATACTATAAAAAGAAAAAAGAGTGACGGTCGATTTGACATGAAATACCCCATAGACGTGCATAATTTCTCATGATTTATATACGTCACACGACGGTTGAACATTTTGTCCTCCTCAACATTTTCGCGGAATCTTTGATAATTTCAAAATTAACATTAAGAAATGGAAAATGTTCACTAACCTTGTAAATTGTCGTTGGAAAACGTGCATCTCTCCCAGGTAATCCAGGCCCCCATGAAAGATCGAAAACACTTCAATGATCCATAAAATCTTCTCTCAGCTTTGCGTATGATACACATTTGACCCACGCGCGATATCGCGGTTGAAAGAAATGAAACTTTTTCATTTCCGGGCCACGTAAATCGAACAAAGATCTTCCTCGAGTAATCGCCCCCGTGAAAGATCTAAAAGCACGCGTAACCTGACACTAGCAAAAAAACTCATTTTCACTGAACATTCACACATACGCCATCTATAATATATACCATAAAACAACGTTTTAACGGGTAACACTTCTTTCTTTGCTCGTAATACTCGTAATAGCTCGTTTTACGTTACCCGCGACCACGGTCTTGTATACAGGTCTGGAAACTCCCTCAAATTTCAGTTGTGGAGGGCGGCCCGTTAACGAAGCTATTTTTAATTTCTGTAGCAGCCACTAAAGGCGTTGCGATCGGATAATGCCGATAGACATAACCTGAAAACCCCTCGATAGTTCTCGCGGTTGTCTGTTTCTGTTCCACTAACGGACACCGCGTTACACATATTTATTATATGTAATTATAAGTTATTAATCCCGTCATATTTAATGAATATACTGAATAAATATGCTCTTAATTTGAATAGGGTTTTAAACATTCTAACTGTTAACCGAGCATGATAAATATAAACTATTTGTAAATATCTGTCATATGAATATATATTAGGCGAAATAGTTGTCTAGCTCTTGATGTATCGATCTCCGTTAGACTTTCCTTTAAATCCTATAAAATAAACAAAAGTTTTCATTTACAAAAATAGAAATACATCGAACCGTTTCATATATTTAATTTGATCCTTTTTCATTATATTTTCGTGAAAATTGCAGGTACTCAAATAAAGATAAAAGTTGAAGAATTTATTTTCATTCATACTTACTTGATTTTGAGAACTGGAACACTTTTCTAAAACCTACAAAATAAAGTGTAAGAAAATGTAAATAGAGCTGATTTTTACTTACCTTAATCTAGTATTTTTTGGCATGTTACTAAATATTGTCCATTTCGGAATATTGATAAAACTCAAATAAAGAGAAAAATTAAAGTATTTATTTTTATTCATACTTCCTTGATTTCGAAAACTCGAACACTCGCAAAAAACTTAACGTAAGATTTATTCAGTAGTTAATTTCGACAATTTTTCTTAACAACGAATTTCTTTTTCAATCAAAAATTTTTCTGGTGCGCATATTGCCTCGTTCTTAATCTTACATAGTAAATTATGGCATATGATAAGAATTCAGATGCATACTCTTTACAGGGATCAGTGAAGGTGTATGAATTAAATACTTCATCTAGAGTTATATCGAAGACATCAATACGAGAGGAATATTTTGTAAATGATGCTTCGATATGACGGATCGGATGAAAGAAATGAGGATTTGCGTGAATCAGGCCACCGCGTAATTTCATTTGCACCAGTTGCGACTCTGAAGATCCGCAGCTGGTTTTCAAACTCACAGCTTCCTGACACACTGGACAGGATTCATATTTTTGACGGAATTTCAGTGATATCTGAAATATCAATAGAAGAAATTTATGTATGTTTTAATTACTTTTATTTCATCTCTTTTATATACTAACAATGCAATAGATACATTCTGTTAAGGAAGGGGTAAGGGTTTCAGCGTAAAAAAAAACCTTTTTTGCGATTTTTTTTCACAAATATGGATTGAGCAATTTTATTCGAACCTTTTGTACATTATTGAGCATACTTTCGACAATGTTGTGTAATTTTTTCATGCAGAAATATTGAAGCATAAGCCCGTAACAGAACTTCCCCCAGAACGTCTTGGAGAAAAAACAATTTGCGGTGTTCACTATAACTCGGCCGGAAATTATCTGAAAATGAAAAACCATAAAAATTTAGTCAAATTATAATCAAATCTTCCCCCCAACGTTCTCTGATAATTTTTTTTTTCATTTAAAAATTTTTGGCGGCCATCTAAAGTGTGAACTGTTATTCTCCACGAAAAATTCCGCCATTTTGTGGGTGGGAAACACCCTTAATGTGAAAAATAAAAATTTAACTTAACGTTGGGGGGAGGTATTTTATATGTAGAAAATGTGTATAAAGTCTGAAATGAATTGGTCAAGTAGTTTTTAAATGGCAGTGATCACGGACTTTGAAAAAGTAGTTTTGAGAAAAACGCGTCTAAAGTTTATGAAGTCAAAAAGTCCCGCAACTGTTAGAGGTATAGCGTTAAAGGCCAGGAGATTAATAAGACAATAACTTCAATAATATTGCTTAGATCGGTTTAAAATTTTAAGGACATATTCTTGAAATGTTAAACAATAAGATAAGACAAAAAAAAAAAATTCGATTTTTCGAAAGTGAAAACCCTTACCCCGCCCTTAAGGCCGTAGTCTGGTCTAGAGCGAGATTTTTGACGTCATTTCTAATGTGCAATAACGTTTAAACCGTTGAAGTTGTCTTGATGAAAATGTACACGTGCATTTATTGATCCTCAGAGAATACTTGTACATTAAAAAAAAAATTATTTTAAATATTTTTATGTAGTTTTTTGCCTTGTTGCAAGATGGTGCGCCGAATTCGGCCCCCACTCTGGACGATGTTGTATGCATCTCAAAAAAAAAAAAAAAATTCTCAATCTGTATGAGTATTCTGAGCACTGGTAGCAGAATTGGTACTTAAAAATTTTTTTTATTGAGTCGAACAATAATTTTGCCGACATTTTATAACTCGTCGAATACTCGAAAATGTATGAAATATCATCAATGAAAGTTCAACAGGCCGCCATTTTGTCAAAAATTTTTTCTACGTACCAATTCTGCTACTAGTGCTCAGAATACTCATACAGATTGAGAATATATATATATTTTATTTTTTTCAAATGCATACAACATCGTCCAGAGTGGGCGCCGATTTCGGTGCACCATGTTGCAACAAGGCAAAAAACTACATGAAAATATTTAAAATAATTTTTTTTTTTAATGTACAAGTATTCTCTAAGGAACAATAAATGCACGTGTAAATTTTCATCAAGACCACTTCAACGGTTTAAACGTTAATGCAGATTAGAAATGACGTCAAAAATCTCGCTCTAGACCAGACTACGGCCTTAAGGAAACTTATCAAAGCGAGTACTGATTCCTTGAATTGACGATTTCGTGACTCCGAAGGACGGAACAGTGCTTGGAGAATTTCTTTCAGAATTTGAAACTTGTTTCGCATAGCCATGCTCTGGCACACAATTTTCCTTTTCTACTGAGATGTCATCGAATCTTGTTCGCACAGCAAACTCTTTGAGTCGCATTGTTTTGTATGGGACCTTACATATTGAAAATATACGATACGAGCAACTATCTTCTCAAACTATGTGTAAAATCTTTTCATTAAACTTACCCGTGCAATTACTTGGCCATTTGCGTCGAGCTTGACCCATTCGCGAACTATGTCTTCATTGTTAAAATGTCACATACACGATTCGTGTGTTGTAATTTTATAATACCTGGAATAGATAGTTCCCACTTTATCCACATATCAATGTTCTTAGGCACTCGGAATGTACAACATTTTTTGTTTATTTTTCTACCGGTTTTACAATGTGGCACTACACACCGATTCATCATTCTTAATATAATAATCAGTAAAAGACTGTGCACACAAGACCGTGCTGTGATCTACACCAAATAAACATAATATTCAGGCATAGCAGTATCGAAGGGTTTTCACGTTATGTCTATCAGCATTATCCGATCGCAACGCCTCTAGTGACTGCTACAGAAATTAAAAACAGCTTCGTTAAGCGGCCCATTCTCGGCGGAGGAGTTTCCAGGCCTGCATACAAGACCGTGCCCGCGTCACTGTTACCACGGGAGTTCGCGGCGGGAGAGGGGTCACTAGCGCATCCTTGCGGGCGCCACCGGACACCTGCTGTTCAAGATGGCCGCGAAATCTTTCCCCCCCACTCTTATTTGTCTCCTGATCTATTCGGAGCATATACTTTCGAACAAAGATACATTACCTTTCCCTCGCGAATTGAATTGAACATTTTATTTTGAATTATTATCGATCTGGAAAAATCATTTGGGCACGCTAAAACCGGCAGCTGTGCAGCTGTGCGGTGTATGCATATAAGCGTGGGAGATTATGGAAAGAAAAAAAAATTCCATCGGAAAGACCACGCCGGCGCTTCGTTTGCCGTTATAGAATATTCATTAGCGTTCAATTAGTACTATTTACGCAAAATAAATATCAAATACAGCTTACCGAGTGGAAGAGAGACGACCGAGAGGAAAAAGGTCTACACCCGGAAACGCCGGGGCCAACGTTGACAGAGGACCTAGCCAAACAACGTAAATCAGGTCCTCGTCCTCTGCGGAACAATAACGAACACTGTGCCTACTTTACGAGGGCTCTTTTTTCATCGGTTGACTCTATGCACGGGAGACAATACGCTACCGTGCGGTATGCGCCCGCACTTTCTCCTACACACACGCGGTCATTTTCGGAACTAGAGATTTATCGTACATACATGTATCGATTTCTGAAAGTCATAAGGACGCACGCACATCTTGTTTAATGAAAAACGACTTGAGATACACCCTTTTGAATTTTAGTGCTCGATATACTCGTGTACAGATGCAATGGGATAGAAAACAATGCCTATAACGACTCTGACAAAACTTTTGACGGCACTTTTTTTTTCTAGATTTAGGGGTAATGTGTATCGAGCGTATGTAAATGGATGTAGGAAAGAATTGCTACCTGAATACGCGTTCGTGCACCGTTTACGGCGGGATTTTCACTCTTGTTGCCCTCCGGTCGTCGCGCTCAAATCTCTTAACGTGTCCCCATCCCCTTCAGCGGTCTGTCGACAATGTTTACCGGCGTTATATTCGAGAGCCCGTGTAACATGAGAATCTATGTGTGTCCTTTGACCGCGAGAACGGATATGTATACATCGATACTAATGAAAGCTTATGTACATGCCGATTTGAGTTTTTCGTTCGAGTTGATCGCGAAGTTTTCAACGATGCGTGCGATCTCCACCGCGGTCATTGTACCTATGCGATTTTTTTCTACATGAGAAGAGGGTGTTGCGCGACGGACTTTACGCGTTTATCCGCCAGGAATATTTTCGCGCTGTTTTCAAAAGTTTAATTTTCAATACTGACGCGTTCTTGGATGAGTGACGGGTCATTTTATTATTGGAAAAAAGTTCTATTAAGGTAGTAGTCTGGTAACTTGAGCCGATTTTCATGTCTTTTTTGGAGGGCATTTTTTTGTAGGAAAATAAAAATGAATCGTTTTGGATATTTAGGATGTTTTTATTTACATATTAAAGATACAAAAAAAATGTATTTGAAGAAATTTAATAGTTTATTATTATTATTTTATTATTGATCAAAGTTGGCACCTCGAAAAAAATGCGCGTGGGTGGCCCCGGTGATTTTGGCTCTTGATGTTATATGAAATAAAAAATTCTTGATAATTCTTAAGGGATAACACCACTGTGACCCCCTGTTTTTTTTCACATCTTTCGAGAATTTTTTTTGTGGGAAAAAAAAGAGATATTCGAAAAATTTCTTTGGGTTTTGTTTCTTGTTTATTAATGTATCAAAAAACATTTTTTTCACATTTTTCACGCCGCATGGTGACGCTGGGGAAGCTCTCGCGTCAGGTGCTGTCATCTTCGCAGTGGTTCGCGGCACGCAGCAGAACTCTCTTCAACGTCGATCTGAACAAAAATACCGAGTGTTTTCGTTAATAATATGATATTTTTAAGAGAAGTACATAGGGATTTGGAAAAATATTGTTTTAAAAAAAATAGGCACGCCTTTGAAATTAAAGAATGATTTTTGAGAAAAATTTCTCGTCGAAAATAAGCTATAACTTTTATAATTATTGAGATATCGAAAAAATCTTATGTACTTCTCTTCAAAATATCATATTATTAACGAAAACACTCGGTATTTTCTTTCAGATCTACGTTGAAGAGAGTTCTGCTGCGTGCCGCGAACCACTGCGGAGATGATAGCACCTGACGCGAGAGCTTCCCCAGCGCCACCATGCGGCGTGAAAAATGTGAAAAAAATGTTTTTTGATACATTAATAAACAAGGAACAAAACCTAACAAAATTCGTCGAATATCGCTTTTTTTTCCCAAAAAAAAAAATTCTTGAAAAATGTGAAAAAAAAACAGGGGGTCACAGTGGTGTTATCCCTTAATCTATAGACATGTCATTCTGGTCGGAACTACTGAAGTTAAATTTCATGGATAAATAACAAAACGGCGGACTTTGGGAAAAAAAACTTTTTTCAAACAAATTAATTTCATCATAAGTATTTGACCGCGAGTTAAGGTAGTAGTCTGGTAACTTAAGCCGATTTTCATGTCTTTTTTTGGAGGGTGTTTTTTTGTAGGAAAATAAAAATGAATCGTTTTGGATATTTAGGAAGTTTTTATTTACATATTAGAGATACAAAAAAAAATTTATTTGAAGAAATTTAATAGTTTATTATTATTATTTTATTATTGATCGAAGTTGGCACCTCGAAAAAAAGCGCGTGGGTGGCCCCGGTGATTTTGGCTCTTGACGTTAACTGAAATCAAAAATTCTTGATAATTCTTAATCTATAGACATGTCATTCTGGTCGGAACTACTGAAGTTAAATTTCATGGATAAATAACAAAATTTATTTGCTAAAATAAAAGGACTTCTTTTTCCAAAGTCCGCCATTTTGTTGTTTATCCATGAAATTTAACTTCAGTAGTTCCGACCAGAATGACATGTCTATAGATTAAGAATTATCAAGAATTTTTGATTTCAGATAACATCAAGAGCCAAAATCACCGGGGCCACCCACGCGCTTTTTTTTCGAGGTGCCAACTTCGATCAATAATAATAATAATAATAATAAACTATTAAATTTTTTCAAACAATTTTTTTTTTGTATCTTTAATATGTAAATAAAAACATCCTAAATATCCAAAACGATTCATTTTTATTTCCCTACAAAAAAACGCCATCCAAAATAGACATGAAAATCGCCTTAAGTTACCAGACTACTACCTTAACTCGCGGTCAAATACTTATGATGAAATAAATTTTTTTTTTCCCAGAATCACAGGCATTTGTAAAACAATATCGCTAATGCAATCGAATAAATAATAATGAATTGTTACAATATTACTTTCACGAAGGTATAAATTATTATTTATAAACTAGCCGTGCCCCGTGGCTTCATCCGCGTTAAATTTCCGTCCTTCGATTCGACGTGCCACTGCCACTCCTCAGGGTCACAGCATAAAGTTGTATGGCGTTAAAGCCTTCGTGAATAAACGGGCTATCTGATGCAAAAAGAAATTTTCAAATCGGCTTAGTATTTTCTGAGATTAGCGCGTTCAAACAAACAAACTCTCTCGCTTTATTATAGTATGGTATAGATATTAGGATGGGTTAAATAAAATGACTAATTTTTCTTTTCCTTGATATAATGAAAAATGTATTGTTCGGCATCTCAAAAAAACCCTCTGTGAGGATGAGCCCTTCATATTTAAATTAAGAGGTCCCTCATCGCGAATTTTCATTTCCTATTTGAATAACATGGAAACATTTTTTTTTTTAACTTTGGAATTTTATTAGACTTAAACCGTTGATGTTAGGAGAGTCTTTTAGCACATTTTTGTAGAACATTTGATGCTCTACAAAATAGCTCTCTTGTGTCTAATCGATAAAAGTAACCGTACAAAAAATAATCAGTGATAATTAGCTCTGGATTCTACTTATCTCGTTTATTAGTAAATAAATTTCAAATTAAAAAAAATTTTAGTTATCAATATGAATAAATATGCTACTAATATATACTACTAATATATTACTAATATACTAATATACTACCAATATATTACTAATTGTTTTCAAACAAATATGAGAGAATCCAGAGGTAATTATCCCCGATTATTTTTTGTACGGTTACTTTTATCGATTAGACACAAGAGAGCTTTTTTGTAGAGCATCAAATGTTCTACAAAAATATGTTAAAAGACTCTCCTAACATCAACGGTTTAAGTCTGATAAAATTCCAAAGTTAAAGAAAAAATGTTTCCATGTTATTTAAATGGGAAATGAAAATTCGCGATGAGGGACCTCTTAATTTAAATATGAAGGGCACATACTTGCAAAGAATTTTTTTGAGATGCCAAACAATACATTTTTAATTATATCAAGGAAAAAAAAAATTAATCATTTTATTTGACCCACCTTAATAGATATAGTAGTATAGCAGTAGGATAGTAAGATTAGGGTTATAGCATGAAGTTATATGGTCCGAATAAACGGGCTATCTAATGCAAAAAGAATTTTTCAAATCGGATCAGTATTTCCTGAGATAAGAACACTTCACAGAACACTTTTCTCTGCTATAGGGTCTGTGTAGCTTATAAGTTGGTAGTCTCATAGGCGCGAATGTTTGAATTTGAATTTATCGCTCACACCATGAATTTTTTGTTCGATAGATGCGGACCGATGCATCTATTAATTCACATTTGCTTCGTGCAAACTGTCAAACGCTCGAGGGTTAAATGGTCGTTAAGTTTTCGGAAATTTTCCAATTTTCTGCGCAATTTTCGTAATTTTCCTTTCCGTAAGAACCTTCTAAGAAGTATTAGAAAACTTAAAAAAAAAGATGAATGAAATCAGTAAAGTCGTTCTCAAGTTATGGCGTGACCAAGGGAAATAGGAATTCATTTTTATATATAGATTAATGTAGATAAAATAATTTAAAAAAGTACACATTATTCTTAAATAATTATGGATAAATATTAATAGTATAATTATAAGAATGTTTATTACGTCCCCCTCAGATTATCATTACCAGAATCATTCCGTTCTTTTTAACGCATTTTGGACGCTAATGCTCATGACCGGAACCTACCGGCCAGGACTACGTTGAACATTGAAGGGAAATATATATAACTAGGCGAATTGAGACTGGATAAAAGAAAGAAGAAATGAGAAAAGGAGGCGGAAGAAATAAAAAAAATGCGAAGGTTGTGATCGAGGGGGGAATGTGAATTTTGCCGGGAAGGGACTCTCACTCATTCTCTCTTCTTTCGCACCGCCCTAATCAAATCACCAGGGCAATTCTCTTTATGGGTATTATACGACGATGATGATTATTATTATTCACAAATATACATGTGTGCGTTTGCAACGCGTCGTGTATAAAGCGCAGAAACGTTTGGAGCGTAAGAGAGAGAGTGAGGAAAAGAAATAAAAGAAACGAAATGCGCACGAAAATAAGGGACGAGAGTAGTAAAAGTTTCAAACGCACATACACACACGTAATATAATAGGTACGATCGGGCATGATTGATTCACCGGACCGCTTGATTAACTCTTCACCTCGGAGTTCACGCTTTACCCTCGCTATACCGATCTCATATGTGAGAAAGGTATAAACAAAAAAATGGCGAATTCAGTACTCCCTTCTCTGATACAGCGTGAGTATCGAGTTTCAAGAATTGGCAAATGTTATTTCATCGGCTATTCGCCGTTTGTATTATTGATATTAAATTTTTTTATCATTACAACAGGTGTTTATTGATTCTGGTAAACGAATACGAAGCGTACTTTAGCAAGACACTGTACTTTTGTTGAATGCGTGAAAAATAATGAGGAAGCTGGGAATTATGAGGATGTGGAACTTACATACTTTTTCCTCTCTTCGTTAATTCGGTTGGCCGATAAATAGTACAATCAATAGAGAAAATTGTGGCGCATTAAAAATAAAGGACTTTTTTTTTTTTTCTAATTAGGTTCAGTATCACGTACCGATTGTGAATTAACAAAATGGTTACAAATTAAGGGAGCGGAAGTGCCGGCATTTTGAGGGAAACTGTATTGGCCAATATCTCCGTTACCGTGCACTTTAGGCCAAAAATGGATATAATCTTTCTTGTAGATAATTGAATTTTCCATCTTTTTTTATGAATAATTTTTCTTTTATCACTTACCGTTTACGACTTATACGACTGTTAACATTTATTTATTCACTTTTTTACCTGTATCTCTCCTAATAATTGCTTAAACAATAAAATGCCAATGACTTATCTTTCAAATCCATACATTTTCCACAACTTTTATTTGAAACTTTTTGGTCTAAAATTAATATTCTCAAACTTATAACGCGTTTTTATTAGCCTTGCACCCAGTAGCGCAACATTGAACGCGTTTTAACTTTGAGAATATTAATTTTAGACAAAGAAGTTTTAAATAAAAGTTGTGGAAAATATATGGATTTAAAAGAGAAGTTATTAGCATTTTATTGTTTAAACAATTATTAAGAGAGATACAGGTCAAAAAGTGAATACATAAATTTTAACAGTCGTATAAGTAGTAAACAGTAAGTGATACAAAAAAAATTATATAAAAAAAAGATGGGAAATTCAATTATCTACAAGAAAGGTTATAACCATTTTTAGCCTAAAGTGCACGGTAACGGAGATATTGGCCAATACGGTTTTCCTCAAAATGGTGACACTTCAGCTCCCTTAATTTGTAACCATTTTGTTAATTCACATTCAGTACGTGATACTGAATCTTATTAAAAAAAAAAATTGTCGATCATTTTTAGTGCGATGCGGACAAGAGTAACGGGCTCCCTATTGATTGTACTAGAAGGTTACCGTTTCAGTTTGAATTTTTCTCGTTTTTCACATTCGAGTCGCGACAACTCTGGATTCATTTTAAATCGCAACTTGTTCTTCTTCAATGCATTATGATTTTTCAGCGTTATGTATATCGTACATTTAATTATTCACTTTTTGACCTGTATCTCTCCTAATAATTGTTTAAACAATAAAATGCCAATAACTAATCTTTCAAATCCATATATTTTCCACAACTTTTATTAAAAACTTTTTCGTCTAAAATTAATATTCTCAAAGTTATAACGCGTTTTTATTAGCCTTGCACCCAGTAGCGCAACATTGAACGCGTTATAACTTTGAGAATATTAATTTTAGACAAAAAAGTTTTAAATAAAAGTTGTGGAAAATATATGGATTTAAAAGATAAGTTATTAGTATTTTATTGTTTAAACAATTATTAGGAGAGATACAGGTCAAAAAGTGAATAAATAAATTTTAACAGTCGTATAAGTCGTAAACGGTAAGTGATACAAAAAAAATTATTTAAAAAAAAAGATGGGAAATTCAATTATCTACAAGAAAGGTTATTACCATTTTTGGCCTAAAGTGCACGGTAACGGAGATATTGGCCAATAGGGTTTTCCTCAAAATGGCGGCACTTCCGCTCCCTTAATTTGTAACCATTTTGTTAATTCACATTCGGTACGTGATACAGAACCTTATTGAAAAAAAAAATTGTCGATTATTTTTAGTGCGATGCGGAGAAGAGTAACGGGCTCCCTATTGATTGTACTAAAAGGCTACCGTTTCAGTTTGAATTTTCCTCGTTTTTCACATTCGAGTAGCGACAACTCTGGATTCATTTTAATTCGCAACTTTTTCTTCTTCATTGCATAATGATTTTTCAGCGTTATGTATATCGTACATTTATTTATTCCCTTTTTGACCTGTATCTCTCCTAATAATTGTTTAAACAATAAAATGCCAATAACTAATCTTTCAAATCCGTACATTTTCCACAACTTTTATTAAAAACTTTTTCGTCTAAAATTAATATTCTCAAAGTTATAACGCGTTTTTATTAGCCTTGCACCCAGTAGCGCAACATTGAACGCGTTATAACTTTGAGAATATTAATTTTAGACAAAAAAGTTTTAAATAAAAGTTGTGGAAAATATATGGATTTAAAAGATAAGTTATTAGCAGTTTATTGTTTAAACAATTATTAGGAGAGATACAGGTCAAAAAGTGAATAAACAAATATTAACAGTCGTATAAGTCGTCAACGGTAAGTGATACGAAAAAAATGATTCGGAAAAAAAGATGGGAAATTCAATTATATACAAGAAAGGTTATTACCATTTTTGGCCTAAAGTGCACGGTAACCGAGATATTGGCCAATACGGTTTTCCTCAAAATGGCGGCACTTCCGCTTCCTTAATTTGTAACCATTTTGTTAATTCACATTCGGTACGAGATACTGAACCATATTAAAAAAAAATTGTCAATTATTTTTAGTGCGATGCGGACAAGAGTAACTTGCGGACAAGAGTAACCCTATTGATTGTACTAAAAGGCTACCGTTTCAGTTTGAATTTTTCTCATTTTTCACATTCGAATCGCAACTCTGGATTAATTTTAATTCGCAACTTTGTCTTCTTCATTGCATAATGATTTTTCAGCGTTATGTATATCGTAGAACGAAATGAATCTCGCCGAGGTAATGAGCGTCGCTAAAATAAGTATCTTGGGTTGAGGACGATTACATGATAGTATCACGATGAGTTTGTGTCATGTGGGTAATTGGATCGAGAGCTTTGGCATACCACTCGACCATCCTAGCTTTTATACATCCAACTTACATACCAGTTTAGCATATATAGATATATAACGAAGACGATTTAAAATGTACAACATAGATACATATATATATATATATATATATAGATTCAACACCCAGGGTGCACTCGGCGAGCCCGGGGTTCACAAAAGACCACTCTGTGTGTACAAAACCGAAGCGAGATCATTATCACACTTGCGTCATTCTCATACACTATTAACGACTTGTTTCTCGGCGACTTCTTCTTCTTCGTTCTCCCTGCGAATCTTTGTATCGGATTTTCCGAGCTTCTTATATCGAGCTGCTAATGTTCACTCATTAAGACTCGCCCTCCTACCGGAGGAATTTCTTCTTCTTTTTTGTAACCGCTAACAAAAAAATATGTTGATTTTACATGCGGCGCTTATGGTTGGGCTAAATCGTTGCAGACTGATTAAAATATAATGTCCGCACATACGATGAATGCAAAATTATTTTTGTGGCCAATCGTGAACTGTAATTGTATCGTGAATGAGAAATTTATCAACTTGATCCTGACTTGGTGTTTAGACTTTAAAATAAACATTTGGTATAATTTTTTTTTTTTAAGACCTTCGTAAGATCTAAAATCTGCTAATAATAATTAAACGTTACTTTCATCATATTGAATAAAAGATTTCTCGGTATTAATTAAATTCTTTTCTCGTGCGGTACATAAAAGACCTTTCGATAATTAGCGGATTAGATGGTAGTCAAACAAACCCCGATGGTTAAAATCACTCTTCATCGTTCTCTCGCTCACTTTCGTTTTAGTTATTTTGCTCTTGTCTTTCTATGTGTACCCTGTCCCTTTTACTTGGCTCCCTTCTTGTGGCGGTGTCCTCCGGTTTTCTCTCTCTCTCTCTCTTTCTACATCCCTAAAATAAAGCACATGTTGAACGGGTGACACTGACATCCATCACTCGAACTTACAAACACGCCCACTTCGAACTCCATTTACTTGTACCCACTTATATACAAATATACGAATGCCTAATCCACATACACGACACATCGACTACGAGTGGATACGTATACATCTATATATGGGACAAAATGGACCTAATTGAAAGTCCCAATTTGGAGTTAAAATCAGCCGTTTTTTTTTAGTTATAACCATTTATTAACGGGGGAAATAGGGTTAGGACAGCGTTTTCTCAATGATTTTCATGAAATTTTTTATAGTATAAAAAATGAATATAATTTATTGAAACTTTTAGAATATCTTATACATATTTTTAAGTATTGACTATAAAATTTTTGAAGAATTTTCTTGAAAAACACCGGGGATATTAGCGACCCCATATTGCAGGGTCACAATCAGACTCAGCATTTTGCGTACATTCTGGAAGCCGCAATTTTCATCTGAAATCAAACGAGGTTGGAATTTACTTTTATTATATGTCTCTCTTCTATATGAACCTAAATGCTATCAAAAAAATAGAAAATTCAATTTTTTACAGGGGTCAAAACAAAAAAGCATGATTTTTTGCCATTTTTTACAACTTTATTTACAAAAAAAAAATGGTTTTAAACAATGATAATATTCCGATTTTACGTTCATATAGAGCGCAATACTATGAAGAAAGTAACTGCCAATTTTCAAAACGATTGGTTGAAAACTTTTCGAACTAGCGTGTACGCAAGTTAAAAAAAAGTCGTTTTCAGAAAAACGCGTTTGAAAAAATAGCGCGCTCGGGGCCTGAAGGAGAGCTACTTATTTTAATGGCTTATAACAATAGAACGAGTCGGAATTTTCATTTAAAATTTTGGGAACATATTTTTCAATAGTTTTACTAACAATTTATGAAATTAAAAAAAAATCGATTTTTTGAACCGTCTAACCCTATTTCCCCCCCTTAATTCGATCGAAAGTATGCACATCTATTTGTGTGGATACAAAGGGAATGATGAATTTTTTTCGCGATTTTTCGTTGGAGTTCCTTAAGGAGGGAAATAGGGTTAGGACAGCGTTTTCTCAATGATTTTCATGAATTTTTTTATAGTATAAAAAATGAATATAATTTATTGAAACTTTAAGAATATTTTATACATATATTTAAGTATATACTATAAAATTTTTGAAGAATGTTCTTGAAAAACACCGGGGATATTAGCGACCCCATATTGCAGGTCACAATCAGACTTAGCATTTTGCGTACATTCTGGAAGCCGTAATTTTCACCTGAAATCAAACGAGGTTGGAATTCATTTTTATTATATGTCTCTCTTTTATATGAACCTAAATGCTATCAAAAAAATAGAAAATTCAATTTTTTACAGGGGTCAAAACAAAAAAGCATGATTTTTTGCCATGTTTGACAACTTTATTTGCAAAAAAAACATTATTTTAAACAATGATAATATTCCGACTTTAGGTTCATATAGAACGTAACACTATCAAGAAAGTAACTGCCAATTGACAAAACGATTGGTTGAAAACTTTTCAAACTATCGTGTACGCAAGTTCGAAAAAATTGGTTTTGAGGAAAACGCGTTTGAAGAAATAGCGCGCTCGGGGCCTGAAGGAGAGCTACTCACTTTAATGGCTTATAACAATAGAACGAGTCGGAATTTTCATTAAACATTTTGGGAACATATTTTTCAATAGTGTTACTAACAATTTAAGAAATTTAAAAAAAATCGATTTTTTGAAACTAACCCTATTTTCCCCCGTAAGAGATTTTAAGGATCAAATCTTTGCGGTGCGATTTTTTTTGTTTTCTATTGTCTTGGAAAAGAAGATTGTTGATCAGAATCATTTTGAGAACTGCTCAAAAGAATTATCCGGGTCCGTGTAATCTTTGTGAAATTTGAATTTTCGTAAACGGGCCCATATTGCCCCACCTTCCACCCGTTCCGTCTCACCATAAACTCCAGAGAGTTACACTTGTTCTGGAACATCAATATTGCATTTATATACCATTATGTATCTATATAAAGTGTACAAGTCAGGGCTTTTCCATTTACATACAAATATATACACACGAGCTTCATAGGATGTCCCTCGTGTGTTGGTGATATGGGGTTAAACACATGTATTACACGAGTGTAAACTACGACTGGCTTACAGCGGGTTTCTTTGATCTCTCTGCCATTCATCAACGCGGGATCTCCCCCCCGCCCCTCTTTCTGTCTTCCTCTCGTTCGCACCGACACGCTGCTGAGAGAAAAAAAAAGCTCCATACCATTACGTACCCTTTTGGCTATCCTAATTAATTAATATTAGAAAAACAAAAAAATTGTTAATCAAACAGTCATTTGAAAATTCGTTTAAATTTGTTTGACTTCCTGTGTCAAGCTTTAGGGGGTTAGCAAATTGATTAATTGATCGTAAATTAAAAGTCGATCGACATGAAATTGGTTTTAGTTTGAAATACAATCGAGTCAATTAATTATTTCTCAATTAATAATCGATCGATTAAAAGTTGAATTCGTACTTCTCGCATAATTTATGAATTTTTATATTTTCAAATTTTATACACCGTGTGTGTGAATAATAAAAAAAAACGGAATATATTTGAAAAAAGGTGAATAAGGGATTATAATAGCCATACGTTCAATGCTGCGGTTGTAAAAACGTCATCGTTCCACAAGAAGCGCGTGCTCTCTTGACTGGTTCGTGCGGTGGCGTAAAACTTTTTACGGAGGAGTTATATCCATACAGAGAGAAATATAGGGCTTCAACATATATATATATATATATATATATATATAAATGTGTAACGCGCGACGATGAACCAACGTCGCTGAGTCTAAGAAACCGTAATAAACCGAGCTGGAATAATTGGCGAAGGCGCCTTTTGACGCCGGAACGTTCGCCGCGGTAATTAAAAGTCTTATCATCGAAGTGTGCTCGCACCGTGTAACACCGTATTAATATATCTACAGAGACGGATGATATAATATCCGTATAAACATTACATTTACAATTTATACATCTTGCCCTGTCGTTTATTTATTTATCAAATTTTGTCGCGACGGGGAAGGGTGTGTTGAGACTTTTTGGGAATTCGAAAATTATTGTTGTCAATGTATAATGTAGGAAACTTGAGGAATAACATTTTATAGATAATTGTTGTGGATAAAATTGAGGGGTCAGATCACTCTAGAGGCCGAAAAAATAGGCTTTTTTAAGGATTTTTTTCAGGAAAACTACAGATTAAATCGAGATTACAAAATAGAGTGTTTATCATACATATCAGTGACTGTCTACAATAATTTTTTTGAACCGATTAATTTCAAAGTGGCGGCTGTGCAGCATTTTTTTTATTACGTCTCCGTTTTTGTTGGCCGGAACGATAACTCAGACAATTTTCAACCGATTCACTTGAAACTTCGAATATATCTTTAAAAGTACATTGTCTATGGAAGAGCGTAGGATTTTTTCGATATATTAATTTTTGGCCAAATGGCGCACTTCTAAAGTGAAAAGTGAAAAATTTGCTCAAAAAATCGTCAGAAAATTGTTAATAACAAATGAACTATGCAATATTAAAAAAAAATCCTACGCACTTCCATTGACAATGTATGTTTAAAGATATATTCAAAATTTCAAGTGAATCGGTTGAAAATCGTCCGAGTTATGTTTCCGGCCAACAAAAACTGAGACGTCATCGTAAAAAGGCTGCACAGCCGCCATTTTTAGATTAGTCGCTTGAAAAAAATTATTGTATACAGTCACTGATATGTATGATAAACACCCTATTTTCTAATCTCGATTAATTTTGTAATTTTTCTGAAAAAAAAAATCCCCAAAAAAGCCTATTTTTTCGGCCTCTAAAGTGTCTTAACCCTTTCAGGGGGGAATTAGGACAGCGTTTTCTCAATGATTTTCATGAGTTTTTTTATAGTATAAAAAATGAATATAATTTATTGAAACTTTGAGAATATTTTATACATATATTTAAGTATATACTTTAAAATTTTTGAAGAATTTCGTTGAAAAACACCGAAGGTATTAGCGACCCCATATTGCAGGTCACAATCAGACTCAGCATTTTGCGTACATTCTGGAAGCCGCAATTTTCATCCGAAGTCAAACGAGGTTGGAATTCACTTTTATTATATGTCTCTCTTCCATATGAACCTAAATGCTATCAAAAAAATATAAAATTGAATTTTTTACATGGGTCAAAACAAAAAAGCATGATTTTTTGCCATTTTTTACAACTTTATTTGCAAAAAAAAAATTATTTTAAACAATGATAATATTCCGATTTTAGGTTCATATAGAGCGCAATACTATGAAGAAAGTAACTGCCAATTTTCAAAACGATTGGTTGAACATTTTTCAAACTAGCGTGTACGCAAGTTAAAAAAAAGTCGTTTTCAGAAAAACGCGTTTGAAAAAATAGCGCGCTCGGAGCCTGAACGAGAGCTACTCACTTTAATGTATGATAAACACCCTATTTTCTAATCTCGATTAATTTGGTAATTTTTCTGAAAAAAAATCCCCAAAATAGCATATTTTTTCGACCTCTAAAGTGTTTTAACCCTTTCAAGGGGGAAATAGGGTTAGGACAGCGTTTTCTCAATGATTTTCATAAATTTTTCTATAGTATAAAAAATGAATATAATTTATTGAAACTTTGAGAATATTTTATACATATATTTAAGTATCTACTATAAAATTTTTGAAGAATTTCCTTGAAAAACACCGAAGATATTAGCGACCCCATATTGCAGGTCACAATCAGACTCAGCATTTTGCGTCCATTCTGGAAGCCGCAATTTTCATCCGAAATCAAACGAGGTTAGAATTCACTTTTATTATATGTCTCTTTTCCATATGAACCTACCAAAATGCTATCAAAAAAATAGAAAATTGAATTTTTTACAGGGGTAAAAACAAAAGAGCATGATTTTTTGCCATTTTTTACAACTTTATTTGCAAAAAAAAAAAATTATTTTAAATAATGATAATATTCCAATTTTAGGTTCATATAGAGCGCAATACTATGAAGAAACTAACTGCCGATTTTCAAAACGATTGGTTGAAAAATTTTCAAGCTAGCGTTGAGCAAGTTCAAAAAAAGTCGATTTCAGAAAAACGCGTTTGAAAACTTTAACACTTTACTAAACACTTTAATGGCTTATAACAATAGAACGAGTCGGAATTTTCATTTAAAATTTTGGGAACATATTTTTCAATAGTTTTACTAAAAATTTATGAAATAAAAAGAAATCGATTTTTTGAACCGTCTAACCCTATTTCCCCCCTTAATGCACGCGCACAAATTTCTCCTTACGTCACGTTGTCCAAGCAATGTAATTATAAACGATAAAAATATTTTTTAACATTCGAATACTAACTTAATTAATTCTCGTATCATTTATTGTCCCACAAGGTTTGTCCTCGACGAGAATTTTTAAATCAGCTAAAAATCCTGCAAGATTCGAATTTTATTCGGCAATTAACGTTCCAATAATTGGAGACTCGTTAATAAAATAAAAATAAATATATATGTATGTATTGAAAGAAAAAAAAGTTAAAGGCTCGCCGGGATCATTAAGGGCTTCCTAAAAAAAAAAGCTGAGGGCAAGCCGAATAAAAACGTAAGGAAAAAAGAAAAAAAAATTGGCGAATTCAGGAGGGGAAACGACGAGAAGTTGGGATATCTCCTCTTCGGCGGATCTTCCGCCGGGGCGAACGGTGACGACGGGGCAAAAACGCGTCTCGGTGGGCTTTCGGTGTGCTCTCCCGAAAATTCTCGTTGAAACTCTTCCGAGAATCACAGACTGCGAGGCACTCTTTACTTCTGGTGGCCCACGAACGCGAGATCATTCTCTTTCCTCCTTCGCCCTTATTTATCGTATCCGCGAAAGTTCGCCGCACGTGTTTGCATATAAATATATAAAACACTCTCAGTTTTTTTTAAATATATACGTATACGTGTTTGTGTATAATGTGCAGCGAGTACATCACCTACTTGTAATATACTGCACTGTTATATATTTTTACCGTTCCGCGCCCTTAACTACCACCGCGAATCGTGAACCCTCTTTTTCTCGTTTCATCTCTCTCTCTCTCTCTCTCGCGCGCACGTCGGCACCCGTGTACGTCGAAGAAGATGAAAAAGAAGGGTGACCGAAGAAGAAAGAGATATGCGACACATAAAACGTCCAACGAATTGGCGAGTCACTGCCAAACAGTTTTTTTTTTCACCTCATGAAAAGGGATGATATTCTATAAAAGAATGAAGAAACGTGAGTCAAGAACAAGGAAATACATTTTTTTTTATATCCCAATAATTATCATTGAATGTCTATGTTGAAGATTTTTAGTTTCATCGCATGGTATATAGGAGGAAAATAAGCCAAAAATCTAAGAAGTAGAGAATAAATAAATGATGGTAAAAAATATGAAATTTAACTCCTTTTCTGGTAACGACAATTATCTTTGAACGTCAAAATAAAAAATTATCTATTCTACCAATCACGTCACACATATATATTAGGGCGATTTTTTTTTTCAGTCCCCACCCGGAATTTTGTTGGATATGTCGAAAAAGAAATTCCCTGAAAGTTACAGCCCTTAATATTAATTCTAAGTACTTTCCCAAAGCGTGAGAAGATTTTCCATCTAAAATACACGTGAATCGAATTTTATTTTTTTTTCAAAATTCTATAACTCAGCCGCATTTTATGCTATCATATTGTTCTTGGTTTCGATTTACTCGGAATACAACAATCTAAAAAAGTGCCTTTTGCGGCCAAAGTGTAAATTGTACTGGTGAGTTGGTACGGGTCACTGAAGTTGATTTTTACCAAAAATTCTCATTTCTTTGCTGTTATCTCCGAAACAATTAACTTTATGAAAAAAATGTTAATCAACAATTTGTTGGAAATTTAATTTCCTATAAAAAAGATCCTATCGACCCAATTGATTAGATTAATATTTCTTGAGATATTGCACTTTTTTTATTTTATTTTTTTTAAATTATTTAATATTTTATATTTTATAAATTTTATACTATTCATAAGTTAAAGTTCAATATCTCAAGAAATATTGATCTAAGCAATTGGGTCGATAGGACCTTTTTTGTAGGAAATTAAATTTCCAACAAATTTTTCATTTACATTTTTTTCGTAAAGTTAATTGTTTCGAAGATAACAGCAAAAAAACGAGAATTATTGGTAAAAATCATCTTTATTGACCCGTACCAACTCACCAGTACAATTTACACTTTCACCGCAGAAGGCACTTTTTTAGATTGTTTTATTTTGAGTATATCGAAACCAAGAACAATATGATAGCATAAAATGTGGCTGAGTTATAGAAACTTGGAAAAAAAAATTCGATTTACGTGTATTTTAAATGGAAAATCTTCTCACGCTTTGGGAAAGTACTTAGAATTAATATTAAGCGCTGTAACTTTCAGGGAATTTCTTTTTCGACATATCCAACAAAATTTCGGGTGGGGACTGAAAAAAAAAATCGCGTGTATCGATTCATCGCTTATTACCGATCACTATCGATTATTATAAGAAATAAAAATTTTTAAGTCCATTTTTACTAAAATTCGTTAAACTCTCCTCGTTTCTCGACTAACGAACGGCAATAAATTTCCTGAGAATGCACTTCCGTTCTCGGGATGACGTGTGTCATGGATTTTCCAAAATGTATCGCTACATTCGGTGAGAAATATGCGTACAACGAGTATAGAAAGATATAGACAACGTGGAAACTAAAATACGAAAATATCGAACGTATACTCGGTAAACGAGAGTCTGATCCCAATTTCCTTTAAAAGAAAAGTAAAAAAGACTCGTACGAGGCGGAGGGGTTGTTGGAGCGGAGTGTGCGTACAAGTGAAGCTGAGAAAGAGAGGAGAAAGAGTGTATATGCACAGGGGACGGAAGAGGCGGATGAACATGCAAGAGGGAGTGTCGCAGCGCGAACGGAATGTAGCGAGAGGCAATTGCCGGGGCAGGAGTTCGCTAATTAAGGGTTACACTATTCTATATACGTATATATATATATAGTTAGGTAGTCCGATGCTCTCTTGAGTTTTCTCAGCTCGATATAACAACCGCAACGTTCTCTGCGTTAAAAACCTTATTCTCGATGCTTGCATCTCATTAGTGACATTGTAGACACCGTATATTGGATGTATCGTGCGAAATCGACTCGTTCTCACGATGATGGTCTTTAACGGGTTAGGCCACTCTACAAGCTGAAAAAATAGGCTTTTTTGGGGATTTTTTTTCAGAAAAACTACAAAATAAATCGACATTACAAAGTAGGGTGTTTATGATACATATCAGTGACTGTATACAATAATTTTTTTCAAGCGATTAATTTCAAAATGGCGACTGTGCAACGTTTTTGCGATGGCGTCTCCGTTTTTGTTGGCCGGAAACATAACTCAGACAATTTTCAACCGATTCACTTGAAATTTTGAATAAAACTTTAAAAATACATTGTCTATAGAAGTTTTCTTGAACCGTCTAATGTGCATTTTTAGCAAGTAGCAATGTTGTTTTTTTGCAAAAGATCAAAAGTTTCATAACATTTAGCTCCAGTTCATCGCGAAGATGCTAAATCGAAAATAAGAAGTTTGCAATTCGGTCGAAGAAAGTACACTTTTTCGCGTGTTCATTGATGATTTACAGACTCAGAAAATGAGAAGTTTCATTGCCTAAGAAAACTGGTATAACCCAAACAGATGCTTTGTGAATAATTGCCAAAAACGAGGCTATCATTATAATCTTATTTCCATTGGCACGAACAATACAAAAAAATGTATACTCTGGCATATGTCACGAACGATTACTTATAAACTGAATAGTTAGACACGAAAAAATGTATCGTTGTGATACAAAATTTAATGAATAAATTGAAGATCCGAAATTTTAACATGAAATGTCCCGTACACGTGGCAGTGATACTTTACTTCTCTCAGGGAGATTTCGCGGCGAAAAGATTTGACGGGGCGCCGGGACGAGATCGCGTCGGACGCGCGAACTCGTGAAACACGATTTAGTGCTCGGCGTGCCGCGAATTCTAACGCGAAGAGCTTCTCGGGGCCAAACGGGGAAAAAAAACGAGGCGAGCACACGGAATGATTTGCTCTCGTGCGCGTCAACGAATTGAGAATTAATTGTTACTCGGCGTAAATATGAAATTGAATTTCGCTCGAATTCTTCCGTTCGTTGAAAATTTCCAACTATTACGTGCCGTAAAGCAACATCTCATTTGTCTTGACGATAGTCACCGAGTAAACGATGTCAAACTTTCGCGAGAATTGCGAGAGTCTCGCTCAGATATTTTCTCCATCGTTGTCAAACGAAGAATCGTTGTGAAACGACGTTTAACACGTAAAATTCTGCGAGTTACGTCTTTGTCATTGTCGACAGTCGATAAATATTATACGTGCATTTTTATATCGGTTCACACGAGTCCCGCGATCCAATATGTGCCGGTGACCAACTTGAACGCCACCCCTTGCTCCAATATAAGACCCTTGGAAGCTATAATACATGCGAACGAATTTAATAGTCCCATAAGGAGACTTCTCGGTATCCGTCTTAAAAAGAAACGATAAAAAAAAAACGTGCGAGAGCCTAAAAAGAGGCTGTATGATTGCCGACGACGCAAAGGAAGGGAGTTTCGTCGTGACTCGTTCGACTTATAGTTAGAATCAACAATTGCTTCATTTTCGTCTTTCTCAGACAGAAAAACGTTTTGTAAAGAAAAAAAAAACATTCTAGATGCAGCAATGCGCTGGAAATTATCGAAACAGTAAACATTTCCTTTCGTCCAAAGGAACGAGTGACGTGACTTTGTTTCGAATGTTTTTTCTTCGATTGCCTGCGAGTGTATTTAGATTATAATGGATTTTATATTTTTCGAAAATTGTTACATTCAGCAACGAGAAACCGAAGTCGTAGGATGAAATAAGTTAGTTTTTTACAACTATCAGAGAAACTAATTGTTAAAGTTTTGGCAATGAACGTTATGATCTCAGCAGTTCTCTAAATGGAAAAGTGCGGAAAAATGTTTCCCAATTTACACGAAAGCTTTCGCGAAAGGATTATTTAAGGCAGTAGTCTGGTAACTTAAGCCGATTTTCATTTTTTTTTTGGAGGGCGTTTCTTTGTAGGCAAATAAAAATTAATCGTTTTGGATATTTAGGATGTTTTTATTTACATATTAGCTGACCCGACAAACGTTGTCCTATTTGAGCTATGAATATTCAATTCGAACTGGAATAAATAATTTAAAACAAAATTATTTCAAAAACGTAGTGTTTATTGTAACTGAAAATAAAAAATTGACTCCCTTAGGGTTTCTGTATAAGCATGTACCAGGGGTGTTAGTTGAAGTTTGCCGGTTTTACCAGTAGATGTCGCTAGCAATATGTATACATTTCTATGATTTGGCATGTATGTCATTTTTTTCTATTGACATTAACCTACAAAAATACGCAAGTCACATTCCGCCAAAATAATAGCGTCATATTTGTTTACCTCAGTGAATATGTCGAGTTTCGTTCCAAGTAAATCGCATTTGCGGCATTCGTTGCTTTTCTTATTTCATCAAAAGAAAAAAGCAGCTGAAGCTCACCGGTTGCTGGTAGAAACTTATGGTGAACATGCTCCAATGATTAGAACATGTGAGACATGGTTTCGTCAATTTAAAAGTGGAGATTTCGATTTGACAGACAATGAACTTCCTGGTGCAGCGAAAAAGTTCGAAGACGAGGAATTGCAGGCGTTATTGGATGTTGATCCAACCCAATCGCAACAAAAATTGGCAGAAACACTAAATGTGACTCGAGGAGCAATTTGGTATACCACGTGTTAGTCTATCAAAACTTACCAGAAATCGATATTAAATTAAACTTTTAATATAAGCCGTGATTGCGGTGAACTAATTGCGATGAACAAACACTTCTCAAAAAACTCACTCACCAAACTTAAAACTGGATAAACGATCAGATCGAATGGACTGTGCACTAAGAAATGAATAAATGAATTTTTTGATCGATAGATGCCGACCGATGCATAAATTAAATCACATTTGCTTCGCGGGAACTGTCAAACGCGCGAAGGTTAAATAGTCGTTAAGTTTTCTGAAATTTTCCAATTTTCTGCGCAATTTTCTTAATTTTTCTTCCCGCAAGAACCTTCTACACAGTATTAGAAAACTTGAAAAAAAAAAAGATGAATGAAATCGGTAAAGTCGTTCTCAAGTTATGGCGTGACCAAGGGAAATAGGGATTCATTTTTATATATATAGATTAGGGCGATTTTTTTTTTCGACTATTTTTTTTTCAGTCCCCACCCGAAATTTTGTTGGATATGTCGAAAAAGAAATTCCCTGAAGGTTACAGCCCTTAATATTAATTCTAAGTACTTGCCCAAACCGAGAGAAGATTTTCCATCTAAAATACACGTAAATCGATTTTTTTTTTTCAAATTTCTATAACTCAGCCGCATTTTATGCTATCATATTGTTCTTGGTTTCGATTTACTCAGAATGAAACAATCTAAAAAAGTGCCTTTTGCGGCAAAAGTTTAAATTGTACTGATGAGTTGGTACGGGTCACTGAAGTTGATTTTTACCCAAAATCCTCGCTTTTTTGCTGTTATCTCCGAAACAATTAACTTTACGAAAAAATTGTAAACGGAAAATTTGTTGCAAATTTAATTTCCTATAAAAAAGGTCCTATCGACCCAATTTCGTAGATTAATATTTCTCGAGATATTGAACTTTTTTTATTTTTTATTTTTTTTATTATTTAATATTTCATCTATATAAATAAAAATCAATTGCCGCATGTATGACGGATCATCACTTCCGCATTGGACATCCGACTGGTGGCATTTTTTTCAAAGAAATAAACCACGAAATGACATATCGCTTTCAATTAAATTCTTTTTCGCAAAATATCAACATTCAATGCGGAATTTGTTGTTGTTATGAAAACAGAACTTTCAAACTGAACGTCACATTTTTTTTATTGAAATTTTCATATATTATTTCCATATTTTTCATATTTTCATATTTTTCGAATTTCCGACTTTTCAGGTGGATTTTCCAAAAAATTTCTTTCATACAAACCTTATTCTGAATATTACGAACACAACAAAAAAAAATCAGCCAAATCGGTCGAGCCGTTCTCAAGTGATGATCCATCATACATGCGGCAATTGATGTTTATTTATATAGATTAAAGATACAAAAAAAAAATTTGTTGAAAAAATTTAATAGTGTATTATTATTATTATTATTGATCGAAGTTGGCACCTCCAAAAAAAGCGCGTGGGTGGCCCCGGTGATTTTGGCTCTTGATGTTATCTGAAACCAAAAATTCTTGATAATTCTTAATCTATAGACATGTCATTCTGGTCGGAACTACTGAAGTTAAATTTCATGTATAAATCACAAAATGGCGGACTTTGGGAAAAAAGTTTTTTTATTCCAAAGGCCGCCATTTTGTTATTTATCCATGAAATTTAACTTCAGTAGTTCCGACCAGAATGACATGTCTATAGATTGAGAATTATCAAGAATTTTTTATTTCAGATAACATCAATAGCCAAAATCACCGGGGCCACCCACGCGCTTTTTTTTCGAGGTGCCAACTTCGATCAATAATAATAATAATAATAAACTATAAAATATTTACAAACAAATTTTTTTTTGTATCTTTAATATGTAAATAAAAACATCCTAAATATGAAAAACGATTCATTTTTATTTTTCTACAAAAAAACGCCCTCCAAAAAAGACATGAAAATCGGCTTAAGTTACCAGACTACTACCTTAACTGGTGGAGTCAATTGATCCATGAATTAGATAGGAATCGAAAAATTCGAAGAAATATACCTCAATCATCAATGCTCTATTACAGTTTATATATCAACATTCAATAATAATAATGACAATAACGCGAATCAGCATAATGCAGTGTATTCGTGCAAAGAGGAGGAACAAATGAAACGGGGAATTTATCGGGTGTTTTAATGGCTCATAATGGTATCCCCGGTAATCAACTTCGATATGCCAGCTTACCCGATTGTATAAACAGCGCGCATACATATACAGTGGGTCAAAAAAGTATTCATACACCTTGTTTTTTTGCGATAACATTATAGACATAAGCGATACGCAAAGAAAGCCAATTTTATTTAATAGTACATCAGGTACAGAGATAAATTGCAAATGGAGAATTTTTTCCCAGGAATGATCGAAGAATTATGCAAAAAAAACGAAAATTTTCGGGCCAAGAAAGTATTCGTACACTTACGATTGAGCTGCT
The DNA here is from genome assembly GCA_958009045.1 of Oxytorus armatus. Classification (NCBI taxonomy): domain Eukaryota; kingdom Metazoa; phylum Arthropoda; class Insecta; order Hymenoptera; family Ichneumonidae; genus Oxytorus; species Oxytorus armatus. The sequence goes on along the minus strand of OY253750.1, from coordinate 26,020,042 downwards.
AAACCTCGATATTCACTCACGGACGGTCTGACCTCTGCGTACGATGTAAACAAGTCTTCGTTTACACAATGGTTTTGACCTATTCCATGCAGTAGTCGATCTTTAAGCTCTGAACAGACACGATGGCAAAGAAAAGCGAAATACCAATATCCAGGCGAGATAGAGTGATTTTTCTTCGGAAATGCGGTGAAAGTTATCGAAAAATTAGCAAAGAACTAAATCTAAGTTTCGCAACAGTGCAATATATAATAAAAAAAATACGAAAGAACAAACAGCAGAAAAAATAAGCCACGAACCGGTTGACCAAGAATACTAACGGTACGAGAGCGTCGGAGTATCGTTACAGAGGCTACAAAAAAACCGTTGACAAGTGCTCGTAGTTTAGCGAATGATGTCGCGTCAACATCGGGGAAGAGTGTGTGTCCCCGGACTATTCGAAACGTTTTGCATTCTGCCTAAATATACGGCAGAACTGCTCGCAAAAGACCATTAATTAATAATATAAATCGATAAAAACGTTTAGGTTTCGCAAAAACCTACGTTAAAAAATCTAAAGAATTTTGGAAACGTGTCGTATTCTCGGATGAATCGAAGTTTAACATCTTCGGGTCCGATGGAAAAAAATTCGTCTGGCAGAAACCAAATACCGAGCTTCAGCAGAAACATCTTCGGGTCCGATGGAAAAAAATTCGTCTGGCGGAAACCAAATACCGAGCTTCAGCAGAAAAATTTAATACCGACTGTAGAGCACGACGGAGGAAGCGTCGTGGTTCGTGGCTGTATGGGATATTATGGCGTTGGTAATCTGGCGTTTACAGATGGTACAACGAATGCCCAGAAGTATATCGACGTGTTGCGCAGCAATTTGAAAGCGAGTGTAGATAAAATGGGCCTGGATGGAAATTTCTACTTCCAACAAGATAACGACCCGAAACATACAGTCATAAAAACGAGGGAATGGTTACTCTATAATGTCCGCAAACAATTGATTACACCACCCACAATCTCCGGACATCAATCCTATTGAAAATTTATGACACTTGGTGGGCGTAGAAATTAGAAAAAGAAAAATAACCAACAAATCCGATCCCGAAAGAGTGCTTTTAGAAGAATGGACGAAAATAGCAAAAGAAACAACGCAAAAGCTAGTAGAATCCATGCCTAAGAGACTCGAGGCGATGATTGAAGCAAAAGGGATGCGCACCAAATATTAGTTATAATTAACAACTATGATGATGTAGGTTTTCGCTATAATCGTAAGTGTATGAATACTTTTCTTGCCCGAAAATTTTCGTTTTTTCGGCATAATTCTTCTATTATTCCTGGGAAAAAATTCTCCATTTGCAGTTTATCTCTGCACCTGATGTACTATTGAATAAAATTGGCTTTCTTTGCGTATCGCTTATGTCTATAAAGTTATCGCACGAAAACAAGGTGTATGAATACTATTTTGACCCACTGTACATATCGCAAAGCAAGAGGTCTTGTACACTTTGGCTAATACTACCGCAAATTCAGCGTCAATGTGTCTCGTTACCGTTTTATATCCAAACGTATATACCCTGAGCAATGCCAACATTTTCTAATGCACGTACACAAGCACACGAACTTATCACTGCATCTCTCTCTCTGGTTCGCATAAAGCCAAAGCCCACGAGCATTTTATACGGCCGAGTCGCAAAACGCTTGGTGGAACGGTCACGCTCGAGTACTCGTGAAGCTGGCGTGGTGCTACTTGGCTTTTCTGGTACCCGCGTTCTAACTGACATCTAACCACCCAACTTACCCACTCATCGTCGTCTACATGCTTAACCGCGACAAAAGACTTTTTCGTTCCCTCTTCTTTTTGCTTCTCGCGTTCACACGACGATTTGACGAGCGAAAGAGAAAGAGACAATTCCGCTATCTCGTCTTGTCGAGAGACTCACGTCGTCGTACATCCCCCTTTGTCTCGCTCGATTTTATACGCCTCGCTCAATTTCACCGTGTAACTGTAAATTTTACCTCCCTAAGATCTATGAACGCGGCACAAGTCATTCTTCACGATCGATAGTGAATATACTTTGAAGGAAAACGATGACTCGTCGTAACTTTTACACTCGCCGAAATGTGTTGTTCGCAACCACTCTTTCTTGATCCACCAACGAATCGTATTTGCACGAGGACGCGGTAAAATCTAAAAATTCAGCAAACCTAAAAACCGATTCCCTTTCCTTTTTTAAAAATTATTTTCCGGATGTTTTGTAGAAAGCAGCGGCAACGCCGGTCTCGGTGGTCAGCATCAGCATCAGCAACAGCATCAGCAGCAACAACAACAGCAGCAACAGCAGCAGCAACAACAGCAGCAGCAATACGGAGAGGTCAATCAATTGGGCGGTGTTTTTGTAAACGGACGACCACTACCGAACGCCGTACGTCTGCGAATAGTCGAGCTCGCTCAGCTCGGTATAAGGCCCTGCGATATATCGAGACAGTTGCGCGTCAGTCACGGTTGTGTCAGTAAGATATTGGCGCGTTATCACGAGACCGGTAGTATATTGCCCGGTGCTATTGGTGGTAGTAAACCACGCGTCACCACGCCAAAAGTCGTTCAGTATATCAAACAATTGAAGCTCAAAGATCCGGGAATATTCGCATGGGAGATACGGGATCGTTTGTTGTCCGACGGTGTTTGCGACAAGTACAACGTTCCATCGGTCTCGAGTATATCGAGAATTCTCAGGAACAAAGTTGGTGCAGCAGCAGCCGCGGCCGCTGCTGCTGCTGCCGCGGCCGCTGCCATACATCAGCATCATCCGGCGCATCATCATCCGGCTCATCAACATCATCATCATCATCACTTGTACGCGGCAGCGGCTGCCGCTGGCGCTGCCCTGTGTCCGATACCTTATCCACCGACGCCATATCACACGGCACCACCAGCCGCTGTACCCCATCATCATCATCATCATCATCAAGGTGAGTCTTTTCAATTGGCGTGCTTTTATTGGTCAGCCGGAATTTGACAGTGATGTTTATTTCGTTTCTGTAGATTTTCATCGTTACTTCAACCCGGTAGTCTGGTCTAGAGCGAGATTTTTGACGTCATTTCTAACGTGCAATAATTTTTAAACCGTTCAAGTTGTCGCGATGAAAATTTACACGTGCATTTATTGATCCTTAGAGAATACTTGTACGTTAAAAAAAAAATTATTTTAAATACTTTCATGTAGTTTTTTGCCTTGTTGCAACATGGTGCGCCGAAAGCCGCCTCAATCGGCGCCCACTCTGGACGATGTTGTGTGCATCTGAAAAAATAAATATATATATATTGTCAATCTGTATGAGTATTCTGAGCACTGGTAGCAGAATTGGTACTTAAAAAAAATTTTTGACAAAATGGCGGCCTGTTGAACTTTCATTAATGATATTTCATACATTTTCGCGTATTCGACGAGTTATAAAATGTCGGAAAAATTATCGTTCGACTCAATTCTGCTACCAGTCCTCGGAAACAGGCTACCTAAGGTACGTGCAAAATTTGAGCTCGATCGGTCCATTAGTTATCGAGATATCGTGGGCGCCGATTTGAAAAACATAGTTCTGAGATAAACGCGTTCAAAGTTGCTTCCCGACCGCGATACCTGAGCGCCCGGCTTGCTTAGAATTTTTATTTCTCGGCTAATTTTTGAAATATCAATAAACATTTTTCAGGAGCGTATGAAGGGTATATAAGAAAATGAAAAAAAAAAATCGATTTTTTCAAATTTCTAGACCAGACTACCGCCTCAAGGGGTGAAATAGGGTTAGGACAGTGTTTTCTCAATGATTTTCATGAATTTTTTTATAATATAAAAAATGAATATAATTTATTGACATTTTGAGAATATTTTATACATATATTTAAGTATATACTATAAAATTGGTATATACTATATACTATACAGGGTGAGGCACTGACTGTTGCCGCGTAGAATAACTCCGAAAGTACGATAGTAGTAGAAAATTTTTTGAAACAAAAGTTGCATGGGACAACGGGGGCTATCATATGGCGTTAGTTTTTTGTTGCTAGGTGGAGTCGCATCGGAGATTTCAAGGTCAACTTTGTTTTTTTTAGATAGAATGGTATGTTTTGGTACTTATTTCTGATATGGGTTATCGAGACGAATCCAATGATATTAAAAAAAAAAATTGTTGATTTTTTTTTATTTAAAAAATTTTTTTTTAATTTTTTTTTTTTTTTGAGGCAAAAAAGTGAGATGTACTTTATTTACAGAAGGTGTTCAAAGTGATTGCCATTGGAATCAATGCAGTACTGCAATCTCCTTATCACGGATTGTGTAGAATTTCTTATCACTTCGGCACTTATCGAATCACATGCTCTAACAATTCTCTCTCGCATATCATCAGGCGTAGTTGGACGTTCTTTATTAACAAGATCTTTCAAATATCCCCACAAGAAAAAATTTGAAATGTACGGCGTGTTGAGTGAGAAGGTTCAGGATATCTTTCAGCGTATAAGTCTCTAGCTCTCACTGAATTTTTCTGACATTCTCCGTAAATTAGAAGCATATCGGTTTGTTCTTCAAAAGAATACGACATCATTTACATTCGCTTGATCCGATGATACTGGTCTTACCATTCTTACTATCGTTGTCTCGTACAAGACACAATACAATGTAATACATTGTACGATATAATGTAATGTAAATGTGCGTTAATAGTAAATATTTACTAAATACGGCGTTTTCAGCAAACCTAGAATGTACCGTGTAAATACACGGTCAAATTTTGCACGATATGCGAGAGAGAAAAAAATTTTTTTAAACGAAAAAAAATAAAAAAAAATAAAAAAAAAACATCATTGAATTCGTCTCGATAACCGCTATCAGAAAATAAGTACCAAAACATAGCATTCTATTTAAAAAAACAATGTTGACCTTGAAATCTCCGATGCGACTCCACCTAGCAACAAAAAACTAACGCCATATGATAGCCCCCGTTGTCCCATGCAACTTTTGTTTCAAAACATTTTCTACTACTATCGTACTTTCGGAGTTATTCTACGTGGCAACAGTTACTGCCTCATCCTGTATACTATAAAATTTAAGTATGTACTATAAATTAAAAAAGACTCAGCACTTTGCGTATTCTGGAAGCTGCAATTTTCATCTGAAATCAAACGAGGTTGGAATTTACTTTTATTATATGTCTCTCTTCTATATGATCCTAAATGCTATGAAAAAAATAGAAAATTGAATTTTTTACAGGAGTCAAAACAAAAAAGCATGATTTTTTGCCATTTTTTATAAATTCATTTGCAAAAAAAAATTATTTTAAACAATGATAATATTCCGATTTTAGGTTCATATGGAGCGCAATACTATGAAGAAAGTAACTGCCAATTTTCAAAACGATTGGTTGAAAACTTTTCAAACTAGCGTGTACGCAAGTTAAAAAAAGTCGTTTTCAGAAAAACGCGTTTGAAAAAATAGCAAAATGCTGAGTCTGATTGTGACCTGCAATATGGGGTCGCTAATATCTGCGGTGTTTCTCAAGAAAATTCTTCAAACATTCTATAGTATATACTTAAATATATGTATAAAATATTCTCAAAGTTTCAATAAATTATATTCATTTTTTATACTAAATAAAAAATTAAATGAAAATTCCGACTCGTTCTATTGTTATAAGCCATTAAGGGGTGAAATAGGGTTAGGACAGTGTTTTCTCAATGATTTTCATGAATTTTTTTATAGTATAAAAAATGAATATAATTTGTTGAAACTTTGAGAAGATTTTATACATATATTTAAGTATATACTATAAAATTGGTATATACTATATACTATATACTATAAAATTTAAGTATATGCTATAGAATAAAAAAGACTCAGCACTTTGCGTACATTCTGGAAGCCGCAATTTTCATCTGAAATCAAACGAGGTTGGAATTTACTTTTATTATATGTCTCTCTTCTATATGAACCTAAATGCCATCAAAAAAATAGAAAATTGAATTTTTTACAGGGGTCAAAACAAAAAAGCATGATTTTTTGCAATTTTTTACAACTTTATTTGCAAAAAAAAATTATTTTAAACAATAATAATATTCCGATTTTAGGTTTATATAGAGCGCAATACTATGAAGAAAGTAACTGCCAATTTTCAAAACGATTGGTTGAAAACTTTTCAAACTAGCGTGTACGCAAGTTAAAAAAAAGTCGTTTTCAGAAAAACGCGTTTGAAAAAATAGCAAAATGCTGAGTCTGATTGTGACCTGTAATATGGGGTCGCTAATATCTGCGGTGTTTCTCAAGGAAATTCTTCAAAAATTCTATAGTATATACTCAAATATATGTATAAAATATTCTTAAAGTTTCAATAAATTATATTCATTTTTTATACTAAATAAAAAATTAAATGAAAATTCCGACTCGTTCTATTGTTATAAGCCATTAAGGGGTGAAATAGGGTTAGGACAGTGTTTTCTCAATGATTTTCATGAATTTTTTTATAGTATAAAAAATGAATGTAATTTATTGAAACTTTGAGAATATTTTATACATATATTTAAGTATATACTTTAAAATTGGTATATACTATATACTATATACTATACACTATACAATTTAAGTATATGCTATAAAATAAAAAAGACTCAGCACTTTGCGTACATTCTGGAAGCCGCAATTTTCATCTGGAATCAAACGAGGTTGGAATTTACTTTTATTATATGTCTCTCTTCTATATGAACCTAAATGCTATGAACAAAATAGAAAATTGAATTTTTCACAGGGGTCAAAACAAAAAAGCATGTTTTTTTGCCATTTTTTACAACTTTATTTGCAAAAAAATTTATTTTAAACAATGGTAATATTCCGATTTTAGGTTCATATAGAGCGCAATACTATGAAGAAAGTAACTGCCAATTTTCAAAACGATTGGTTGAAAACTATTGAAACTATTGAAACTAGCGTGTACGCAAGTTAAAAAAAAGTCGTTTTCAGAAAAACGCGTTTGAAAAAATAGCGCGCTCGGAGCCTGAAGGAGAGCTACTCACTTTAATGGCTTATAACAATAGAACGAGTCGGAATTTTCATTTAAAATTTTGCGGAACATATTTTTCAATAGTTTTACTAACAATTTATGAAATAAAAAAAATCGATTTTTTGAACCGTCCAACCCTATTTCCCTCCTTAATTCGCAAGGGAAGACAAACACGACGGACATACAATTCTTGAATCGCTCTAACAACAGCGTTTAAGTACCTTCAATCGTTAGATTACCATTTGTTGTAAAACGAATTACGTCCCGAGACCTCGACGATCGATTACAAGATACTTTTCCAGCATGGCCTCCCACCACTCGAACTTTATATCAGATTTATTTCATCCAACCACATGTTACAACGGGCCAGGTAATACGTTACTGAACGTGTCGACTTTTCCTAATCTTTGTTTCGTACGTACCGAAAACTCCGAGAGTGACGAGCCTGGCCACCGAGAAGTCGTAGACAGAATGAAATAGAGTGAGAATGAAAGAGACGCGAATAGTTAAAAGACAAGGGAGATAGAGAGTGAGAGAAATGGGGAACGTGGCTTGGTCTTCAAGCCTCGTTGTAGCTAAACTGCACGCTCGAGAAGCTCGTCGCATTCAACGTCATTCCTGACCCGGCTCTTTTGCTGCCTGCCGCGTGCCAGGAAAGCACCCGAGCTCAGATATTCTCCCTCCTATATAGAGTACTACTGTACTCTCTCGTATCACTTCTTCTTGCTTCTTCTTCTTGTTTCCGTCCAAGAGAGAAACCCCGTCTGCAAGAATCGTAATACCTCAACTGGGGGCCATAAGCCAACGGTCTAGGCAACTCCTCGATATAAATACCTATCTATCTCGGTCGTCTTGCTCTCTCTCTCTCGGTGAAAGAACAAAAGATTTACGTGTTTGCCATCCACGTACGATGCGATTTCCCCCATCTCTCTTCTTGTCTTCTACTTTTTTGTTTTCCCTTTCACTTCTATCTCTTCCGTTAATTATCAGAGACAAACCAATATGCAGTCGCGCGTAAAGCCCAAATCTCTGTAGATTACTGAGTGTTATTGAACAAAAAAAAAAAAACAAACAAACAAACAAGATATTAACTAGACAAATGATAATTTGAGACGAAAACTGATAAATTTTGTGAACGCGTGTGTATGTTCCCGGTGCGTTTCCAGTTGGTCTGACTGCGGCGTCGTCAACCAAGCTATCACCATCGCCACCGACTTCGACCAACTCCACGGGACAAAATAGTCATCATCATCATCATCATCAGTCGCCAACTTCGATCGGGATTGGTTCGACCGGAGGAACTTCGACATCGGGGCTTCTTAATTGGCCAAGTTCACACACCGTTCACGATATACTCGCGACTAGCATTGCCATTTTACCGAATCACATGACAAACGGTTCGGCATCCTCGTCATCAACCAATTCCTCGTCCTCGTTGTGTCAATCTATGAGCAATAATTCACTAAGGCACAATCACCCATCCAATCATCAGGAAAATAATGATCCCAACGGTAATCATAATAACAATCAAAACGCTGATAACAATAGTAATAATAATAATAATAATAATATTAGTAATAGAAGTGATAATTCTAGAGAATTAAATTGTAATAACAATAACAATGATGAGCGACTGCCGAGTGGACAAAATTCGCAAAATCATCCACATCATTCTCATTATCCTCATCATCATCATCATCATCATCATTCCCAACAGTATTACGCTTCGGCAGCGCTCTATCATCATCATCACAATCATCCGGGTGCCTCGATACCAAATGCATCGAGTCTCGTTGGAAATACCTCGGCTTCAATGGCTTTTCAACCAGTTATAATGCAGATATCCGGTAGTCACAGTCAACCCGGAAGTCCCTGCAATTGATTGAACAAAATTATTTTTATTATCGTCACTATCGAGAATTAAGGAATGAAATTCATTCGAGCTTGTAGGTGATAAGTTTCGTGGAGAGAACAAATGATTAACCATTGATTATTAAAGAATTTTATTGAAACCACTTGTGTTTTTATTGACCTACATGCTTTTTTTCCGACAGCCGTTCAAATAGACATTAGTAATTCTTTTAAATTGGGCATTCAGAGCAATTTAAAAAAGCCTTTCAATTAAATTTCATCGATATTTTGTTGAGGGGGAAATAGGGTTAGGACAGCGTTTTCTCAATGATTTTCATGAATTTTTTTATAGTATAAAAAATAAATATAATTTATTGAAACTTTGAGACTATTTTATACATAGATTTAAGTATATACTATAAAATTTTTGAAGAATTTTCTTCAAAAACACCGAAGAAAATTTATGACTGCCTTGACTTTGTTTTTCTTGGTACTATTTTTTCAAACGCTTTTTTCTGAAAACGACTTTTTTTGAACTTGCGTACACGCTAGTTTGAAAAGTTCTCAACCAATCGTTTTGAAAATTGGCAGTTACTTTATTTATAGTATTGCATTCTAGATGAACCTAAAATCGGAATACTATCATTATTTAAAATAATTTTGTTTTTGCAAATAAAGTTGTAAAAAATGGCAAAAAATCATGCTTTTTTGTTTTGACCCCTGTAAAAAATTCAATTTTCTATTTTTTTGATAGCATTTAGGTTCATATAGAAGAGAGACATATAACAAAAGTAAATTCCAACCTCGTTTGATTTCAGATGAAAATTGCGGCTTCCAGAATGTACGCAAAATGCTCAGTCTGATTGTGACATGCAATATGGGGTCGCTAATATCTTCGGTGTTCTTCAAGGAGATTCTTCAAAAATTTTATAGTATATACTTAAATATATGTATAAAATATTCTCAAAGTTCCAATAAATTATATTTATTTTTTATACTATAAAAAAATTCATGAAAATCATTGAGAAAACGCTGTCCTAATCCTATTTCCCCCCTTAATCGCTTAAAAAAAAATTATTTTATGCAGTCACTGATATGTATGATAAACGCTCTATTTTGTAATCTCGATTTATTTTGTAGTTTTTCTGAGAAAAAAAATCCCCAAAAAAGCCTATTTTATCGGCCTCTAGAGTGGCCTAACCCGTTAAAACATTCTCCAAAGTTGAAGTTAAATAACGAAAACTAGCTCAAATTCATTCAACTACCGACGAAGTCTCCCGCGAATATTGGCCGTCAAATTTTAAAACGCAAAGTTTACGTAGTCCTTTAAAACAATCTGGACTCTTTTTTTCACACTGACACTCATAGTTTTCGTGATATTTGTGTGATATTGTAATAACACAATAAATGAATACACTGAATAACTGTACGTATTTTACGAGCACGCATTGCGTCTAGAACATTTAAAATCATACATTACATTTAAAATCACTGTACATTTAAGGGGGGAAATAGGGTCAGGACAGCGTTTTCTCAATGATTTTCGTGAATTTTTTTATAGTATAAAAAATGAATATAATTTATTGAAACTTTGAGACTATTTTATACATAGATTTAAGTATATACTATAAAATTTTTGAAGAATTTTCTCGAAAAACACCGCAGATATTAGCGACCCCATATTGCAGGTCACAATCAGACTCAGCATTTTGCGTACATTCTGGAAGCCGCAATTTTCATCTGAAATCAAACGAGGTTGGAATTTACTTTTATTATATGTCTCTCTTCTATATGAACCTAAATGCTATCAAAAAAATAGAAAATTGAATTTTTTACAGGGGTCAAAACAAAAAAGCATGATTTTTTGCCATTTTTTACAACTTTATTTGCAAAAAAAAAATTATTTTGAATAATGCTAATATTCCGATTTTAGGTTCATATAGAGCGCAATACTATGAAGAAAGTAACTGTCAATTTTCGAAGCGATTGGTTGAAAACTTTTCAAACTAGCGTGTACGCAAGTAAAAAAAAAGTCGTTTTCAGAAAAACGCGTTTGAAAAAATAGCAAAATGCTGAGTCTGATTGTGATCTGCAATATAGGCTCGCTAATATCTGCGGTGTTTCTCACGAAAATTTTTCAAACATTTTATAGTATATACTTAAATATATGTATAAAATATTCTCAAAGTTCCAATCAATTATATTCATTTTTTATACTATAAATAAATTCATGAAAATCATTGAGAAAACGCTGTCCTAATCCTATTTCGCCCTTTAATGGCTTATAACAATAGAACGAGTCGGAATTTTCATTAAAAATTTTGGGAACATATTTTTCAATAGTTTTACTAACAATTTATGAAATAAAAAAAAAATCCATTTTTTGAACCGTCTAACCCCATTTCCCCCCTTAAGGGTATCGCAATAAAGGAAATTTAAATTATTTTGCTAATCAACACATAAATAGTTATTCAATAAAGTTATAAAAAAAAAAATTAATTCTTAGTGCCTGATCTGCGATTTTTATCTTCGTAGTAAAGTATCCGTAATTTGGCTTTGGTCCATTTGGCTGCTGGTAGGAAAAGAGCGAATTTATTACGAGCCTTACGGCGATAAAGCTCTTTCGGAGATTTTCTCCTCGTGTATATCGGGGCCACGCGTACAAATCATCTATTCCTGACGTAACGAGAGAAGTGGCGTTGGGCCCTTTCGGTGTTTCCTGGAAGGGATCTCGTCGTCTCGTCTGCCACAAAATTCAAAGTCCTTTGACCGATATCGAGAAGCCGCTGTATGAGTTTTATACGACGGTGCCTGATTTTTGAAGGATGCTCAACACGTGGTACCCTTCGTCGTACGTTCATTATTCGTTCTCCCCCTCTCTCTCTCTCTGTCTCTCGCTTTTTTTTCTCAACGAGTGTCGATGTTCGGTTGCCGAAGCGTTAAATTGAGTGTTTAGAATTTTTGCCCAGGGCACACGAGATGAACATTTGTAATTTATTCAAAATTTGTCTTTTCATTCTGACGTGGAGTCATCGATTTTAAATCTTTAGAGATTCCAGTTTAGTTGTGAAATTGTGGGACTTTTTTTTTCCATTTATCTAAATTTCGTGATTTTTAATGCAAGAGAATAGAACGGTGTGTGCTTGGAGAAGCTCTCGACGTTCCGACGGCGATAAAATGCTCTCGCTACAAGGCAACGTTCACACGAGGAAAAAGGAACGACGATTAATGTCACTCGTGAGGCACGAGCTATACGCCTTCTCGAATGTTAAAGTTAAACGCGATACTCATTTCATCATTTGTCGTTTTCTCTTTCATCTTCTTTTTTTCTGTCTAAAAAAAATCTCTGATGGATTTTCATTTCATTTTTTTTTATCTTCCATTGAATTGTGTTCACGAAATTTAACTAATATTCTTTTAATCATGTTTTTCCATGACCGGATGTTTCAGATACATTTTCGTTATTTTTATTTCACCAGTTAGACGCACCACTTAATTCGTCATTGACGATTGAATTATTGTCATTTGTTTTAACATTCGTTTATACATTCTACTTGATAAATTTGTGTTTTACTTTGTATTTTTTTTTCTTCAGGTCCCAACACGACCGCCGGCCAATTGCGTCAATATTGGTTTCGCTGATGGCCGATAATATACCTCGGTGGATCTCGTAGCCCGAGACCGCTCGATGATTGTCGAAAAAGGGAAAAGTGCCGGAAACCCTGGACGGATTCCTGACTAGCCGATTATTTCCTGCCTCCCAAACAATGAGGAAAATAAATCGAGTAAACCTCTTCGCGACTTAACTTCCGTCGCTGTGATAGCGCGCGGCAATTTTCCATTCTGTACGGAGGGAATGCGAGAAGCAATGATCGAAGAAGACGTCGATTATACGAGGGGAGACCAAAAAAAAAAAACGGGAATTTCGTCATAATTTCTTTATTTTTTAAATATTTTTACACCAAATTTTGTTCACCTTCAAAGTATTCTCCTTTGACCACAACGCACCACTGCAAACGATCCTTCCAATGTTCAAAACATTTTTTAAATTCACTTATCGGGATGTTCTTTAGGCCTACCAGCGATTTTTGTTTTACCTCCTCCACAGTGGCAAAACGCTTGATTGCTACTTTGTTTCGGGGTCGTATCCATAGCACCACGATTCATCACCAGTAATGACCTTGGAAAAAACGTTCAGGGTCCTCTTCGAGCTGATTTTGAAGTTGAAAACATGCCTGAAGTCGACGCTCCCTTTGCTCGTCTGTGAGAAGGCGAGGGACAAATTTGGCTGCAACTTTGCTCACGTACAAATCTTTGGATAAAATCCTCTGAATTGAACTTCATGATATCCCAGACATCTCACAGAGTTGATGAATGGTTCGGCGACGGTCTTCACGAATGAGAGCATTGATTTTGTCGACGTTTTCGTCACTTCTTGACGTTGAGGGACGTCCTGAACGGGGTTGGTCTTCAATTGACATTTCTCCATTTTTAAAACGTGAAAACCACTCGTAGGCTCTGGTTTTACTTAGGGCACCATCTCCATAAGCAGTCTTAACGCGGTAGTCTGGTCTATAGCGAGATTTTTGACGTCATTTCTAACGTGCAATAATTTTTAAACCGTTGAAGTTGTCTTGATGAAAATTTACACGTGCATTTATTGATCCTTAGAGAATACTTGTACATTAAAAAAAAAAATTATTTTTAATATTTTCATGTAGTTTTTTGCCTTGTTGCAACATGGTGCGCCGAAAGCCGCCTCAATCGGCGCCCACTCTGGACGATGTTGTATGCATCTGAAAAAAAATATATATATATATTCTCAATCTGTATGAGTATTCTGAGCACTGGTAGCAGAATTGGTACTTAAAAAAATTTTTTGACAAAATGCCGGCCTGTCGAACTTTCATTAATGATATTTCATACATTTTCGGGTATTCGACGAGTTATAAAATGTCGGCAAAATTATCGTTCGACTCAATTCTGCTACCAGTCCTCAGAAAGAGGCTACCTAAGGTACGTGCAAAATTTGAGCTCGATCAGTCCATTAGTTATCGAGATATCGTGGGCGCCGATTTGAAAAGCATGGTTCTGAGATAAACGCGTTCAAAGTTTTGTCACCGTTAACGGCGGGGTAGGGTTTTAAAGGCGAAAAAAAGCATATTTTTATGATTTTTTTGCGGCGACATGAGTAATATAATTTTATTAAATAGAATTACCTATTATTGTACAACTATTGAAGTATCTCAGAAAAAATTTTCAATGAAAAATATTGATAAATAAGCCGGTGACGTTGAATCTCCAGAGGCGCCTTGAAAAAAAGTGGTTTTGCGGTGAACATTATAACTCGTTACCGGATCATTTCAAACAAAAAAATTGATATGCATTTTAAAGGTGATGTAGTTCTCGAGGTAATCAGGAAGAGTTTTTTTTTTTTTTTTTCTATTTTTTGCAGCACTTGGAAGTGAAAAACGCAATTTTAGCTAAAAAAATCGCGCTTAATTTGTTATTAAAAAATTGAAAAAATTGAAAAAAAAAAACTTCTCCTGATTACCTGTTGATTTATGTGAAGAAGTAATGTTTAAATTTTCAAAAGGATCGGTTCAGTAGATTTTGAGTTCTAATGTTCGCAAACTTCAAAAATGACGTTTTCGGGAAAATCCATTTAAAGTTTTTTATACGTGAAAATCAGGTATCACGGCCGGTCGTTTGAAACGCTGTAACTCCGTTAGTTTTACTCCGATTGACTTAAAATTTATACACAATATTCTCGACATATTGATCATTCAGTAAAAAAAAAAAAATGCAAAAAAAATAATTTAAAAACCCTACCCCCCCCGCTTAAATGAGCGACTCTGTAGCCTCTGCGTTAGCTGCTTCCCGACCGCGTTACCTGAGCGCGCGGCTTGCTTAGAATTTTTATTTCTCGGCTAATTTTTGAAATATCAATAAACGGTTTTCAGGAGCGTATAAAGAAAGGTCTAAGGAATAAGAAAAAAAAAATCGATTTTTTCACATTTCTAGACCAGACTACCGCCTTAAGCATTACAGTAGTTTCCGCGGCCGATTTCCCCAACAGGAAACAAAGTTTCACGACCGCGCGTTGCTCTCGACAATCGGCCATCACGTTTTCGCCGAAATGGAAAAAGTTGTTTTCACTAGAAAAATTCCCACGGGCGAACCGATGCACTCACGGCGACAGAACTTCGCACACTAACCTCGGGAGACGTGTCCCCAACGGACACCTGGTCGAGCAATGGGTTACCCCACTCTCCCTCCCCGCCGCAGCGCAATTCCCGTTTTTTTGTGGGTCCCCCCTCGTACAATTTGGTCAGAGAAGGATTGTGATAGATCCTCGTGATTAATTTATGTAAAAATAAAATTAAAATTAAACTCTGAGCAATTGTTTACGAATGACGAGTGTCGATCACAGAACTCTTATCCGGTGATCGCTAAATAGTGATATTATATCAAAGTACACGATGATGGAATATTTCATCGTCGAGACGATCTCCTTGAATTTCATTCAACGATAATTCCTAACGACCGTCAAAAGTCGATTCGTTCACGATTTACAGGATTTTTACACTCCACCGTTGACATTATTAATAAATAAAAAAAATATCAATTTCACCCAATTGCGTTTTTTTATTTCGGCATAGATTACGACGAAGCGCTAATTTTAACCGGAAAAAGTGTTCACGACGTAATTATACATAATTTCCTGCAGCCACGTTCGTTTTTTTTTTTTTTTACTTACAAATGGAGTAATTGAGAAAAATTAGGCGAGTTTAGTGAATATTTTTCAGCGTCCACGGTACAAACGTCGAGGCAAGCCCCGACGTCGAGCGTTCATCATCGCGACGATCGTTGAACCGCGAAGATGCTCTCCGTCACTTTTTTCTTTGCGCAATCCCCGGAAATTGGATCTCACGGCTCGTTTGATTTCTATTTTTTTTTATTTTCCTTTTTTTCATTCGCAAAGGAATGTCTTTCATTTTTGCCGTGAGACGAAGGCGGATTTAACTTCAAAACTCACTGGCCACTATATTTATTTATAATTAAACACCCCTCGAGACACGTCGGTGGAGCATTATTTGAAAGTTTAAATTTAGCAATCATTTCGTGGCATTCGTGTGATTATAATGACATAAGTTGCAAGTACGAACGGGGCGAGAGAAGGCTTCGCGCAAATAAGTGGAACAAAACGTGTTTTAGTTTTTTTTAATTTGCGAATAATAGTTTGTATGAAAAATACCAAAGACGAGATTTTTCGAAATGCTTCTCGGATCGTGTGAAAAAATATTTGAATCGATTTGTGAAATATTTCAGAAAGCGTTGTTTATTTTTCAATATTTCATTGTGCGATTAATAGTTAGAGCTATTGTATGAGAGTAAATAATTTGTTTATGCAATTCACAAGTCTACGAAAATTCTCACAACATCCGAATATCTATGCATATAGTTCTGTCTTATGATATATATATATATATATACACAGGCACACGCACACACAGATACATATATGTGTATACACTTATAGAACATAATGAGGACCGTGCGGCGTCGCTTTTTCGGGTCCTTTGAAATTTGAATACACCCTCGCGCCAGCTCACTTCAAACTACGCCCCTAACTTACCCTATTACACACTATATGGCATTAGCCTTGTCGTCTCGAAGAGTGGACGAGACGAGAATGCGACTACGACGACGGCGTTCTCCGGGAAGTACGTGTCAACTTTTCCCGACACCCCGTTCTTATATACATTTGAATCGTTGAACGAGAAAGAATAAAGAAAAAAAAAAAAAAAACGTCAAGTTCAGTTGGAACGGTAAAAAAAGTTTTGTGGGAGGACCCCCTCGGTATCTCGAACGAATGAAATATAATTCTATACGTGGAACAAAGCGAGAAAAAAAAATGTACCGCCAAAAGCTTGCAGGATAACGGGATAAAAATTCCGCGCTTCCGGTGAGTCGGATGACTACTTAGGTAGGGCATTCAAAGAGGTTATCCAGAAGTTATTTAAGTGGGGAAATAGGGGTGGACAGCGTTTTCCCAATGATTTTCATGAATTTTTTTATAGTATAAAAAATGAATGTAATTTATTGAAACTTTGAGAATATTTTGTACATATAGTAGCCAAACCCGGCAGACGTGTATATTTATTTACCTGTGTATATATAAAAATGGATGATGTATAATTGAACTTGAAATAATTTTAACTAATGCTAACATTTAGCGTAACGCGAGTGGATAAACAATATTTTTGGTTTTCTGATT
This sequence comes from Oxytorus armatus, assembly GCA_958009045.1. NCBI lineage: Eukaryota > Metazoa > Arthropoda > Insecta > Hymenoptera > Ichneumonidae > Oxytorus > Oxytorus armatus. Next base: position 26,002,881 of record OY253750.1, on the reverse strand, counting down.
TGGTGTATAGATGTACAGAGTTTTTGGGGTCCCTACTCTGGAGCAAGCGACATATAGTTGACCATGCGAAAAACATGGATTTTCTAAATTCAATCCGGCAACGCGCAGTGACTGCCCTTGAGCTTTTTTGATTGTAATCGCGAAAGCAAGACGCACAGGAAACTGTGGTCATTTGAATGTGAAGGGCAAGTCATTGGGAATCATTGGAATACGCGGAATCAGCACATCTTCTCCTTTACATTTGCCGTTAATTGTTGTTGCTTCAATCACATTCGGCATCAGTTTTTTTCACGGAAAGTCTGGTTCCGTTGCACAACTTTGGCGTGTTGAGATTCCGAGGGAGCAGTATTGGTGAGCCGACTTACAACGTCAATAGGTGCGGTGGCATTCCAGCAGGCTCCAATGAATTGAGAAATTCTACTGGATAATTAACAGCTTGATCCTCTTCTGTAAATGTGTTAATTGATTTGTATTTCGTAACCGCAATTTTGTTGATCTGTTGCTTTCGTGGTGATCGGTCGAACGGTATAGCAGTTGATGTGCCGCAGCGCCATCTAGTGGCGAGTCACAACAAAGTGGATAGCGCGAAAATATTCTCCGTGCTCGAATACCTATGTATACCAATTTTTATGGCGATCGGTTGAACGGTATAGAAGTTGATGTGCTGCAGCGCCATCTAGTGGCGAGTTACAACAAGGTGGATAGCGCGGAAATATTCTCCGTGCTCAAATACCTATGTATACCAATTTTCATGGCGATCGGTTGAACGGTATAGAAGTTGATGTGCTGCAGCGCCATCTAGTGGCGAGTTACAACAAAATGGATAGCGCAAAAACCTTCTCCATGAAAAAATACATATGTATACCAACTTTCATGGTGATCGGTCAAACGGTCTCGAAGTCTATTAAGCTCAAACATACAGACAGCCTTTTTTATATATATAGATGATTTAAGTATATACCATAAAATTTTTGAAGAATTTCCTTGAAAAACACCGACGATATTAGCGACCCCATATTGCAGGTCACAATCAGACTCAGCATTTTCCGTGCATTCTGGAAGCCGCAATTTTCATCTGAAATCAAACGAGGTTGGAATTTACTTTTATTATATGTCTCTCTTCTATATGAACCTAAATGATATCAAAAAAATAGAAAATTGAATTTTTTACAGGGGTCAAAACAACAAAGCATGATTTTTTGCCATTTTTTACTACATTATTTGCAGAAAAAAAATTATTTTAAATAATGATAATATTCCGATTTTAGGTTCATATAGAGCGCCATACTATAAAGAAAGTAACTGCCAATTTTCAAAACGATTGGTTGAAAACTTAATAAAAAGTTAGGGGTGAAACAATTTCTCGGTGGTTCCGACGAGAACTATAAGTGTGTAGAGTAGCCTGTTAAAATTTGAAAGCAATCGGTTCGGTAGAAAAAAAGTTAGGACCCGGGCTGCCAACTTCGAGGTGCCAACTTCGATCAATAATAATAATAATAATAATGAACTATTACATTTTTTCAAAAAATTTTTTTTTTGTATCTTTAATATGTAAATAAAAACATCCTAAATATCCAAAACGATTCATTTTTATTTTCCTACAAAAAAATGCCCTCCAAAATAGACATGAAAATCGGCTTGAGTTACCAGACTACTTTAAGTCGGGAAATAGGGTGTTTTCTCAATGATTTTCATGAATTTTTTTATAGTATAAAAAATGAATATAATTTATTGGAACTTTGAGAATATTTTATACATATATTTAAGTATATACTATTAAATTTTTAAAGAATTTCCTTGAAAAACACCGAAGATATTAGCGACCCCACATGCCACTCAGCATTTTGCGTACATTCTGGAAGTCGCAATTTTCATCTGAAATCAAACAAGGTTGGAATTTACTTTTATTATACGTCTCTCTTCTATATGAACCTAAATGCTATCGAAAAAATAGAAAATTGAATTTTTTACAGGGGTTAAAACAAAAAAGCATGACTTTTTGCCATTTTTTACGACTATATTTGCAAAAAAAAAATTATTTTAAATAATGATAATATTCCGATTTTAGGTTCATATAGAGCGCAATACTATGAAGAAAGTAACTGCCAATTTTTAAAACGATTGGTTGAAAACTTTTCGAATTAGCGTGTACGCAAGTTAAAAAAAAGTCGTTTTCAGAAAAGCGCGTTTGAAAAAATAGTACTAAGAAAAACAAAGTCAAGGCAGTCATAAATATTTTCGGTGTTTTTCAAGGAAATTCTTTGAAAATTTTATAGTATATACTTAAATATATGTATAAAATATTCTCAAAGTTTCAATAAATTATATTCATTTTTTATACTTAAAAAAAATTCATGAAAATCATTGAGAAAACGCTGTCCTAACCCTATTTCTCCCCTTAATGGCTTATAACAATAGAACGAGTCGAAATTTTATAAAAAATTTTGGGAACATATTTTTCAATAGTTTCCCTAACAATTTATGAAATTTAAAAAAATCGATTTTTCGAATCGTCTAACCCTATTTCCCCCTCTTAAATGAGTAATAAATGCCCGACTAAAATTTACCTACTCGAAAAAGTAAGACGTTCGACGCGCGATACTTTATCGATAATTTTCAGGCGGATATGTGGCGTTGGCGCCCATTCAAAAAACTTGTAGAAAACTTCTTCCGAGTTGCTACCTGCGTAGTTTTTGTCATGCGACCCTAGCGGCGAGAGCTCTAGAAACCGTATGATGGCCGTCCGAAAGTTTCATACGCGGCAATCGATATAGACAAGAAGGTGCAAATTTGAACGGGCAGGTGGCGCGTATGAACGAAAAAAAAATTGTCAATCTTTCTATATTATCGACGCGATGGAGGAAAAGACGCAAGGAACAAGGTTCTTTGTGTAATATACACCTATCCACTGGTGGGTCAAACTCAACTTGGTCGTCGTTCAAATTTCGTCGTCTCGGAAAAGATAGTACAGAAGTAGCTCTCGAAAATGCTCGGTCTCTCCCAAGAGATATCCGCAGCAATACCAGCAGCTTTTGCAATTCTCTCTAAACGACTGCCGCTGTGCAAGAGCGAAATATATAGTTATAGGAGAGAAGGGTAAAATGCGTCAAGACTCCGAGAGGGTAACAGAGAAAGAGGACCGAGAGAGAAAGATAGAGAGTCGGGCGCGTGAGTTGCACGGACAGGGGCGTTCCGCCATGCAAACCTGGAATATAGCTAATGTGTCTCTGCGCCGTCGTTTCGTGTATTCTAGCTCACCCCTTTCTCCGTCTTTTTATTCGTTTTTTTTCGCCTGTCGTACGGGAGAAAGAGAAGGCGGTGTGCACCCTCCGTACCATCTCGTGGGCGCGAAAACAACAAAAAAAAAAGGGAACTAAAAAAGGGATACAGAGAGAGAAGAGGCTCAACGAAGACGCGTCGACGACGAAATAAAGGAAATAGATTAAAAGTCAACGTCTTCTTCTTTTCGTCTCTTTTCTTTTTTGATCTCACTCGCGTCTTCACTCGTGAATATTGGTGCTTTCGCGTCCTCCGCACCGGAATACATTCAACGTCGCTGAGACATGAGAGACGCCGCTACGCACGCAGGCTCGCGCGAGCGCCCCCTGACAGTGCCTATTTGTACGACACAACTGCAAAGAGGACGGAAACTCGAGGAACGAATGATGAGAGTCGGACAGATGGGTAAAGTGCGCGTTTATGGACATATTAAACGTGTATTGTACACGTTTGTACTTTTGGGGGGGGTAGTGAAAAAAAAGTCAATAAAATAATTAGACCTGAAAGAAATTATAGTTGATTAGCTAACATTCTTTATACTTATTTCTTTTATAGATATACATTTTACCAGAGTTGCTAAAAAGGCATTATTTTTATAATGCATTATTGATTTCATTAGTAATTATTCTAGTAATGAGTAATGGGACTTGAATTCCATTACGCATCGTTCATTTAATAAATAATGCGGTCAAGAAAAACATTGCATTAATCTTCTAATTAATAATACCAATATCAGGCCATTAAACATTACATAAGTACTGGAAAATGAAAAAACATATCATTTTGCATTACGTTATTAATGGTTAATTGGTACAGCGTTACATTGAACATGACTAAAGTAATGAGTAATGTGGAAAGCATTACATTACTCACAATTGAAGTAATGGGTATTGTAATGCTTTGCATTAACCATTACTTCAGTAATGGGTAATGCAAGACAATGCTATTTTTCCATTTATGTAGAAATAAATAATGCAAAATATAAAAATGGAGCATTACTTCCAGTACTGCATTGTGTCGAGTAATGCATTAGTTGTATTATTGGAATCGAAATTCTTTATTAATTTATATAACAATGTCAATGAAATGACATGATTTGGTTGAACACAAAGCGCACGACCGCTATCTTTCTCCTCTTTTACTTTCCTTCACGAACGACGTGCTTTAATGAGACGTTGAGACAGCAACACCACAAAGTAAATAAGCAGACTATTCCAATAGTTCTGATATTCGATCTATATCGTTTATATGAAACCCAGCGTTGAAAATATTCGCTTCTGAAGCATAATTAACTTCATACTTTATGCCAAAAGCATCAAAATAAAACTGCGAGATTTTTCATTTCAAATTAAAGATGCAAATATCATTAACTTACATTCATCCAATCATCCGTAGTTTGAAAAAAAGATTTTCTCTTTACGGACTTCAACATCAATAGAAGTAACGTGCAACTCCAAAAAGATGTAACGCCGTACTCTATTACCACACAGATAGAGGACATGTGATGTTTTTGTGTTAACAGAGTCGCGAGTAACTTTGCCCGTTTATTAAATGCCCGGGAAAAAATGGTTGGATATGATCTTATACAATCATATACAATCTTATAAGATAAGATTTTATACAACTTGATCAAAAATTGAGACGATAGAATCATATAGAATCATATAAATTCTTATAGAATTATATCCAATTGTGTGCGACAATTGTTTTCCATATGACTGTATATGATTCTATAGAATTTGATAATACTATATAAAATTGTATAAGAATCTAAAAAAATTGGCAATTTTGTATAAAATTGTATATGATTGTATATACTCGTATTGTTATATATAAGAGTCATATAGATGTTTTAGGATTGGATCGGAAGATATATGATTTTATACGATTGTGTATTATTGCATTAAATTTTTTCTTATTTCTTGTTAAAGTATAATAATAAATGATTGTATTCGTATTCCGATAATGCATTACTCGAAGTGATAATGCATTAGTCGAAGAAATAATGCATTACTCGAGGTAATACATTATTCATCATTATAGTAACGGAAAGTTAATGCTGCTCTGCATTACCCATTACTTCAGTAATGGATAATGGAACACTTTTGCATTACCCATTACTTCAGTAATGGAAAATGGAACACTTTTGCATTAGCCATTACTTCAGTAATGGATATTGTAATGTTTTTCGTATTATTCATTATTAATGCAATGCATAATGGTCGTCTTTTACATATCTCATGACCAATGTAATGCTTAATGTTTTTCATCATCCAATTGTAGTTATTTCTGTAATGGATAATGCATTATTTTCACATTATAATTTCGGCAACCCTGCATTTTACTGGAATGAAAAGCAGTTTAACTGCCCGGTGCTGTTTATAATTGCATCTAAATTATGTTCGATTCAATTAAACATGGAGTAGGAAAAAGTCAGAAAAAAACGTCACAAAGAATTGATGAATTCGGAACTTATAATTGAAAACTTTCTATTTTTCATTTGTTTAATACCAATAAATTATATTTGCAGCTGCGTTTATTTAATTGGACGAAAAAAATTATATCTTTTTCCAATAAAATGGAACTCGAGTAAATGATTATTTTTTCTCTCTACATTCACTTTCACTCTTTCAACTTTCGAGTTTATTGCTCTCAAAGAAGCACATTATTCATCATTATAGTAATGGAAAGTTAATGCTGCTCTGCATTACCCATTACTTCAGTAATGGATAATGGAACACTTTTGCATTACCCATTACTTCAGTAATGGAAAATGGAACACTTTTGCATTAGCCATTACTTCAGTAATGGATATTGTAATGTTTTTCGTATTATTCATTATTAATGCAATGCATAATGGTCGTCTTTTACATATCTCATGACCAATGTAATGCTTAATGTTTTTCATCATCCAATTGTAGTTATTTCTGTAATGGATAATGCATTATTTTCACATTATAATTTCGGCAACCCTGCATTTTACTGGAATGAAAAGCAGTTTAACTGCCCGGTGCTGTTTATAATTGCATCTAAATTATGTTCGATTCAATTAAACATGGAGTAGGAAAAAGTCAGAAAAAAACGTCACAAAGAATTGATGAATTCGGAACTTATAATTGAAAACTTTCTATTTTTCATTTGTTTAATACCAATAAATTATATTTGCAGCTGCGTTTATTTAATTGGACGAAAAAAATTATATCTTTTTCCAATAAAATGGAACTCGAGTAAATGATTATTTTTTCTCTCTACATTCACTATCACTCTTTCAACTTTCGAGTTTATTGCTCTCAAAGAAGCACATTATTCATCATTATAGTAATGGAAAGTTAATGCTGCTCTGCATTACCCATTACTTCAGTAATGGATAATAGAACACTTTTGCATTACCCATTACTTCAGTAATGGAAAATGGAACACTTTTGCATTAGCCATTACTTCAGTAATGGATAATGTAATGTTTTTCGTATTATTCATTATTAATGCAATGCATAATGGTCGTCTTTTACATATCTCATGACCAATGTAATGCTTAATGTTTTTCATCATCCAATTGTAGTTATTTCTGTAATGGATAATGCATTATTTTTACATTATAATTTCGGCAACCCTGCATTTTACTGGAATGAAAGGCAGTTTAACTGCCCGGTGTTGTTTATAATTGCATCTAAATTATGTTCGATTCAAATAAACATGGAGTAGGAAAAAGTCAGAAAAAAAACGTCACAAAGAATTGGTGAATTCGGAGCTTATAATTGAAAACTTTCTATTTTTCATTTGTTTAATACCAATAAATTATATTTGCATCTGCGTTTATTTAATTGGACGAAAAAAATTATATCTTTTTCCAATAAAATGGAACTCGAGTAAATGATTATTTTTTCTCTCTACATTCACTATCACTCTTTCAACTTTCGAGTTTATTGCTCTCAAAGAAGCACATTATTCATCATTATAGTAATGGAAAGTTAATGCTGCTCTGCATTACCCATTACTTCAGTAATGGATAATAGAACACTTTTGCATTACCCATTACTTCAGTAATGGAAAATGGAACACTTTTGCATTAGCCATTACTTCAGTAATGGATAATGTAATGTTTTTCGTATTATTCATTATTAATGCAATGCATAATGGTCGTCTTTTACATTTCTCATGACCAATGTAATGCTTAATGTTTTTCATCATCCAATTGTAGTTATTTCTGTAATGGATAATGCATTATTTTCACATTATAATTTCGGCAACCCTGCATTTTACTGGAACGAAAGGCAGTTTAACTGCCCGGTGCTGTTTATAATTGCATCTAAATTATGTTCGATTCAATTAAACATGGAGTAGGAAAAAGTCAGAAAAAAACGTCACAAAGAATTGTTGAATTCGGAACTTATAATTGAAAACTTTCTATTTTTCATTTGGTTAATACCAATAAATTATATTTGCAGCTGCGTTTATTTAATTGGACGAAAAAAATTATATCGTTTTCCAATAAAATAGAGCTCGAGTAAATGATTATTTTTTCTCTCTACATTCACTATCACTCTTTCAACTTTCGAGTTTATTGCTCTCAAAGAAGCATGTGTATAAACTTTTGTACATTCGTATTCGCGGGACGTCCGAGTGCATTTATAATCTCTTTTGACCGCGAATGTGAGAGGCGCAGTTGGATGATAATGATTAATTTTTAAATGTATTTATAATACACACATTATAAATAAATTATGAAAAAAAAAAAAAAAATTGAGATTAAATATAAAAAACGAATAAAATACGATTTAGCTGATGGACTTTAAGAGTCGAATGTCGCGTGATCTCCCGTCGCCCACTTTTAATATGTAGTTTGTTGCTATTACGGCTCGATGAATATTCACTTCGATCGGCTTTACTTATGTACAATATTATGAGAGAATACAAGAGAGGCGCATCGAGGCGAAGCGACGCGAGATATCGACGGTTGGAGAGGTCGCCGCCACTACAAGATTCCAAGCTCGAGATGAATGCATATTTATATATATATATATATCGAACTCCCGATAACCCTTTCGAATCCTCGGCACTCTGCTATATATTACTTGGTAATATCTACTAATATATATGAGAAATTCCATACTGACTGGTCAACTTTCTTTTCGTCTTTCTAAACATTTAAAAAATATATTTAAATCGTTTCCAGCTACTGAAGAAAATGTTTGATGAATTTTTACAGAATTTCAATCGGTTTGAAATCTGAATTTTCCTATTTAAATCTCTCGACTGTGGAAACTGTCGTACGCTAGAAACAAAAAGCTTAGATATATAATATTTATAATTTCTTATCCCTATGTTAATCCAGCTACATGTACATATTTTTTTTTATTGCTGAAGCAGAGTGTAACATTTTTATTTTTCGCTCATTCCGACATTCTTCATTTCGCTATTTTTTCTCTCACAGAAATTTTCAGAATATATTTTGAAATTCGTGGCTCATTGAGACCAGGACATTTTATTATAAACTGGGGAAAACACTTGAGACGAAAAGAAATTTATCGCTGAATAAATAAACTTCGTGTCTCACGTAAAATGAGTTGTTGTACGAGGAAAGAAAAGTAAAAACGATTTTCTTTTCCGCGGTACCGTAGGCTGTCATCGAATTTTTAACGATTATACCGAGCACGATCATATTTTACGGGACAAAAGCATAAAGTTTTATTTAGTTCGCGCGAGCTGTCGGTCGTTTTAATTAAAGATTTGTCGTAAGGCGCCACGTTATTCGAAACGTTTTACATGCTCTCTCGATCGATGATTTTCTCTCCCTCTTGCTCTCTCGACAATTGCATAGATGTATTTCATACACGTGTGAGAAGTGCGCACGATGAAACTGACCAATTTACTGCAGTCACCGAAAGGGAGAGATGTCCAGAAGTAATTGTGGCAAGTCGATCAGCTTCATTGTGCGAAATCGATATACAGTGTACTCATTGGTTTTATTGCTCGTCACGGTCGTTCAGTCTCTCCCTTTCCCCCGTTCCCTCGTGCACGACAGTGCGTACAAGTTTATTTGCAATCGTACTTACGCACGTTTTTTTTTTATTTCGCCTCTTACGATTTAAAATTTGACGACGATGAAAGGAGTGGCAGTATGAATGAATTTCTGTTTATTTTACTTCCTCATTGATCGATGGGGTGATTCAAAATATTATGAATTTCTTCTGTTTTTCTTTCCAATGCTTGTTAACACGACAAATTTAATTCAACGAAATGTTTAACTGTCGAGCTTCAATTTGACACACTCGTATATCCGAGTTCATGTTTGTGTTCATTTTTAACTTTTAATTTTTGAAAAAATAAAATACAAAAATTATAGTTTGTATGATCTAATTTAAACAAATGTAGAGCCCGATCACAGTCATTCATTTTTGTACACCGTACTGGTAATCTTTTCAATTCGATGAAACAATAATCTCATTGGAGAAATCTGCTTTTTGCGCGAGAAAATAAATATTCGAACAGTACAACGACATCTTGAACAAAGTAGTCGTATCTCTTCTATCAAACAGAGCGCCAGCTTACCTACTGCTGCAAGCTATTGCCTCAAAATTCCACAGAACAAGCGGATCTGGATAAAATAGAATTTGGAACTCGTAAGTCAAAAACACATATAAATTTTTCACTCTATATACTATTACTACTGAAAATACTAAAAGTAGAATAAGGGTTAATAATTCAAAGATTATTTATTTTCAATAATTATAGTACTATGTTTCTATATATTTTTCCATTAAGCTTTATAATTGATAACTATTTCTGATTTTCTGTGAAGAAACTTGGCGGCGTCTCGACATCAACTAATCGCTGATAATTTATTTTTTAGCCTGCGTATACGACACATAGTTACGGCAGAGCAATTTTTCTCATGTGCGGGTAAATTAGGGAATCGGGAGTGTGCTTTCTACTAGGGGAGGATGTCAAAGTCCCGACAGTCAAAATCCCGACAGCACGTATTACGAAACAGTATAGGTATACACGAGCGTGGTGTCGGGAGTTTGACTGTCGGGACTTTGACATCCTCCCTACCAGGAGGAGGGAACGTAGGCACCGACTGTATTGACGGTAGGTTTTTATCGTCAATACGGATATAAAGGGGATTTTCAGATGGTAACGTGGTACATTCGCGCAAAACAATACAAATGGTGCGATCAACAGGGACAATGTCAAAATTCCGACAGTCAAACGCCCGACACGGCCTATCGCGCGTGTACCAACTGTTTTGGTACGTGTACAGCCGCGAGATGGCAATAACGGTTAAAGCTCAAACACATCGCGGTTAGGCAATGAATGTAGTTCCAAGTGTTGGGGTTCTCAATAAAACCGAGGGACGTGACTGACTTGCAAATTATTTAAACAAATAATACACGTGGGTTGCTTTTGGTTATATCGGAGCGAGAAAATTTTGAATAACATAAGCAACTGTTGTTGGTTGAATTTCTTATAAGCAATTTATTAGGAAAACAAGAATAAATAGTATTCATGTTTATTGTTGTTAACTGTTTATCGACCAAATGGTGAATGAATAAATAAATTGTCTATATAAATTGAAATGGTTGGTTTTATTGTCGTGGTTATTGATATTAATACATTTCGTCGCAAAAATTTGATCAGATAATACAGGTGGGTTTCTTGTACCTATATCGAAGCGAGAAAACGCCGAATACCATAAATAATTATGGTTGTTCGTTGATGTTCTGATAAACAATTTATAAAGGTGGGTTTCGTGCAGCATATAACTCCTTAAAATGAATCGAGAGACATGGTTATGGGGTTAAGAGAACCGATAAACTCCTATCATACGATCCTTGCGAAATATTGTAATGAAATGTTATAATAAAGAAATGTTACTTCTGATAATACCTCAAACGCGTTCTCGATATCCCCGGCATTTCCCAGAGTTTTCTATGGCGTCAGAGTAGTAGCAGTAGTAGTAAGTGTAATTTTATTCAAGGTTGTTTCGTTTACATTCGGTTACAGCTTGCTTTCGGCTTCTTTTGATCATACATGTGTGCTGAGATCCTAGGTGATTAACAATTATTTGTCTTACGACTACTTGGTGCTTTTTAAATTATTATTATTATTATTTGTGTTTTCGGTGTTGCGATTATTTAGGGTGATAGGGGCGATGTGTTGGGGTGAGAGGTTATTTACAAATGGGTGACGGTATGCATGAGCTCTCTCACGTCTCCGCTCTAGTACCGAGTTTTGAGATCTTGGGATCCCATTATTAATTCCGGTTATCTTGTTGTCAAGGTTAGTTAGTTTTTGCAGGTATGCATTGAAGTTAGACGTGGCTCTTTCTCTGAAGCTTTTTTCGCCGAGCATCTCGTATAGGTCTTGGGTGGGGAAGCATCGTGGCAGGTTCCCTGCTATTTTTAACAATTTCTTATATGCTATTTCTAATTTATTAAGATTATTGTCGCTGTATAGTGGATATAAGCAGCCCGTTCGTCAGAGTAGTATCAATGAATGGAATACCGATTGACGATGGCGAGATTGATAAGCGAAGCATTATTCGCCCAAAAAACGTGAATGGGCTGTATACCGATACAACAAAGTGTTTCCCAGTCGAAGAACGAGGAACCCGAGCCTAACAACAAACCGAGCATGAAACCAGAAAAGATTGCTGAAAATAAAGTGGTTATTGAGGCATCTCGTTCTAAAGACAAATTCGCTAATGAAAGATTAACACTCTCTCTTATCGTCGACGCCAAAATCCAGTATAATGATTTTCTTTTTCTTGAAATTCTTCGAATACTTTGATGGTCAACGAGCTTTGCGCGCCACATACTGACTCCAGTCAGACGCACAAACGAATTCCGGAGCTTGACCAAATTCTTTGTTTCTCAGTGCCATTGACGTGTAAGTTGTGTATTTGCCGCTGCTGCAAACAACGAGAAACTGGCCATTCTGATTGTACTGGATCGTTTGCGGATAAATTCCAAAAACACTCATGTCCTTGACTGCGAGGAGAATGAGAAAGTTGGATATTCGTACACTTTTGTTCTCACAGAAATCCACTTTCGACGATGAGAATAGCCACGAAGTGTCTCTCCATGGCCAATCGGTATTCCATTCATTGATAGTACTCTGACGCCATTGAAAACTCTTCGGGAAATGCCGCGGATATCGAAAACGCGTTTGAATTATTATCAGAAGTAATATTTCTTTATTATAACTTTTCATTACAATATTTCGCAAGGGTTGTATGATGGGCGTTCATCGGTTCTCTTAACCCCATAACCATGTCTCTCGATTCATTTTAAGGAGTTATATGCTACAAGAAACCCACCTTTATAAATTGTTTATCAGAACATCAACGAACAACAGTTATTTATGTTATACGGCGTTTTATCGCTCCGATATAGGTACAAAAAACCCACCTGTATTATATGATCAAATTTTTGCGACGAAATGTATTAATAATAATAACCACGACAATAAAACCAATCATTTCAATTTATGTGGACAATTTATTTATTCATTCATCATTCGGTCGATAAACAGTTAACAACAATAATTATAAATACTATTTATTCTTGTTTTCTTAATAAATTGTTTATAAGAAATTCAACCAACAACAGTTGTTTATGTTATTCAAAATTTTCTCGCTCCGATATAACCAAAAGCAACCCACGTGTATTATTTGTGTAAATAATTTGCTAGTCAGTCACGTCCCTCGGTTTTATTGAGAACCCTAATACTTGGAACTACGTTCATTGCCTAACCGCGATGTGTTTGCGCTTTAACGTTTATTGCCATCTCGCGGCTGTACACGTACCAAAAACAGTCGGTACACGCGCGATAGGCTGTGTTGGGAGTTTGACTGTCGGGATTTTGACGTTGTCCCGATCAACAAAGGTCCTCTTAAAACGCGGGGGAATTTTTCGCTTGGACTGTCTGAAATAGTGAAATGCCGTCTATTCATATAGCGAAATATCGTTATTTAAGAATGTACCATCGACTGCTTAGAAACTAATGGACGTGTAGCAACATCTAGTGCAAACTCCGTTAAGTCAGGCGTTTGCTCCCCCACCGCCAGTAACGCAGTTACCGACCAACCGAGTATATACTGCAATATCATTCCACCTAACCAACTGTCTTAAGCGGGAACACCACTGTGACCCCCTGTTTTTTTCACATTTTTCAAGAATTTTTTTTTGTGGGAAAAAAAAGAGATATTCGAAAAATTTTTTTGGGTTTTGTTCCTTGTCTATTAATGTATCAAAAAACATTTTTTTCACATTTTTCACGCCGCATGGTGGCGCTGAGGAAGATCTCGCGTCAGGTGCTGTCATTTCCGCGGCACGCAGCAGAACTCTCTTCAACGTCGATCTGAAAAAAAATCCCAAGTGTTTTCGTTAATAATATGATATTTTGAAGAGAAGTACATAGGGAATATAAAAATATTGTTTAAAAAAAAATAGGCACGCCTTTGAAATTAACTTTAATTTCAAAGGCGTGCCTATTTTTTTTAAAACAATATTTTTCCAAATCCCTATGTACTGCTCTTCAAAATATCATATTATTAACGAAAACATTCGGTATATTTTTTCAGATCGACGTGGAAGAGAGTTCTGCTGCGTGCCGCGGAAATGACAGCACCTGACGCGAGAGCTTCCCCAGCGCCACCATGCGGCGTGAAAAATGTGAAAAAAATGTTTTTTGATACATTAATAGACAAGGAACAAAACCCAAAAAAATTTTTCGAATATCTCTTTTTTTTCCCGGAAAAAAAATACTTGAAAAATGTGAAAAAAAACAGGGGGTCACAGTGGTGTTCTCCTTTAAACAAGGCTCATTCGCATAGAAATTAAAACTATGCGCTCATCTTATGTTACAAACTCTGTCAACAAAAGCTACAAACGTTACAAACTTCGCCACATTGCAATGTGTCGAAGCTCAAGCCTGTTTTATCGTTGGTGTGGTTTTCATACGATAATTTAGGTACACAAAACGCTGTAATACGTACCCCAATACATATGTACACTGTACATACAAAATTACACATACACAACTACGTGCGGTAGTTCATTCCCTACCCGGGTTTCCTAGCTCCGTTCACGGGGGAGCTTCGGTTGGAATAGTGCCGAATCAAACGAAAAAAAAAGAAAAAAAATTCTCGTAGTTGCGGGAGCTCTTACGACAAAAAATTCGTAAAAGCTTATTATTCGTCTCTTCCTCTTGAAGAGTTTGCCAAGAAAAGCTGTTCTGCAATCATAACTCTCCCATAGTCTCGAGAGGAGAGGTAAAGAGCGAAGAAAAATTGTTAATTAGTAATGATTAAACGAGCTTCGTTGTGGTCGCGGCTTGTGATTGTTAAACAATATTGAAAAAAAATCGCCCCCAACCCCTTCGATGTTCTTCCTCGTTCGTATGGACGACGTAAAAATTCCGTTAATTGCAATGCCGAGTGCCTGGTTTAGGGATTTCAAATGCGTTTGTCGACGAGACTCTTACGTAGTAACACATGTTACTACGAGGCTCCTAATTTATTGTCATCAGCGAATTTTCGTTATCGGACTATAAACATAAATGTGAAATTTGTCGGAGGGTCGCTCGCGAATATTATGCCCGTGGAAATGCATAAAATATTACGTAAAAATTATTCGAGTTCACTTATTGTCAAGCTATCTAAGCTGTTGGATTAAACGAAACGACCTGGTGTATATGTAAATTTTAAATTATTGGTTTTTTTAAAATGCAAACCATACATCATCGTACCCTGAATAAATGATCATTCGTATTCCTTTCATTTGTTCATAGTGTAGGAACAATTCCAATTTTCTTCCCGTTTTTGAAGCAATAAAATCCATGACAATGATCGGACTAAAATTCCTGCAAGTTCTTTACGGGTTTCGCGATTTTGCGAAAAGTCAAACCGAGGTCATTTTTAAGCACGTCGTATATTCATTTATGACCGCGGAAGTGCATAAAATGTTACGTAAAAATTCGAGCACACTTCTTGTCAACGTGTCTAAGCTGTTGGAAAAAACGAAACGACCTGGTGTAGATGTAAATTTTAAATTATCGGTTTTTGTTCTATACATACGATACATCATCGGACCCTGAATAAATGATAATTAGTATTCCTTCCATTTATTCATAGTGCAGGAACAATTCCAATTTTCGTTCCGTTTTTCAAGCAAAGAAATCCACGACAACGATCGGAT
This sequence comes from Oxytorus armatus, assembly GCA_958009045.1. Lineage (NCBI taxonomy): Eukaryota > Metazoa > Arthropoda > Insecta > Hymenoptera > Ichneumonidae > Oxytorus > Oxytorus armatus. The sequence goes on along the minus strand of OY253750.1, from coordinate 25,987,402 downwards.
TAAAATTTCTCAAAGTTCTTTACACGTTTCACGGTTTTGCGGACAGCCAAACCGAGGTCATATTCGAGCAGGTCGTATATTCATTTATGTCCGCAAAAGTGCATAAAATGTTACGTAAAAATTCGAGCTCACTTATCGTCAACGTGTCTAAGCTGTTAAAAAAATTAACAAAATGAAACGACCTGGTGTATATGTAAATTTAAAATTATCGGTTATTTTCTATGCAAACGATACATCACCGGATCCGGAATAAATGATAATTAGTATTCCTCCCATTTGTTAATAGTGTAGAAACAATTCGAATTTTCTTCCCGTTTTTGAAGCAATAAAATCCATGACAACGATCGGACTTAAATTCCTGCAAGTTCTTTACTGGTTTCACGATTTTGCGGAAAGTCAAACCAAGGTCACTTTTAAGCACGTCGTATATTCATTTATGACCGCGGAAGTGCATAAACTGTTACGTAAAATTTGAGCTCACTTCTTGTCAACGTGTCGAAGCTGTTGGAAAAAACGAAACGACCTGGTGTAGATGTGAATTTTAAATTATCGGTTTTTGTTCTATACAAACGATACATCATCGGACCCTGAATAAATGATATTTAGTAATCCTCCCATTTGTTAATAGTGTAGAAACAATTCCAATTTTCTTCCCGTTTTTGAAGTAATAAAATCCATCACAACGATCGGACTAAAATTCCTGCAAGTTCTTTACGGGTTTCACGATTTTGCGGAAAGTCAAACCAAGGTCACTTTTAAGCACGTCGTATATTCATTTATGACCGCGGAAGTTCATAAACTGTTACGTAAAATTTGAGCTCACTTCTTGTCAACGTGTCGAAGCTGTTGGAAAAAACGAAACGACCTGGTGTAGATGTGAATTTTAAATTATCGGTTTTTGTTCTATGCAATACGATACGAAAACGAATTAGTATTCCGTCCATTTGTTCATAGTGCAGGAACAATTCCAATTTTCGTTCCGTTTTTCAAGCAAAGAAATCCACGACAACGATCGGATTAAAATTTTTCAAAGTTATTTACAGGTTTCACGGTTCTGCGGACAGCCAAACCGAGGTCATTTTCAAGCAGGTCGTATATTCATTTATGTCCGCAAAAGTGCATAAAATGTTACGTACAAATTTGAGCTCACTTATCGTCAACGTGTCTGAGCTGTTAAAAAAATAAAAAAAATTAAACGACTTGGTGTATATGTAAATTAAAAATTATCGGTTATTTTCTATGCAAACGATACATCATCGGATCCTGAATAAATGACAATCAGTATTCCTCCCATTTGTTAATAGAGTAGAAACAATTCCAATTTTCTTCCCGTTTTTGAAGCAATAAAATCCATGACAACGATCGGACTAAAATTCCTGCAAGTTCTTTACGGGTTACACGATTTTGCGGAAAATCAAACCGACGTAATTTTTAAGCACGTCGTATATTCATTTATGACCGCGGAAGTGCATAAAATGTTACGTAAAAAATCGAACTCACTTATCGTCAATGATAAGTGAGCTCGATTGATAATGTGTCTGAGCTGTTAAATAAATTAAAAAAATTAAACGACCTGGTGTATATGTTGTTGTACGCCAGCCTCCTAGGCCAGCGCACACTTAAAATCCTCCCCGTCGCAGTTTGATCTGTAAATAAAAAATACATAAAAGATTATACATCAATATGAAAAACTTAACATTTAAAAGTAATAATAAAAGATATTACCTCGGCGGTTGCGGGGGTCCAGTGGCAGGGCGTTGAAAATGTCGAATTCGTAGAGATCGATGTGGGTTTGTTTTTAAGAACATGGAAAAAAGTGATGTAAACTGAAACTTGCACGTTACTTCTTCATCATTTTTGAGTATTGAGAAATTTCCCTCTACAAGCAAGGCTTTTTCAATTGTGGCTTCCTCATAGAGGCTCTGGACCGTGTCATTGTTGTGCCATCGGGACAAAAATTCGTAGATCGATTGGGTACCGTTAAAGATTTATTTTGTATCAAATTTAGACAAACTCAGTCGATGCGTTTGAAATGTATGAAATTTATAATTTGACAAAAATAATAATACGTGTTCACTGAGACTCTATATCGTGCAATTTGTGCCGAAATGTTTACATTTCAGTGTGAAATTTGGTATATAGATAGGATGTTTTTTTTTTTTTTTTTTTTTATTTCCTGTTTAAATTACGATCTGTCAATTTTGATGCTTGACAATGAGTAATTGGGATGTTCAGTTTATTTACAATGGGTGAAACGTAGTAGCGTCCAGTGACGTGCCTGCGTGTTGTGATTTTTATTTTATTTTATTATTATTATTATCATTATTATTCATTTATTTTTTCAGTTTCGATTGTTTATTGGTAACGGTGTGGGAGGTCTAGAGGCTTATGTCGCTTTAGTCGCCTTGTGTCAGCGTGTTGGTCGAGTAGTTGAGTGGCTAGGTGGTTCGGGTGGTTTTGAATCCTGCCCAGGTAGTTTGTGCTATCCTTTTTTATCACTTGCTGGACTGTATCCATACGGGTGTCCCTATGGATTGTTTCGTTCGAAACATACCATGGGGCGTTGACAATCATTCGAAGCGTCTTGGATTGGACGCGTTGAATGGTGTTGATATGGCTCTCACTTGCTGAGCCCCACAATTGTATTCCGTATGTCCAGATTGGCTTTATTATTGCTTTGTATAACAGTATTTTGTTGTTCAGTGATAATTGTGACTTTTTGCCGAGTAGCCAGTACATGCTGCGGAGTTTGATATTGAGTTCCGTTTTTTTGGTTTTCACGTGTTTGGCCCACGTCATTCTTCGTTCGAGGTGCATCCCCAGGTATTTCACGCTGTTCTGTTGCGGCAACAGTTGACCGTTGAGGCTGACTGGAGGGCAGTTCCTTGTGCGCAATGTGAAGGTGATGTGTACTGATTTATTTTCGCTTGCCTTTATTCTCCATTTGTCCAACCATTCTTGGACGCTGTCTAATTCCTCTTGAAGGGTGTTAGAGGCCTCCGTCGGGTTGCTGTTTGAGGATAGTAGAGCGGTGTCGTCTGCGAATGTTGCTACGGTGATCCCTTGACGAACTGGCAAGTCGGCTGTGTGTAGGGTGTACAAGACCGGACCTAGGACACTACCTTGTGGTACCCCTGATTTTATCGTGTATGTGTGCGATGAATCCTGTCCTTGACGTACTTGGAATTGACGGTTGCGAAGATAGGATGATAGAAGAAGAAAATATTGTGGCAGCATTTCTTTTATTTTAAATAATAATCCCTGGTGCCAGACTTTGTCGAAGGCTTGTTGTATATCTAAGAATGCTGCGGAGCAATATTGTTTTTTTTCGAGTGATTTCGATATCTTTGATGTTACTCTATGTATTTGTTCGATAGTTGAGTGCTGACTTCTGAAGCCGAATTGGTGTTCTGGTATTGCATTGTTTGTGTCTAAGAGTGGCTTTATTCTCTTCAGGAGTAATTTTTCGAATAGTTTTGATAAAATCGGAAGCAGGCTAATCGGCCTATACGAGGAGACCTCGTTGGGTGGTTTTCCTGGCTTCGGAATCATGATTATTTCCGCATGTTTCCATTGGTTCGGGTAGTGTCCTGTTCGTACAATGCAATTGAAGACTGTGGTGATGAATACAAAGGCTTTTTGTGGTAGTTTTTTCAGCAACTGTCCTGTTATTTGGTCGTAACCAGGTGCTTTATTTGGGTTGAGATCGGTTGCGATTGTTTTTTTGACCTCGGATGGTGTGAAGTGTTGTATCGGAGGGTTCATGGGTAAGGGGCTCTCCAGAAATTGTTGAATATATTCTTCGTTGTTGGTGTTTCCTGCTGGTGGTAGAGGAGTGAAGACATCCGCTAGGTGTTGTGCAAATGCTTCAGCTTTTTCTGAGTCGCTTCTAGCCCAATTCCCACCACGAGCCCAGATCGGGGGGATCGGTTTCTGAGGCCGTTTTAATGTCTTGGTTGCCTTCCACAATGAGTATTCCGTATCTTTGGTGTTTGTTAAGCCTCTGAGGTATTGTTGAATTGAATCATTCCTGAATTCGCATAAAAGCTGTTTTAGTTGTCGGGTGATTCTGTTTAGGCTGGTTTTGTCTCCTCGGTTGTGACTGAGTTGCCAAGTTCGTCGTAGTCGCCTTTTTTCCGTTATTTTTTCTTTTATGTACCTAGGGTAGTCGAGTTTTTTATCTCTTACCTCGTTTGTGGCTCGTTGTGGAGTCGCTTGCCAGGCTTTTTCGATCAGGAGCTGCGTGAAGTATTCTGTCGCAGCGTCTATGTCTTCTTCGGTTTTCAGGGTTAGTTTGAGGTTGATATTGTTTTCTATGCTTTCTCTGTATGTCGACCAGTCCGTTTTTTTGCTGTAAGGAAGGGAGCTCTTGGCTCGTCTTATCAGGCAGGTACTGATCGTTGCAATGACCGGTGAGTGGTCAGAGGACAAGTCGGCGTTTGGTTCGATGTTGAGGTACGTTCTCGCGATTCCATTTGTGACGAAAAAGTCAAGTACATCGGGGATTTTTTGTTGATCCGTAGGCCAGTACGTGAGTTGTCCCGTAGAGAGGTGGTCATAGTTTTTTGTTGTCATGCTTTTTTGCAATTCTCTGCCTCTTGGCGTAGCGAGCCTCGAGCCCCATCGTTGGTGTTTCGCATTATAGTCCCCTCCAGCAAGGAACCTTGGGCCTAGTGTCTGAAAGAATTCTTCGTAGTCTTCTTTTTTTATGTTATGTCTCGGTGGACAGTATATTGCAGAAATTATGAGGGGGCCGTTCCAGTCAGTGACTGCGACATTTGTTGCCTGGATTTTTTCTGTTGAATATTTAGTGTGTTCGTGATGTTTTATAGTGCTTCGTATTAGTATTGCGGTCCCACCGTGTGCTGTTCCGTCCGGGTGGTTAGTCTCATAGGTGTTGTAACCAGCAATTTTGAAGTAATTTTTGTTTGTAAAGTGTGTTTCGGAGATAAGCATGATATCTATTTTGTTGATACTAAGAAAAGCTTGCAATTCCTGGCGGTGATTTGCAAGGCCGTTGGCGTTCCATAGTGCTATTAGATAAGAATGGTTCATTGTTGTTGTGCAAACTTTGTAATTACCGTATTTAGTAGGGTGAGCATACTGTTCATTAGTTGTGTTTGGCGTTCCAGTATTGTTTTGAACTCGTTGAATGTCTTTTCGATGACTGCGGCTAATCCTGAGTTGTCTGGTGTCTCGGTGTTTTTAGCGCGTTGTTCGGCGCAGGTTGCATGCGCGTATGACCGTGCTGGTGATGTATGAGCCATGATTTCAGGTTGGAGATGTGGTTCGCTTGAGGTGAGTTCGGGCTGAAGTCTAGTTCCACGTCGGGGTTGTTCTTGTAATAATTTGTTCGTCTTTTTTTTAATAATTTCTTGGTAAGCAAGACAGCCTTTATAGTTTGCTGGGTGATTGCCATTACAGAGAGCGCAGGTCGCTGGTGTGTCTGCGGTTTTTTGACACACTGTTGTGTCGTGATTGGCGCCACATTTGACACATCGCGGTGCTCTGTTGCAGTACGCTTTTGTGTGTCCGTGTCGTTGGCATCGTGTGCATTGCACCGGATTGTTCCGTTTTCGAGGTGGTTCCACTTGAATTTTGGCGTTCAAGAGAACATCGAGTTTATAAATTTCTTTGTTTTTAGCGGTTGGCTCTAAATCCACGAAAAAAAGCGGTAACGGAACTTTGGTGCCTTTGCGGAATATATTGGCTACATTTCGAACTTTGTGACCTAGCTCGGTCAATGCGTTTTTTATCTCTTCTAAGGGTACAGAGGGGTGAAGTGATCTGATCACGACTCTGTAGGCGCGCTCATCCTTCAGCTGGTATGTGTGGTATTCGGCCTGCTCTTTTTTCAGCACCTGTATAATTTTTCTGTACGCTAAGGCGCTCTTCGGCATTATTTTTATTTGTCCTTCGTTGTTCGTGGTTTTATATGTGTACTCGTCCTTGTCTATGGAATTTTGCAATTCGTGGGATAGTTTTTGGATAATTTGTACGCCTGGTACAAAGATTGGCGGCGGTCTTGGTGGTTTAGCGTTCTCCGCATTTGCTATGTCTCTGTTTGGCTCACCGGTGTTTTGATCAGCTGTTCCATCAGTCGTGATCTCGTTCGTAGTTTCCCGTAGTGGGGAGAAACGGTTTGACGTGTTTGTTGACAGCTGGAGCGAGTCAACGCTCTCGATGTTTACGCGCTTGCGACGTTTGCTGATGTTTTTGTTTGGGTGGTTGACCACTTGCCATGTGTTGGGCGATACTTTGCATGTTCGGTTGAGCGTGACGAGTAGTGGTTGATATACCGGTGTCCTGCGTGTTGGTGTCGCTGTGGATATTTGTGGAGCTTCATCGCACCATTGCATTGCGGAATTTTCCGGGTTGTTGCCTTGTATGGGCAGGTTGCATTTTTTTTGGGAACTGTCATCAGTCGCTGCCATTTTGGGCATGCGACTGTGCAGTTTTGTTGCACCTTTTAGCACTTTCACTTTACTCACTAGGAAAAGTAAACGTATTCGCGTATAAGCTGAAAGCTATTTATCGACAGTATTATGGCTTCACGGGAGGTGACGACTATTATGATAAACACGTCCGATTGCCACGATAGCTGAACGACAACTTGAGATAGGATGTTATTGGCGGATGATTGCGATCGAATTTTGCGGGGTTCGATAAAAGTGATTGCGAGTTAATGAAATTTCAAATCATTCGAAAAAAATTGAGGCTTACAATATCCTTACAGTGAAAACACATGCGAGTTTACCCAATGTTCCAAACTGATTCTACGAGCAGGCCAAAATTGAGAATGATATAGCTCTTCGTGGAGGGGGCCTTCGAGCATTCTCTCCCATTTTTTATAAATGCTCTTTTCCGACGTTTCGACATATTGACGATGAAAAATTGAAAAAAAAAAAAAAAAAAAAAAACAATGTTCACCGTCACAAAAAGCTTCCTCCGTGAGGAGCCACAATTGATTCAATGGAAATGATAAAATAAATGGATTTAAATTTGTTTGTTCGAGCAGTTCATGGACAAAATCGGCGAACTTTTACAGAATGATGAGCATTCGGCTTCGCTCGTAATTGACACCGACGACCACGGGAGAGAGACAGTTGTATGAACATTTTTTTAAATTATAGTAAAATCCCAATATGTATTGTTTGTTTATGATCTTTAATTGTTATTTGTTTTTTTTAAATGCAGAATGGTGTAATAGGGTCGAAGAATTTAGTCGTCAGATCATTGCCCCAGCGATTTGTCATCGATAATAAGATGAAGAGTAGTTCCTCAAAGACAGCGCATCACGTGATCTACAAACGCAACGCCGAGCCCGAGGAATATGATTCAAACGGCGGTTAGTCGATTTTGTCCTCTGATGTTGAAATAAACAAATTTCTTTTACTTTCGAAAGTATCGTAAAAATCTTGAAGTACGATAATAATCTCATTTCTCTTATTCCGTGTTGATTCTGAGACGATTGGAAAATTACGGATCAATTTCATAGAATTATTTGTGCAAATGTTCACATGACTCGCATTTATTTCGTTAGTAACAGGTCTGAGAAATCATTGCCGTTGTTAAAATTCAATAATATTTACTTGTTTAATTTTTTGCAGCCATTCACATATCCAAACCGCAAGGAATCATCACGCAAACGAATTTTTCAATCCCGAATATTCTTTATCTGAAACTTCTCCTAGTCGCGGATTTCTCACAGTACAAGTGAGTGTGTCAAAAGACAAGAAAAGATTAAAAAGCGGAGTAAGAAAATTAAACGTTTTTATACACGTATTCGTACGATTTAAGGGCATCTGGACGGGGCGGAAGGGGGTCTGGACGTGATGTTTATCACTTCTTGCAATATATTATGGCGTTTTTCAACGCCGTCGATCTCCGATACCCTGCTTTTCAAGCTCCGAAAATTAGATTACATATTTCCACAATAATCATGGAGATGGTACGTTTCGGGATAAATTAAAATTGGAAGAAAAAAAAGTCAATCGACGTGTTGAAAATTCAATGTGGAAAATTTTTTTTTTTCAGGATAACGACGCCTTATCGTACATGTCCAATGCAAGGATAATTAATTCGTTTTTTAGTTTGGGTAAAGCTTTCCATGATATACAGACTTATTTTGATCGGCTAGGAAAAGTAATACCGTTAGGAAGATATGACCTTGTTCTCACGCTCACTAGATTAACAGGGTAAGAAAAACCAGAGAGAAAAGAGCTCTTCAATTAATATAAATTGCCTTATCATGGGTATCCACGATTAAGTCGAAAAAAAAATCTGATTTCGTTTTATTATTTTATTAATAAAAGTCGTTTCGAATGGCTCAAACGAAAGATTGATCGGAATGATTTTCAGATCATGAGAAGAATAAAAATTCAGATCGTTATATGCAAAATTGTGAGAGGACTACTACTTTTTAATGTATGTTTTTATTTATTATGAAATAAACCTATCTCCTTTACAATTTTTCAGATGTGGATCTGAATATTTGTTCACGAGATGATGGAAACATTTCCAATATCCGTTCGTTTGGTATTGTCGCTACAATATTTTTTTTCGGCATATTGAAAAAGATCGTGTATTTTCTGAACCCCCATGTTTAATTGATAAATAGCCGATATTTAAATTGCCTATTTCATAACAAATATTATTAACGATTCTAATAGAGTGACCATACCACCTGATAATACGACCGGTACGCCTAACGGTAAACATCTGCATAACTTTTTGGTCATAACCACTGTTTTTTTAATATCATTGAGATGTAATGCGTGTAAGCTTCGATTTTTCAGGTGTAGCGTCAGGAACCGGATACTGCGATGCTGCAGGAAATGAGCTTGGCTCCGTGATGTTGTCAGAGTTGGCACCATTTGAGGGTGTGAACCCCGCAGTCCATGAATTGGCACATTTGTAAGACCTGAATTTATCAAAGTTTATCGAAAAAACAGAAGGGACTTTTTTTCAAATGATATTTCCATCCACAGACTTGCCATGGGCCATGACAACGCGACAGACTGTCCGATAACGAATGGGTTCGTAATGGGTACCTTAGGCGATAACCCGATAAATTCATCGATGTTCTCAGAGTGTTCGCTGCGACAACTCCAAAAACGACTCATGTACGTTTCGACATGTGAATACGAGGAAATTAAAATTATTTCTCTATCCTCGTTAATCAACTGTTTTCTAGTACGAGTGTGTAATAATTTTGCTTCCGCATGGACGAAGTTGTTTTAATGAAATTTTATTTTTCTAGTCTTCAACGCCAATATGTTGAAAATGTTTCAACACGTCAGAAAAACACATTTACAAAAAGTATCCCTATGGATATGTGCGGGCGTAGCTGTAAAAAAGAATGTTCTATAACTCCAGAATGACTTGACCGATGTGGCGCCGAAATTTTACACGCAAGTAGACCCACTGGCCCCTTGGGTCTGATATAATTTCCGTGAAGATTAAACCCGTTCACATTTTATACGATTTTCAACGTATCGTTTGATTTTGTCAAAAATATCTGCTAAGAGCATAACTCGAGTAATTCTCGAGCCATCGGGCCAAAACTTTCTACGTGAGTTGGGTACCGTAAAATTTTACACGGCATTCAATTTCGATAAAACTGATATAAACGTTCAATGATTATGTTATTTTCAATTTTTCGAAAAAATTGCACACGCATTCAATTGCAATTGCATTGTGCATTGCATAAGCTGCAAGGTGAAACTTGCAAGTTGCTTCCTTGAAAATTTACACAACGCACAAAGCCTGCTCTATGAAGAAGTACATCTATCTCAATTTTCGCTTACTCATGGAGGAAGCTTTATCCTTAGCTATTTTCGCGATTGATTTTCTCGAAATTCAATAGTGAACTGTAATACGTGATGATCCATTTATGTAGAAAGTTTTAGCTTGATTGTTTGAAAATATCCAGAATCTTATAACATCAAAAAAAAAATTGTTAAGTGTCACAAAAGTCATAATGAACAAAGAGCTTTAAGGGAGAACACCACTGTGACCCCCTGTTTTTTTTCACATTTTTCAAGAATTTTTTTTTGTGGGAAAAAAAGAGATATTCGAAAAATTTGTTTGGGTTTTGTTCCTTGTTTATTAATGTATCAAAAAACATTTTTTTCATATTTTTCACGTCGCATGGTGGCGCTGGGAAAGCTCTCGCGTCAGGTGCTGTCATTTCCGCGGCACGCAGCAGAACTCTCTTCGACGTCGATCTGAAAAAAATACCGAGTGTTTTCGTTAATAATATGATATTTTGAAGAGAAGTACATAGGGATTTGGAAAAATATCGTTTTAAAAAAAATAGGCACGCCTTTGAAATTAACTTTAATTTCAAAGGGGTGCCTATTTTTTTCAAAATATCATATTATTAACGAAAACACTCGGTATTTTTTTTCAGATCGACGTTGAAGAGAGTTCTGCTGCGTGCCGCGGAAATGACAGCACCTGACGCGAGAGCTTCTCTAGCGCCACCATGCGGCGTGAAAAATGTGAAAAAAATGTTTTTTGATACATTAATAAACAAGGAACAAAACCAAAAAAATTTTTTCGAATATCTCTTTTTTTCCCACAAAAAAAAATTCTTGAAAAATGTGAAAAAAAACAGGGGGTGACAGTGGTGTTCTCTCTTAACTGATTTACTTGTATACCCAATTTCAGCCCGAAAGCTTCTCGCTCAAATCGATTCGAAGTTACACCGATTTCAATTTTTCATCCCCTATCGCGCATACGCGCGTCCAAACACACACTCACGCGCACGCACATCCATCATGATATTTTTTCTAAATACGATTTTTCGATGTTTTGGAAAATTTTAAATGCATCCGCATTAACAAGACGATTTTTCTTTTATGAAGATAAAGCTTCCTCCATAAATAAGCAAAAATAAGAAAATCTCCCGGTATAAAATGGTGAAAATAAAAATTTGCGTATAGCCCCATGATTTTTGCGCATACACAAGGCTCCCCATATGAGGAAGTCAAAATTAAAAAAGCATCTTGCTCGTCGAGCGAAATTTATGTATGCGCAAATATCACGAGGACGCAATATGCAAGTTTTAATTTGCCCCATTTTTTTTTCCTTTCGTAAGGAAAAAGACCTCACATGTCTCTACGGCAAACCACGGACAGACGGCGAGGAATTGCCGGTTTTAATAGTCGACGAGTCTCTTAGTTTGGACAAACAGTGCAAGCATCATAACTATGAGGAGTCCTGCTCCGTAAATTAATTTTATTGTATTCTCACGAAATTCAATCTAATCTCTTGAATATTCAATAGCCAAACCCAAGTATCGTCTGTGCAGTTATTATTTGTATTTGTTTTTGTAGGGCAACGATGAGGCCATTTGCTTGAACCTTCGATGCCGCACGGGTGACGATTGCTCAAAATTGCCATTCGCAGCAGCCGACGGTACGCCATGTACGATCGCAAATGACACATCAAAGCGGGTGAGTCCTATCCAAGTGGTTAAACAGCTTTAATTAATGTTTTTTTTTTTCGTAAAATAATATTTTCGAAACTTACTATTCAAAAAAAATATTATTTTTCTCTCTATCTTTACAGCAGTGCCTTCTTAACCAGTGCGTTCGTACGGAGATCTGAAGGAAATGCCTTGTCATCAGAATTATTTTTTAAAATACAAAAAAAAAAGTGCTACGGCAAAATTATGCCCAGAAAATAAATTTCGTAGGATTTTAAGACGCGTAAAGAATGAAATAACACTTGTAGTACCTGTAATATAATAATTATTATTAATAACGAATGGTAATGACATTCCGCTGTTTGTAAAAATCATTCCAAGTAATTTTTTTGAAACATAATTTTTATTGCAAAAATGGACGAGTGTATAATTATTTTTTTAACTACATTGTTTGTTAGGTCATAAAGAACACATATCCTCGGTATAAATCCCCTTCCACTTGAATGGCCGCCTCTATTCTCGGTCTGAAGCGTTCGCAGGCCCGTTTTGATCAGTCACGGTCCATATCGACGAATGCCGCTTCAATAGTGGCTCCCAATGATGCGGCGTTTGGATACCTGAACTTGTTAGTGAAACTTTCAACCACGCTCCATTCATAGAAGTCCAAAGTATTTAAATATGGGCTGGTGGGAGACTGACATTCTTTGCAACCAAAACATGTCGACGTTGTCCGACAACGAATTTTGCAAAAAATCACTTGTGTGCGCGGGTGCACCGTGCTGCTGAAAAACATACGGTTTTCCAGACGCTACAGTTTCCATCCACTACTTCATCACATTTATCAGAATATATAAATAAACTTCTTTTGTATCATTTTCCTCAAAAATCAGCTCCTGAGCCCGTTGAATGATTTCGGGCGTCCTGACAACGCGCTCCTTCGGGTGAGTTTTCCTTGCCAGTGTTGCAAAACCTTCGTTGGACTACTCCGACGCGTTACACGTCGCGACAACATCATACGCGGTCGATGTTGTTTACCCGAAGAATCGAATGACCTCTGTCGCTGAGCGGCCAGCGCGAACACTTTCGATAATGACGGCTCTTCGATTACACTCCGCATTTGGTTTGAACATTGCGACTGTTTCGAGATTACGAATGTTTAGTACATGCGTCAAGCTATTTACACGCCATTCGCGACCTCTCGAAGTGGATAGAACGGCGGGAAATACAAATTGAATTTTATCCGGATTTTGGCGCCGCATCCTGTCCAGGACTACCCGTACCCCCGTACACCATACTTATCGGGTATGCATCACACATACTCGTATACTTAAGTACTACAGCTACCGGTAAAACAACTGTAGTCCATGTTACAGGACATGGTATTTTGTGCAAGTTTGCCTATACTCACGACAGATATGTAGAAGGGATATTTGATAAAGGGGATGTTCAGATCGTAACGTGGTAAATTCGCGGAAAGCAATACAAATGGTGGGATCAACTATATATATAGTACTATTAGTCGTCCTATGCTGCCTATAAGAGGGAGCCGTCGCAACATTACGGTGCGGGAATATCTTTCTAAGCGTAGTCTGAATGCGTCGGATTGATCGTCTCCGTCAATAGGAATGTAAAATACGCATATATATGATAAACATCTTTCTGCCGTTAAACAGTAACAGGTTATAATAACTAAAAGTGTTAGCTATGTCTCGAAATAGTTATTTCTGTAACAAAAAGGTGAATGAAAATATTAGTTTACACAGGTAAAGAACAAGTGATACGGACGTAATATTTACTGAGACTTGTTAATGATGCTGCTCTTTAATTTTTGAGGAGTGGAATTTCAGTATTCTAAGTGAAAACATTTTGCTATTTTTAGATTTCCAAAGGAACAACAGCTTCGCTAAAAATGGCTTAATGCCTGTAATTTATCCGAAGCTGATGTTGTCTCACATATTTATATTTGTACATGCCACTTCAAAGAAGAAGAAAGAAAAAATAGAGTACATGGCAAGTATCTCGAAAAGTATTTACTTCCAGGAGTAGTTCTTTCTCGACTATTGAGACATAAGAGAGCCAAAATATGTGCTAAAGAAGTGGTAAATGTCCAAAATTCTCTCAGAGCAAACTTAATTCTGATATTCAAATGGTGTTGCGAGCAACAATACATCGGTGCCCATAAGAAATTGAGCCTTGAATTTTTGAGATAAATCAATAGCACAAAATCGATTTTTTATTAGCATAATGAACGCAGTTTCGAAGTCCAATTTTTGCGCGTCTTCGCTGCTGCCGCAACGAACAATAAAAATGAAGAATTTATTGCTGAAACATCACAAGGCTACAAGACGAAAACATAAGGCCAATAAGTTTAGGGGTATATGTATTTAATGCTGAATCAAGCTCGAATAATCTGCGATTCCACGATAGCTGAAAAACCATCTCTTTCTTGATAACTGTCGATGATACACGCGATAGTTCTGGAAATATTCTTGACGCCGATCGTACCAGAGGTTCGCAAATGCGATATCTCGTACTTGAGAAATCCACGCGTGATCGGACTACAATTCTTCAAAGTTCTTTGCATGTTTTACGATTTTGCGAACAGCCAAACCGAGGTCGTTTTCACGCACGTCGTATATTCATTTATGCCCGCGGAAGTGCATAAAATGTTACGTAAAATTCGAGCTCACTTACTGTCAACGTGTCTAAGTTGTTGGAAAAAACGAAACAACCTGGTGTATATGCAAATTAAAATTTTTATTTTTTTTCTAGGCAAACGATACATCATCAGAACCCGGATAAATGATAATTAGTATTCCTCCCATTTGTTAATAGTGTAGGAACAATTCAAATTTTTGTCTCATTTTTTAAGTAAAAAAATCCACTTTAACGATCGGAGTAAATTTCCTGCAAGTTCTTTACGGGATTCGCGATTTTGCGGAACGCCAAACCGAGGTCATTTTTAAGCACGTCGTATATTCATTTATGCCCGCGGAAGTGCATAAAATGTTACGTAAAAAGTCGAGCTCACTTATTGCCAACGTGTCTAAGCTGTTGGAAAAAACGAAACGAGCTGGTGTTTATGCAAATTTAGAGTTGCCCCCCCCGGCAGCACGGAAGAAGTCAAACTCGTGAAGACCGATGTGAGTTCGTTTTTAAGAACATGGAAAAAAGCGATGTAAACTGAAACTCGCATTTTACTTCTTCATCATTTTTGAGTATTCACAAATTTCCCTCTACGAGCAAGGCTTTTTCAATTGTGGCTTCTTCATAGAGGCTCTGGACCGTATCATTATTGTGCCATCGCGACAAAACTTCGTAGATCGATTGGGTACCGTTAAAGATTTATTTTGTATCAAATTTAGACAAACTCACTCGGGGCGTTTGAGATATATGAAATTTAGAATTTGAAAAAGAATAATAATAATACGTGTTCACTGAGAGTCTATATCGTGCAATTTGTGCCGAAATGTTTACATTTCGGTGTCAAATTTGGTATATAGATGAAATGTTATTGCCGCATGATTGCGATCGAATTTTGCGGGGATCGATAAAAGTCATTGCGATTTAATGAAATTTCAAATTGTTCGAATAAAATTGAGGCTTACAATATACTTACAGTGAAAACACATGCACGTTTACTCAATGTTCCAAACTTATTCTGTGAGCAGGCCAAAATTGAGAAAGATATATATAGCTCTTCGAGCAGGGAGGCTTCGAGCATTCTCGTCCTTTTTTTATAAATTCGGTTTTCCGACGTTTCGGCACATTTTCGACACATTCACGATAAAAAATTGGAGAACAATAATGTTCACCATCACAAAAAGCTACCTCCGTGAGGAAACGCAATTGATTCAATCGAAACCATTAAATAAATTCATTTGAATTTGTTCGTTCGAGCAGATCAGGGGCGAAATCGGCAAGATTTTAGAGAATCATGAGCATTCGGCTTCGCTCGTAATTCGCACGGACGTCCACGGGAAAATGACAGTTGTATGAACATTTTTATAATTATAATAAAATACCAATATGTTTTATTTGTTTATGATATTTAATTGTTATTTTGTTTTTTTTTTATGCAGAATGGTGTAATAGCGTCGAGGAATTTAGTCGTCAGATCATTGCCCCAGGGATTTGTCAACGATAATAAGATGAAGAGTAGTTCCTCAAAGACAGTGCATCACGTGGTTTACAAACGCAACGCCGAGCCCGAGGAATATGATTCAAACCTCGGTTAGTCGATTTTGTCCTCGAATGTTGAAATAAACAAATTTCTTTTCCTTTTGCAACTATCGTAAAAATCTTCAAGTACGACAATAATCTCATTTCTGTTATTCCGTGTTGATGCTGAAACGATTGGAAAATTATGGATCAATTTCATCGAATAATTTGTGCAAATGTTCACATGACTCGCATTTATTTCGTTAGTAACGAGTCTGAGAAATCATTGCCGTTGTTAAAAAATAATAATATTTACTTGTTCATTTCTTTTGCAGCCATTAACATATTGAAGCCGCAAGAACACATCACGCAAACGAAATTTTCAGTCCCGGATGTTCTTTATCTGAAAGTTCTCGTAATTGCGGATTTCACACAGCTGAAGTGAGTGTGGTAAAAAAAAAGAAAAGGTTAACAATCGATGTAAGAAAATCGAACGTTTTTATACACGTATTCGTACGATTTAAGGGCATTTGGAAGTGATGTTTATGGCTTGTTGCTATATATTCTGGCGTTTTGGAACGGCGTCGATCTCCGATACCGTGCTTTCCAAGCTCCGAGAATTAGATTACATATTTCCGGAATAATTATCGGGATGGTAAGTTTCGGGATAAATTTAAATTGGAAGAAAAAAAAGCCAATCGAAGTATTGAGTATTCAATGTGGAAAATTTTTTTTTTCAGGATGACACAGCCTTGCCATACATCTCCAATACCATGATAGATAATGTCACATTTAATTGGAATACAGCTATGGAGGATGCAGGACCTTTTTTTTATCGGCTAAGAGACGCAATACCATTGGAGAGATACCACCTTGCTATGACGATGACTAGATTTAACGGGTAAAAAAAAATAAGAGCGAAGAGAGCTCTTTGATTAATATAAATTGCCTTATCAAGGGTATCCACGATTAAGTAGAAAAAAATGTGATTTCGTTTCATTATTTTATTAATACAAGTCGTATCAAATGGCTCAAACGAAATATTGCATGAAATGATTTTTAGATCATAAAGAGAAAAAAAAATTCAGCTCGTTATATGCAAAATTGTGAGAGGAGTACTACTTTTTAATGTATGTTTTTTTTTTCAATTATGAAACAAAATCTATCTCCTTTTACAATTTTTCAGATGTAAATCTGAATACTTGTTCTCAAGATCGTGGCAACATTTCCAATATCCGTTAGTTTGGCATTATCGTTACAATATTTTTTTTCGGTATTTTGAAAAAGATCGTGTATCTTCTGACCCTTCATGTTAAATTGATAAATAGCCGATTTTAAAAATGACTATTTCATAACAAATATTATTAACGATTCTGATAGAGTGATGAAGTACAATGATTATACGACCGGTAGGCCTGCGGGTAAGAATCTGCACCACCTTTTCGTCATAGCCCCTGTTTTTCGAATTTCAGTCAGATGCAATGTCATAAGCTTCGATTTTTCAGCTATGGCACGTAGCAGCAGTGTTTGCGTTTCTGTAGAAGGAACCATGTATGCCAACGGGATAGTGGTAGACCTCGAACCATTTGGGGGTCTTGGCCCCGCATGCCACGAAGTGGCACATACGTGAGACCTAAATTTATCAAATTCAATAAAAAAAAAAAAAAAAAAAAAAAAGAACCGACAACACTAGACTTTTTTTTCAAATGATAATTCCATCGACAGACTTCACATGGTCCATGATCCGACAACGGGAGACTGCACGGAAAATAATGGGTTCATAATGAGTCCCGTATTTCTCAACGGGATAAATTCATCGACGTTTTCAGAGTGTTCGCTGCGACAATTCCAAAAACGACTCTTGTACGTTTCGACATGTGAATACGAGAAAATTAAAATTATTTCTCTATCCTCATTCATCAACTGTTTTCTAGTACGAGTGTGTAATAATTTTGCTTCCACGTGAACGAAGTTGTTATTGCGAATTTTTTAATTTTCTAGTCTTCAACGCCAATATGTTGAAAATGTTTCAACACGTCAGAAAACCACATTTACAAAAAGTATCCCCATGGATATGTGCGTGCGTAATGAATGTTCTATAACTCCAGAATGACCCGACCGATGTGGCCGAAATTTTACACGCAAGTAAACCCGCTGGCCCCCTGGATCTGATATAATTTCCGTGAAGATTAAACCCGTTCACGTTTTATACGATTTTGAACGTATCGTTTGATTTTGTCAAAAATATCTGCTAAGAGCATAACTCGGGTAATTCTCGAGCTATCGGGCCAAAACTTTCTACGTGAGTTGGGCACCGTGAAAATGTATACGGCATTCAATTTCGAGGAAACCGATATAAGAGTTCAATGATTATGGTATTTTCAATTTTTCGAAAGAAGTGCACACGCATTCAATTGCAATTGCGTTTTGCAGTACATAAGCGGTAAGGTGAAACTTGCAAGTTGCTTCCTTGAAAATTCACACAACGCACAAAGCCTCCTCAATGAAGAAGTACATCTATCTCAATTTTCGCTTCCTCATGGAGGGGGCTTTATCATTACCTATTTTCGCGATCGATTTTCTCGAAATTCAATGATGAACTATATTACGCGATGATCCATTTATGTAGAAAGTTTTAGCCCGATTGTTTGAAAATTTCTAGATTCTTATAACGTCAAAAAAAATTTATTAAATATCACAAAAGTTATAATCAACAAAGAGCTTTAACTGATTTACTTGTATACCCAATTTCAGCCCGAAAGCTCAAATCCTCGCTCAAAGCAATTCAAAGTTTTCAGCGATTTCAATTTTTGACCCCCTATCGCGCATACGCGCACGCAAACACACGCTCACCCGCACGCACATCCATCAGGACATTTTTTCTAAACATGATTTTTCGATATTTTGGAACATTTTAAATACATTCGCATTAAAAAGACGACTTTTTTTTCATGAAAATAAAGCTTCCTCCGTGAATATGTAAAAATGAGAAAATCTCCCGGTATAACATGGTGAAAATAAAAATTTGCGTATAGTCACATGATTTTTGCGCATACGCAAAGCTCCCTCAATGAGGAAGTCAAAATTAAAAAAATCATCTTGCTCGTAGAGGGACATTTTTGTGTGTGCAAATATCATGAGGACTCGATATGCAATTTTCAATTGGCCCATTGTTTTTTGCAATTCGTAGGAACAACGAGCTCACATGTATGTACGACAAACCACAGACAGGTGGCAAGATATTGCCGGTATTAATAGGCGATCGGTCTTTTACTTTGGACAAACAGTGCGTGCAATATGGCTATAATAAACGCTGCGACGTAAGTGAATTTTATTTTATCCTCACGAAATTCAATCTAATCTCTTGAATATTCAATAGCCAAACCCAAGTGTCGTCTGTGCAGTTATTATTTGTATTTGCTTTTGCAGGGCGATATTGGGGACATTTGCTTGTCCATTCGATGCTCCTTGTACAAGATGTGCTACGACGTAAAGCAGCCAGCAGCCGACGGTACGCCATGTACGGTCGCAAATGACACATCAAAGCGGGTGAGTCCTATCCAAATGGTTAAGCAGCTTTGACTAATGTTTTTTTTTTCGTAAGATAATATTTTCGAAACTTACCAGTCATAAAAATGTTTTTTTTTCTCTCTATCTTTACAGCACTGCCTTTTTGCTCGATGCATTCGTACGGAGATCTGAGGAAATGTCTTGTCATCGGATTTTTTTTTGTACACAAAGTACACGAAAGTCGATATGATTAACATTTATGAAAATAAATATAAAAAAATGTGCTACGGCAAAATTATGCCTAGAAAATAAATATCTTATGAATTTAAGACGCGTTAAGAATGAAATAACACGTGTAGTACCTATAATATAATATAATAATAATTATTAATAACGAATGGTAATGACGTTTCGCTATTTTTAAAAATCATTCCAAGTAATTTCTTCGAAATATAATTTTAATTGCAAAAATGGAGAAGTTTATAATTATTTTTTCAACTACATTGTTTGTTGGGTCATAAAGAACATATTTACTCGGTACAAACCCCTTTTCGCTTAAATGACCGCCTCCATTCTCGGTCTGAAGCGTTCGCAGGCCCGTTTTAATCAGTCACGATCCATATCGACGAATGTCGCTTCAATAGCGGCTCCCAGTGATGCGACTTTTGGATATTTGAACTTGTTAGTGATCCTTTCAACCACGCTCCATACATAGAGGTCCAAAAGATTCAAATCCGGGCTGTTGGGAGGCCAAAATTCTTTGGACCAAAACATGTCGGCGTTGTCCGACAACCAATTTTGCACGAAATGACTTGGGTGCGTGGGCGAACCGTGCTGCTGGAAAACATACGACTTTCCAGACGATACAGTTTCCAATCATTGCTTCACCATATTTATTAGAGCATGCAAATAAACTTCTTTTGTATCATTTTCCTCAAAAATCAGCTCCGGAGCCCGTTGAATGATTTCGGTCGTCCTGACAACGCGCTCCTTCGAGTGAGTTTTCCTTACCGGTGTTGCAAAACCTTCGTTGGACTTCTCCGACTGGTTATACGTCGAGATAACATGATACGCGGTCGATCTTGGGTACCCGAAGAATCGAATGAGTTCTGTCGCTGAGCGCCCAGCGCTAACACTTTCGATAATTAAAAAATGTGACAGATGAGGGTAGAGGTGATGTCATAAGATCGAACGGTAATAAGCCCGAGCGGTCGTGAACCCAAGCGGTCATAAACCCAAACACATGTCACATGTCCAAACGGTCAATAGCCCAAACTGTCGTAAGCTCAAACGATTATAAGACTAAACTGTCATAAGCTCATACAGTTATTAGCCCAAATTGTCATAAGCTCAAACGGTCATAAACCCGATTGGTCGTAAATCCATCGGTCATAAACCCATATTACTATAAGCCCGAACGGTTATAAGGAGGAATTGTTTTAACCTCGAACGGTCATAAACCCGAATGGGGTAACAAGACCGAGCGATCGTTACATTGAAAAATTCCTGATTTGTTCCTCGAATGGTCGATAAGAATATCGCCAATTCGCCCGCAACATGACGTCCATTGGCCGAAAATTCTGTCAGAGCAAACTTGATTCTGATATTCAAATGCTGTTGCGAGCAACAATACATCGGTGCCCATAAAAAATTGACCTTCGAACCGTTTAGATAAATTAATTGCAAAAAATCTATTTTTTATTAGCATAATGAACGCAGTTTCGAGGTTCAATTTTTGTCCTTCCTTGCTGCTACCGCAACGAACAATAAAAATAAATAATTTATTGCTGAAACATCACAAGGCCATAAGTCGAAAACATAAGGACCAATAAGTTTAGGGGTATATGTATTTAGCGCTGAATCAAGCTCGAATAATCTGGGATTCCACGATAGCTGGAAAACCATCTTTTTCTTGATAAATGTCGATGATACACACGATTATTCTGGAACTATTCTTGACGCCGATCGTACCAGAGGTTTGAAAATGAGATATCTCGTACTTGAGAAATCCACGCGTGATCCGACTGAAATTCCTGCAAGTTCTTTACGGGATTCGCGATTTTGCGGACATCAAAACCGAGGTCGTTTTTAAGCACGTCGTATATTCATTTATGCCCGCGGACGTGCATAAAATGTTATGTAAAAATTTGAGCCCACTTATCGTCAACGTGTCTAAGCTGTTAAAAAAATGAAAAAAATGAAACGACCTGGTGTATATGTAAATTTTTAATTATCGGCTATTTTTCCTATGCAAACGATACATCATCAGACGCCGAATAAATGATAATTATTATTCCTTCCATTTGTTCGTACTGTAGGAACAATTCTAATTCTCGTCTCGTTTTTGAAGCACGTCGTATATTCATTTATGCCCGCGGAAGTGCATAAAATGTTACGTAAAAATTCAAACGCACTATCGTCAACGTGTCTAAGCTGATAGAAAAAACCAAACGGCAATTGTGCATACTTAAATTCAAAATGATTATTCTTTTTTCTATATGAACGATACGTTTGTGCGCGACATTGATTAGAAGTTTGAATATTATAATAACTATTTCAACTTAGTGCATATAGACACAGCGGCTGGTGTTCGTGTTAAATTAGCACGAGTTTTAGCAGCGATTGTAGACTCTGTTCCATTTGTTCGAGAGAGGAGGATGAGAAGTTACTGGTGTAATGAATAAAACTGTTGAATACTTATACAAAGCATTCATTTCTCTTTCTCTGATAAACATGATAGGGACGCATGCGCGGGAACATCGAAAGTACGACAGCATACTTCAACACTTCCACCGTCTAAGCTTTATTGCTTCGTTAGCATACGACCGAACGCTTGCTCGAAAAAGCAACCTGCATATCTCGTTAGATTGCTTCACACGGGTCGCAATAACTTCGTCGCCTCGCATTATCAACGCAATATTCTCGCGAAACACACCACGATAACCTCTCGCTGTACACATACCCACGGAAAACAGAGTTTTCCTTACACTCGGCACGTATAAAATATTCTCGATGGCATGGTGGAAGTATACAAGGTGTTGCCAATCTCGCGACGCGTTTTCGCATGTTCTGCGCAGCCCACTACTGCGGCCATCTTAATTTTATATATACCCAACATATACTATATTTACTGCATATGCTGTGAACAAAAATCTGACACGAGTGCATTATATTCAACAAATCTTTCTTCATTACAACAAGAAAACAGGTGAGTAGTTAAAATTATACAACCATTTCGTACGAGTCTAACGCCCAGAATATCGCAAATATTGAAAATCACACAATGTTGATATAGAATAAATGTATAATGTACCGGTGACAATTATAACCTCAAACTCAATCCCAATAATGTTTTAACTTTATCAATTCTCCCCATTATATCTTTAAAATAGATAATTCAGTTCCCGATTACGATAACAATATGCCCTTCATTCTTTCACCGTGCGTTATATCATCCATTTTATATAATGAATTCTCAATACAGCATGCCGTCGTGCTACGTCAAGGGTTGCAAAAACAGAACAGAGTTTTGCTAGAAAAACAATGCACCCGAAAAAATCCATTTTTATGGTTTTCCGAAGAACGCCCACTACATTGAAAAGTGGAAGACGGCCTGTGGACGAGAAAATATAAATATTAAAAACGGTCATTTATAGAATTTTATTATATTTGTGTACGAAATCCGTAAACTTATCAACATTAATTACGATTAATATATTCATAATAAAGGCAAATCAGAAATTTTTGTTAATAGCTAAGGTTTGCTCGGAACATTTCTCACCATCTGCGTTCAAAGAGAAATCGTGGGTACACGGACAGTTTGGGTTGTCGCCAATGCGTGGTCGCCGTTTAGAAAACAATGCAGTGCTGACTGAAAAATTACCATGCATAAGTACCAGCTTCCCATTGGATACCGTCGAAACAACAAGCAACAATGATCCGTCGACACTGACTGCGCATAGCGTGCCTCCTGACGATGTTGTAACTCAACATGACGAGGAATTGCTGCGTGATAATGAAAGTATTTTGTCAGCACAGCCTGAAGATCTTCCAACGACATCCGTCATCGCAAAAGATGCAAAAGAAGAAGAAGAAGACCACGAATTAGAAGAGAAAAGTACGTGGAAAGAGAAGTATGACAAATTGAACAAAGAGTATATGACATTACAGCGAAAACTCAGGATAATAGATAACAAAATTGAAAAAGCTGATCATGCTGCAGAAAAATACATGACAGTGTTGAAAAGAGTGTTCACACCAGGCCAGGTCCATTTATTGTTGCATCCAGAAAAAACAAGAACAAAATGGAACGCCGAAGACATCGCCGCTGCTGTATCTTTACGGAGCGTGAGTCCGAAAGCACACAGATTTTTGAGAAACACTACTCAAATTCCTCTGCCATCTCTTTCTACTTTGAGAAGGTGGGTCCACAAGTTGGATATGGAACAAGGTCCTCTACCCGATGTATTGAGTATTATGAAGCAACAAGGCTCTAAAATGACGATCCTGCAAAAACTCACAGTTTTATGTTTTGATGAGGCCTTTCAAACTTCATAAACATCGATAGGAGAAAGGAATAGAAAAATGGCCCACACAGAACATGTCAATTTATTATGGATCGTGGACTATTCGGCAAATGAAAGCAGCCGGTTTTCTATCAGTTCGATCAGTCTATACCAACAAACATTCTCTTCGATGTTATATCTAAACTGCATAATTATGGATACACAGTGGTTGCAGTCACTTCAGATATGCGACCAGCAAATCAGAAATTATGGACAACGAATCTTAATATTGGAAGTGAATCGGATAAAAATTGTTATTTCCAGCATCCATGTGATGAGAAACTCCGTGTTCACGTCTTTATGGACCCACCTCATTTAATCAAACTGGCGCGGAATCATTTTCTCGACAAAGAATTCACCTATCAACAGCGACATTGGACTAAACAATGTTTGGAAGAACTTTTACGATTAAATTCTAGACAGATCTAAAACTTTCTGCCGTGGCAATGAACGCCAGAAAGTTAAACTTGCAACACAATTATTCTCGAATAGCACCGCGAAGGCTGTGAAAGCGTGTGGCGAAAAGGGGGTTTACGGTTTTTAAAATTGGTCTGACTTAGCATCTATGCTACAGCTGTTCAACAATTGGTGTGATGTTATGAACAGTAAAGTGAAATTCGGGAGTTATCCGGAAGCAAATGCTTTTGGGCTCGACCGCGAAAAACAAATGAAAGTGCTACAAGACATGAATTATTTCATCACCAACATGCGAGTATATGGATCGCCAACATTGCTGCCTTTTCAAAAAGGAATTAAGTTATGCAATACTTCAATGTCAGAACTTTTGACGTATTTGCAACAGACATATAACAACGAAGACTTAAAAATTGAATACTTGCTGACAAATAGACTTAATCAGGACGTGTTAGAAAATTGTTTTTCTTATCTGCGCGACATGGGTGGACAAAACGATCACCCCACTGCTTTAGACATCGCACATCGACTCCGGTGGTTCATCTTGGGAAAACACTCTATAAACGTGTTTTCAGTCAACACTAATACTGCGATTGACCCGAAAGTCGTCGTCAATATGTCCGGCGATTGTGATGTTTCAGCAATTGTCCATGGACAATCTCAAAGTACTCCATCATCGAGCAGTCCACATGACATTGATTTGTCGCAACATGCAACCTCGGATGTTCTTTTAACGAATGCATTATCGTGTGTACCATCAACTTTCGATCATGCAAACAACACGGAAAGACAATGTCCAGAAATACTATCGCTCTCTGACGAATTTAAGCATGCAGCAAATACGTGTCTTCGAAACAGGAGGTTTGGTTTAATAAATTACTTTAATCATTTACGGTGATGTGGCACACCCATAGGTGCAAATTTAAAAAGATAGTTGCAAATTTTCAAAATAAGTATTCGTAATGTCTTGTGGCATTTTGTATAAAATAAAAATCAGGGAACACGCCTGATTAATAGGCCTATGTAGCCTGATTTTCATTTCATTTCTAAATCTCAATAATCTTTGAATGCGCTTGTTTACAGTATTTTCTACCGACTGAACGTGTGGCACATGTCCTGAATGATGATGGTATTTCATTATTTTTCAACGCAATTTTATTGTTCAAAACATGTATATTTGTCTAATACAGTCCAGAAGGTGTTGTTGATAATTTCCTTGTATTAGTTGCTGTGAAAACGCTGCTGCATCTATCGATATTATTTAAAAAAAATTATTTCGACAAAAAAAAATACTGCCCATTGTATGGACCCACACAAATATACAATTACTACATACTTATATTGTTCAAATTTCTGCCTCCAGCAGAAGTATGGAATTTTTGCATACTTATAATGAAGGCAGAAAATTAACTACGACACAATACGTAATTAAGTATTTAATTTGTTTATAAAACGTCGAATGTTTGTTAACAATTGACTCTTATTTATATAGGTAATTTTGGCATTTTGATGATATAGATAATTTTGACTTAAACTCCATAACCATTTTTGTTCCTGTTCGGGAAATTCCAGCATTTCATTCTCAAGATTACACTCCAACGGTAGAAGAGTTACAGCTGTTGCAAGCTGTAGAAGATGAAGATATTAGGGGATGGATAGCTGAATCAGGCCTTAAGTACATTGCCGGATACGTTGCATTCCGATTCAAAAGCAAGTACAATTTCCTAGGGACGGAGACGCGACATTTAGTACCAAAGCAGTCGGTTGATTGGATTCACATCATTTCAAGAGATGGATTGATGTACCCGTCCGATCGCTTATTAAAAGCTGCCTACGAAATGAACGCGATATTTGAAGAATTTCATGGCTGTGCTCTATCAAATTTTTATTTATTTAAACATTTTTTTTTATAACTTTTCCAGCCTCTAACTATAAGCTGCCATGAATATGGCATTAAATAGCTTGTTTGACGTGTGGTTTGTTTCGGTTTAGAGGGCACATCCAACGATTTGCTCCGCTCTATTTTTCACCTTTGGTTTAATAACCATACCATACATACCTACATGTTTCATGCATCCGTACACTCATTCTTACATTCTCACACACTATTCTCGCACTTAAAGTTTAATGCTTCATCGCGCAGTTACACAGCGTGAAATCTCTGTCGTAAGTCCATTGGTTTAAACTTTTTGAGCCTTCTGGCGACATCTCCTCTGTTAAGAAGATTGTGTGCTAGCTCATTGGGGTGGCTCGTGAGCCTCTGCTCGTAGCTCGTGCATAGCTTCAGAGCTGCGGCCTTCACTGTGTCGGTTCCTAGATCTTTATGGAGGTTGGCATTTGAGATATACCATGGTGCATTAGCAACCGTCCTGAGGGCTTTCGATTGAAATCTTTGTAGAATCTCGATGTTTGAATTACTTGCGGTTCGCCACAGCTGTATGCCATATGCCCAGATAGGCCTCAAAACTGCTTTGTACACCGCAATTTTGTTCCAGAGTGACAGCTTGGACCTCCTGCCCAGGAGCCAGTACATTTTCCTTAATCGCATGTCCAGTTCCCTCCTTTTTTTCGAATGTGGCTAGCCCACGTGAGCCTTTTGTCATAATGCAGTCCAAGATACTTTACTTCACTGACTCTTGGGAGGGGGTGACCATTCAGCGTAACTATCGGGCACTCCTTTTTCCTCATGGTGAAAGTAATATGCACCGATTTTGTCGCACTGGCTTGGAGTCTCCATTTCTCTAGCCATGACTGTACTTCATTGAGCCCTTTTTGGAGTTTCATCGATGCTTTAACCTCGTTCCTGTGCGTGACCATGATTGCTGTGTCGTCGGCAAACGTTGCCACGACGGTGTTGCGTCGCACCGGTAGATCGGCTGTAAACAGCGTGTACAGCACTGGGCCTAGCACACTTCCTTGCGGAACCCCGGATTTTATTGGGTAGAGGTCTGTGTCTTCCGCTCCGTGTTTCACCTGGAATGTCCGGTCGTTTAAGTACGATTTTAAAAGCAAATAGAATTTTGGGATAGCCTGTTTGATTTTGTAGAGCAGCCCAAGATGCCACACTTTATCAAAAGCCTGCTGGATGTCTAAGAACACTGCTGAGCAAAACTTTCTCTCTTCGAGTGCGTTGGCTATGGTGTTGTATACTCTATTGGCCTGCTCCACTGTTGAGTGCCTGCTTCTGAAACCAAATTGATGGTCTGGTATAATATTCCGTTCTTCTATTTGTACTTTCATTCTCCTTAGCAGCAGTTTCTCAAAAATTTCTGATATAACCGGCAGCAAACTTATTGGCCTATACGAGGTAACATCGTTTGGCGGTTTACCCGGTTTTGGTAGCATAATGATCTGCGCGACTTTCCATTGACTGGGTATATACGCCGTTCGGAGGACCGCATTAAACAGCCTCGTGAGAAACACGACCCCTTTTTTGGGCAGTTTCTTGAGCAGGAAACCAGTTATGAGATCGTAACCCGGAGCTTTCTTTGGATTCAGTTCCTTATTGATTATGTAGCTTATTTCTGCCGGCGAGATATGCTTAATCGGCATTTCCATCGGCAGAGGGCTGTCGAGAAACTCCTCGACTTCTACGACGTTTTGCTGCGACTGAATTGATGTAAACACTCTTTCCAGATGTTCCGCGAACGTTACCGCTTTTTCCAAATCGCTCTGCGCCCATTCTCCGTTCGATTTTCTGATTGGAGGGTTGCAATTTTGCGCGGTGTTTATTCTTTTGGTCACTTT
Organism: Oxytorus armatus; assembly: GCA_958009045.1. NCBI lineage: Eukaryota > Metazoa > Arthropoda > Insecta > Hymenoptera > Ichneumonidae > Oxytorus > Oxytorus armatus. The sequence continues at coordinate 25,959,571 of OY253750.1, read as the reverse complement.
CCATAGCGAATATTCCGTGGCTGCCGTGTTGGATAACTTGGCCAGGTACGTTTCGAGGCTGCTGTTGTTGTGCTGCAAAATCAATTTTTTTAGTTCCCGGGTCTCTCTGTTGAAACTTCTTTTGTCACCAATGCTTCTGCTCAGCTGCCACTGTCTCCTGGCTCGTCTTTTTGTCGCTATTTTCCTTCGAATTTCCTCTGGGAGCATTACAACGTCGTAGCTTTCTGCTGTTGTAGGAGTAGACTCCCAGGCTGCTCTCTGGATTAGCCGCGTAAACCGTTCAGTAGCGTCGTCTATGTTTGGTTCATTTTTTAGTGGAATCTTTAGGTCCACATTTTCGCTTATTATTTCCTGGAAGGCCGGCCAATCAGTTTTCCTGCTATATAATGACAAGCGTTTCTCTTTAGTTAATACTTCACTACTTAAGGTTAGGGTTACCGGTGTATGATCCGACGATAAATCCAGGCTTGTATCTATTTTTGTGTATGTTCTCGCGATTCCTTTGACTATGAGGAAATCCAGTACGTCCGGTATTTTATTCCTGTCAGTTGGCCAGTACGTTGGTTGGCCTGCCGAGAGATGAATGCAGTTGCAGTCTGTCGTCGCTTTAATTAATTCTCGTCCCCTGGTTGTTGTTAGCCTCGATCCCCATGCGTGGTGCTTTGCATTATAGTCGCCTCCTGCAAGAAATCGTGGTCCCAGGTTCTGTAAAAATTCTTTGAATTTATTATTCTTAATACTGTGTCTTGGTGGGCAGTATACCGCTGCAAGAACTGTAGGCCCAAGTTTCTTATCCTCGACAAGAATTTTTGTCGCCTGGAGATAATCTTTGTCGTGTGGGCGCAACTCGAGGTGTTTGATGGTTTTTTTATTAGTATGGCTGTTCCTCCGTGCGCTGTACCATCCGGATGCTCAGTGCTGTAGACATTGTAGCCATGCACTTTCAAGTGGCTTCTGTTAGTAAAATGACTCTCCGCGATCAATATAACGTCGACATTGTTTGCTTGCAGAAATGCTGCTAAGTCCTGCCGATGATGGGCCAGCCCATTGGCATTCCATAACACTATTTTGTACGAAGTGAAGCTAATTTCCGGCAAACTTCGTTAGTACTGCTGTTAGCAGATTTAACATGGTTTTAAGCAATTCGTTTTGTTGCGTTAGCGCGAATCTGAATTCGTTGAAAGACTTCTCGAGGATGTTAATAATTGTCGAATTATCATTGGAAACGCTTTGGTTGTTACCTGCTCTTGCTCCTGTCGCCTGAGCATAGCTACGAGTTGGCCGGGTTTCACCAGTTTGCTCGCTAGCCGGTTGCTGGTTATACTGTTCGTCTGCCCTTTGTGCGTCCTGCCTTGGCCGAGATCGAAGCCAGTGCGGTTTTTGCGCGCTCAAGTTCCTTTTCTCTAGTATACTCTGGTATACACGGCAACCTTTGTATCTCGCTGGATGATCGCCTTCACGAAGCACGCACTTTGCTGATAGCTCACTTGATTTTTTGCACGATGATGTATTGTGCTCGTCTCCGTATTTGACGCACCGGAATTGTCTGCGACAGTAGCTCTTCGTATGACCATAGCGCTGACATCTGGTGCATTGAGCTAACGTGGACTTTTTCCTCGGTGGTTCAATTTCGATTTTGGCGTTAAGGAGCACATCGATGCTATATATTTCTTTGTTGTTGGGTCTAGGCTCCAGATCCACGAAGAAAAGGGGTGACGGTTCTTTTGTTTTCCCGTGTCTGACATTTATAATGTTACGTACTTGATGCCCCAGTTCTTCTATGGCACTTTTTATTTCATCGATGGGAGTCGATGGGTGCAGAGATCTTATGACCACCCGGTATGCAAGATTTTCATTCAGCTGATATGTGTGATAAGCGGCTTTCTCGTCGTTGAGGATGTGTATGATTTTCCTATATATGTCAGGATTCTTGGCTATTATTTTGATTTGCCCGTCGGCGCTAATTGTCTTGTGTGTGTAGTCACTTCTACTTATGACACTGTCAAAGCGTCTTTCCAGCACGGTGATTGATTTAACACCTGGAACGAATATCGGCGGTGGTTTAGGAACTCTCTCGCTTACCTCGTTTGTGTTGTTGCTGTCGGTTTTCATATTATGATCATGATCATTGTTTTCTTTTGTATTGCTAAGAGCCGTATATCTGTTATTACATGGGATTTTATTGTTTCCCTCTTCCTCGGAATCCGAAGCGTTAGACTGTCTAGGGCGTTTTTTGCTGCGGACGATCTGCCATACTGGCGACTCGTTGCCTTCGTTGGGTCTATTAGAATTCCTCGACAAAACGATACTTATGTCGTTCGAGTTTCCAGCTGGTGGAGTAGCAGAAGGAGAATGATGTGCTGGCGTTCTAACAGATCCTGTCACTGGACTGTCGATTGTTCTCGTTGCATCCTGTGCCGAGTTCGATGGCATCTTGGCCGAGTGGCCGTTATTCGTAGCTCTTCACAACGCAATTTAATTTAACTTGGTATTTCGCGAGTAAAGTTGCTTATAGCGTCTCTCACGTAAACACGTCCTCATTCGACGAGGGTTCAAGTCGGACTCATCTATCAAATGAAGATCGCATTTTCCAAAAAGTCGCGAAAACGGGTTCGGAAAAAAAGAGAAGTACATAGGGATTTGGAAAAATATTGTTTAAAAAAAAATAGGCACGCCTTTGAAAATAACTTTAATTTCAAAGGCGTGCCGATTTTTCTTAAAACAATATTTTTCCAAATCCCTATGTACTTCTCTTCAAAATATCATATTATTAACGAAAACACTCGGTATTTTTTTTCAGATCGCCGTTGAAGAGAGTTCTGCTGCGTGCCGCGGAGATGACAGCACCTGACGCGAGAGCTTCCCCAGCGCCACCATGCGGCGTGAAAAATGTGAAAAAAATGTTTTTTGATACATTAATAAACAAGGAATAAAACCCAAAAATTTTTTCGAAAATGTGGAAAAAAACAGGGGGGCACAGTGGTGTTCACCCTTAATCTAATCGATGAAAACTAACTGATAATTTCAAAGTTTTCGATTATGAAGAATAGATTTAGAGGCTTAGTATGAATTAATGAAAAGAAACCAATTTAGATCAGAATTTCATTTTTATTTTGAAAAAAAAATACAACCTGAAAAGGTAACATATACAAATAGTCTACTGAAAAAAAAACATTATTCATTAATAATGCCTACATCCATAATAAAATGTCTTGTCTTTCTTTACGCATTTACCCTTGTGCTTTCTTCACGACAATTTTTTGCAATTGTTTTCAGTTTACCTGCACCAGATAGCTCACAAATTTTTCAGGGAATGCTTGCCTGTCATTCTGAAAAGATTCCTTTATGCTATTTCTATTTTTCTCTGGGAAATAATAAAAAATTTCTATTTTTACTATTAAATTGATTTGATTTACGTCGATTTCATTATAAACGTTTTTGAATTGCCGCTCGTAATGGCGGACGCAACGGTACAAATTTCTTATTGGCTATTCGTAGATTATGCGCATTACTACACCTTGTATCGTTCGACCAGGCTCGATGGGAGCTGCGAGCTTCGCTCTACACACCGCTTATCAGTTTGTCCACGATCACAGTTCCTTCACTGGTTATAGCGCACTCTCCATTATCGCCCAGCAATATAGTGTCTCCATCCCTTCTCGGACGGAAAACTCTGCAAACCAGTCTCTTCGGAAGATAATGTGCTTCGAACCTTCACTGTCGATATACCAGATATCGCTCTGATCGATCGCGAGTACATTGCGCCGGGAGCATGCGAAGGTGATCTGGACTGATTTTGTATCGCTTGCTTGTATGCGCCATTTGTCCAGCCATATTTCTACTTCTCGGAGTTCCCTTCGGAGTTTCTTGGACGCGATTTTTGGGTTTTCGTGGACGGCGATATCATTCCACCTAACCATTGGACCACGGTCTTGTATACAGGTCTGGAACTGTCTCAAATTTCAGTGGTGGGGGGCAGCCCGTTAACGAAGCTGTTTTTAATTTCTGTAGCAGCCACTAAAGGCGTTGCGATCGGATAATGCCGATAGACATAACCTGAAAACCCCTCGATAGCACTCGCGGTTGTCTGTCTCTGTCCCACAAACGGATTCCATCGCGTTACACATATTTATTATATGTAATTATAAACATTCTAACTGTTTTAAACATTCTAACTGTTAACCGAGCATGATAAGAATAAAATATTTGTAAATATCTGTCATATGAATATATATTAGACGAAATAGTTGTCTACCTCTTGATAGATCGATCTTCGTTAGACTTTCTTTTAAATCCTATAAGATAAACAAAAGTTTTAATCTACAAAAATAGAAATACATCGAACCGTTACATATATTTAATTTGATCCTTTTTCATTATATTTTTGTGAAAATTGCAGGTACTCAAATAAAGAGAATAGTTGAAGAATTTATTTTAATTCATACTTGATTTTGAAAACTGGAACACTTTTCAAAAACCTAAAAAATAAAGTGTAAGAAAATGTAAATAGAGCTGATTTTTACTTACCTTAATCTACTATTTTTTGGCATGCTACTACATACTGTCCATTTCGGAATATTGACAAAACTCAAATAAAGAGAAAAATTAAAGTATTTATTTTTATTCATACTTCCTTGATTTCGAAAACTGGAACACCTGCAAAAACTTAACATGAGATTTATTCAGTAGTTAATTTCGACACTTTTTTCTTAAAAACAAATTTTTTTTTGAGTCAAAAGTTTTCCTGGTGCGCATATTGCGTCATTTTTAATTTTACATAGTAAATTATAGCGTCTGAGAAGGTTTCAGATCCATGCTCTTTCGGGGGTTAAGCGAAGGTGTATGAATTAAATACTTCATCTAGAGTTATATCGAAGACATCAATACGAGAGGAATATTTTGTAAATGATGCTTCGATATGACGGATCGGATGGAGGAAATGAGGATTTGCGTGAATCAGGCTACCGCGTGATTTCATTTTCACCAGTTGCGATTCTGAAGATCCGCAGCTAGCTTTCAATCTCACAGCTTCCTGACACGTTGGACAGGATTCATATTTTTGATGGAACTTTAGGGATATCTGAAATATCAATAGAGGAAATTTCTGAATGTTTAAATTACTTTTATTTCATCGCTTTTATATAATAACGATGCAATAGACACATTCTCTTAAAGAAACTTACCAAGACGAGTACTGATTCCTCGAATTGACGATTTCGTGACTCTGGAGGACGGAACAGTGCTTGGAGAATTTCTTTCAGAATTCAAAACTTGTTTCACATATCCATGCTCTGGCACACAATTTTCCTTTTCTACTCAGATGTCATCGAATCTTGGTCGCACAGCAAACTCTTTGTGTCGCATTGTTTTGTACGGGACCTTACATATTGAAAATACACGATATGAGTAACTATCTTCTTAAACTATGTTCAAAATCTTTTCATTATACTTACCCGTGCAATTACTTGGCCATTTGCGTCGAGCTTGACCCATTCGCGAACTGTGTCTTCATTGTTAAAATGTCACATACACGATTCGTGTGTTGTAATTTTATAATGCCTGGCATAGATTGTTCTCACTTTTTCCACATATCAATGTTCTTAGGCACTCGGAATGTACAACATTTTTTGTTCATTTTGCTACCGGTTTTACAATGTGGCACCACACACCGATTCAATAATTACTAAAAGACTGTGATGTACACCAAATAAACATAATATTCAGGCATAGCAGTATCGAAGGGTTTTCAGGTTATGTCTATCGGCATTATCTGATCGCAACGCCTCTAGTGTCTGCTACAAAAATTAAAAACAGCTTCGTTAAGAGGACCATTCTCGGCGGAGGAGTTTCCAGACCTGTATACAAGATCGTGGGTTATTCTGTACCCGGTTTTCCTACCGCCGTTTAAAAAAAAAAAAAAATTCTCGTAGTTGCGGGAGCTTTTACGACAAAATTTTCGTAAAAGCTTATTGTTCGTGTCTTCATCTTGAAGAGTTTGCCAAAAAAAGCTCTTCTGCAATCGTGACTCTCCCATAGTCTCGAGAGGAAAGGTAAAGAGCGAAGAAAAATTGTTAATTAATAATTATTAAACGAGCTTCGTCGGGATCGCGGTTTGTGGTTGTTAAACAATATTGAAAAAAAATCCCCCACGCCCCTTTGACGTTCTTCCTCGTTCGTACGGAGAGCGTAAAAATTCCGTTTGTTGCAATGCCGAGTGCCTGGTTTAGGGATTTCAAATGTTTTCGTCGACGAGACTCTTACGTGGCAATACATGTTAATACGAGGCTCCTAATTTATTGTCATCAGCGAATTTTCGTTATCGGACTATAAGCATAAATGTGAAATTTGTCGGAGCGTCGCTCGCGAATATTATGCCCGCGGAAGTGCATAAAATGTTACGTAAAAATTCGAGCTCACTTATTGTCAAGCTATCTAAGCTGTTGGATAAAACGAAACGACCTGGTGTATATATAAATTTTAAATTATCGGTTTTTTTTAAATGCAAACGATACATAATCGTACCCTGAATAAATGATAATTCGTATTCCTTCCATTTGTTCATAGTGTAGGAACAATTCCAATTTTATTCCAGTTTCCGAAGCAAAAAAATCCACGACAACGATCGGACTAAAATTCTTCAAAGTTCTTTACGGGTTCCACGATTTTGCGGAAAGCCAAACCGAGGTCATTTTTAAACATGTCGTATCCCATATTCATTTATGCCCGCGGAAGTGCATAAAATGTTACGTAAAAATTCGAGCTCACTTCTTGTCAACGTGTCTAAGCTGTTGGAAAAAACGAAACGACCTGGTGTAGATGTACATTTTAAATTATCGGTTTTTGTTCTATGCAAACGATACATCATCGGACCCTGAATAAATGATAATTAGCATTCCTCCCATTTGTTAATAGTGTAGAAACAATTCCATTTTCGTTCCGTTTTTGAAGCAATAAAATCCATGACAACGATCGGACTAAAATTCCTGCAAGTTCTTTACGGGTTTCACGATTTTGCGGAAAGTCAAACCGAGGTCATTTTTAAGCACGTCGTATATTCATTTATGACCGCGGAAGTGCATAAAATGTTACGTAAAAATTCGAGCTCACTTCTTGTCACCGTGTCTAAGCTGTTGGAAAAAACGAAACGACCTGGTGTATATTTAAATTTTAAATTATCGGTTTTTGTTCTATGCAAACAATACATCATCGGACCCTGAATAAATGATAATTAGTATTCCTTCCATTTGTTCATAGTGCAGGAACAATTCCAATTTTCGTTCCGTTCTTCAAGCAAAAAAATCCACGACAACGATCGGATTAAAATTCTTCAAAGTTCTTTACAGGTTTCACGGTTTTGTGGACAGCCAAACCAAGGTCATTTTCAAGCACGTCGTATATTCATTTATGTCCGCAAAAGTGCATAAAATGTTACGTCAAAATTCGAGCTCACTTATTGTCAACGTGTCTAAGCTGTTGGAAAAAACGAAACGACTTAGTATATATTAGGGTGTGCCAATTGGGGGCAACTTTTTTTTTCAACTGTTCAACAGGTTGTATACTTTCAGGAAGGTGAAAAAAGAAGCCTTTTTAAATTTGAGATCTTAATATTAATATTTAGAGGTGACTCATCGCGAATTTCCATTTCCCATTTAAATAACATGAGAAACATTTTTTTTCATATTTGGAATTTTATACTTTGCCAATGGCATATTGTTCGATGACACGCATGACTTATTTTATAGAGAATTGAACGCTCTACAAAAAAGGTGTTATGCAGTTTTTCGATAAACGTAGTCATTCCGATGATATCCGAGTTCAAAGTTCAAAATGAACAAAAGTTCATCTTTTTTTTAATATTACAGCGAAACTATTGACTCTATTGAGAAATTTCAAATGACTTTTTGTAGATTATTAAATTTGCCATGAAAATTGTCTCATTTATGATTAATTAGTATTGATCATTAATTGTTCAATGCTGTAAAAAGTTATTTTCTGTCAGAAAACTGGTTTTAATGGGCTAGTATTTAACACAATAGTTACAAAGAGATGGACAAAATACTCACTAGTAAAACATCTTTTTTTATTTTCAATAACAGTGAAAAGAAGTAGTTCATTTAATTTTTCCAAACAAATTCATTAATGAAAAATTATAAATATTTAATAATTTATTACGGCGTGGAAAAACACGAGCTAGTCATGTTTATCAACAATCATTACAGGTCAAATTCAGTAATTGCACTTCATAATTTTTTAAGAAATCATAACTATAAATTATTATTTTCTATTTGTCAGATTTCTCATCCACGGGATGATTATAAGGAACTTATGGATTTATCATTGGTATTTCTTGGCAGTTCTCCAAAACATACAGTTCGTTTTCAACGCCCTGGTGCTATGCACCATGCGAGATGGATGGCGAAAGCCATTTACAGTTTGAAAATATTCATATTGAGAAATGAATTTAAATTGACAAAACGTGAAAAAAGGAATCTACGTGAAGTTTGTATTGTTATTATTTTATTCTATATCGAAGCTGGGTTCACTTCAACTTCTGCTACTCTAGCGCCAAAAAAAGATTTAGAGTTGATGCAAAAATTGATTCTTCATGATAAATGGAATCCTTCTGTCTCACGAGCTACTACTGGTAACCTGGCTGATCATTTATGATATTTAAATGAAGAATTGGCTCCTCTTTTTTTGTTTAATGATAGCATTTCAGTAGATATTTAAAAAACAATGATAGAAGCGATGAAGAGTCATGAGAATACTGTAGTTGTTAGAAAACGGCACATAGTAGATAAAAATAAACTAGAAATGATATTAAATAAAGATAATAGTAGATGTGTCTTGAAGAATTCATTAAAGCTATTTGAAAAATTTGACTTGCCGTACGATTTTCTCGAAGAAGATATACTACTACGGCCGAATAACGAGAGCTATAAAGAAAATTTGGAGTTTTTCAAAAAATTAAAAGTTGTCAATGACGCTCCAGAACGTGGAGTGGCATTATTGGAAGAATATAATACATGCCCAACCAAAAATGAAGAACAGTTACGGAATTTGTTATGAATAGTGAAAGAGCATCGTCGACAATATCCACATTGCCATAAAAAAATACTTGAATAATTATTAATGCATTGGCAAATTTTTTATATTCTGTATAACAAGATTTAAAATAATTGAAACAAAAAGTAAACAATGTTCACACTGTAATAAATTATTGGATATTTATAATTTTTCATTAATAAATTTATTTAGAAAAATTTAATGAACCGATTCTTTTCACTCTTATTGGGAATAATGAAAGATGTTTTACTCGTGAGTATATTGTCCACCTTTTTGTAACTATTCTGTTAAATACTAGCCTATTAGAACCAGTTTTCTGACAGCAAATAACTTTTTACAGCATTGGACCGTTAACGATCAATATTAATTAATCATAAATGAGACAATTTTCATGGCAAATTCAATAATCTACAAAAAAGTCATTTGAAATTTCTCAATAGAGTCAATAGTTTCGCCGTAATATTTAAAAAAAAGATGAATTTTTGTTCATTTTGAAGTTTGAACTCGGATATCATCGGAATGGCTACGTTTATCGAAAAACTGCAAGACATCTTTTTTGGAGAGCGTTCAATTCTCTATAAAATATGTCATGCGTATCATCGAACAATATGCCATTGCCGAAGTATAAAATTCCAAATATTGAAACATTTTTTTCCCATGTTATTTAAATGGGAAATAGAAATTCGCGATGAGTCACCTGTAAATATTTATATTAAGAGCTCAAATTTGAACAGGCTTCTTCTTTCACCTTCCTGGAAGTATACCTGTTAAACAGTTGAAAAAAGAAAGTTGCCCCCAAATGGCAGGCCCTAGTGTATATGCAAATTTAAAATTATCATTTTTTTTCTAGGCAAACGATACATGATCGGACCCTGAATAAATGATGATTAGTGTTCCTTCCATTTGTTCATAGTGCAGGAACAATTCCAATTTTCGTTCCGTTCTTCAAGCAAAAAAATCCACGACAACGTTACGTAAAAATTCGAGCTCACTTATCGTCAACGTGTCTAAGCTGTTAAAAAAATTAAAAAAATGAAACGACCTGGTGTTTCTGTAAATTTAAAATTATCGGTTTTTTTTTCTATGCAAACGATACATCATCGGATCCTGAATAAATGATAATTAGTATTCCTCCCATTTGTTAATAGTGTAGAAACAATTCCAATTTTCTTTCCGTTTTTGAAGTAATAAAATCCATGACAACGATCGGACTAAAATTCCTGCAAGTTATTTACGGGTTTCACGATTTTGCAGAAAGTCAAACCGAGGTCGTTTTTAAGCACGTCGTATATTCATTTATGACCGCGGAAGTGCATAAAATGTTACGTAAAAATTCGAGCTCACTTGTTGTCAACGTGTCTAAGCTGTTGGAAAAAACGAAACGACCTGGTGTAGATGTAAATTTTAAATTATCGGTTTTTGTTCTATGCAAACGATACATCATCGGATCCTGAATAAATGATAATTAGTATTCCTTCCATTTATTCATAGTGCAGGAAAAATTCCAATTTTCGTTCCGTTTTTCAAGCATTGAAATCCACGACAACGATCGGATTAAAATTTTTCAAAGTTCTTTACAGGTTTCATGGTTCTGCGGACAGCCAAACCGAGGGCATTTTCAAGCAGGTCGTATATTCATTTACGTCCGCAAAAGTGCATAAAATGTTACGTAAAAATTCGAGCTCACTTATCGTCAACATGTCTGAGCTGTTAAAAAATTAAAAAAATGAAACGACCTGGTGTATTTGTAAATTTAAAATTATCGGTTTTTTTTCTATGCAAACGATACATCATCGGATCCTGAATAAATGATAATTAGTATTCATCCCATTTGTTCATAGTGTAGAAACAATTCCAATTTTCTTCCCGTTTTTGAAGCAATAAAATCCAGGACAACGATCGGACTAAAATTCCTGCAAGTTCTTTACGGGTTTCACGATTTTTCGGAAAGTCAATCCGAGGTCATTTTTAAGCACGTCGTATATTCATTTATGACCGCGGAAGTGCATAAAATGTTACGTAAAAATTCGAGCTCACTTATGTACAATGTGTCTGAGCAGTTAAAAAAATTAAAAAAACGAAACGACCTGGTGTATATGTGAATTTTAAATTATCGGTTTTTGTTCTATGCAAACGATACATCATCGGACCCTGAATAAATGATAATTAGTATTCCTCCCATTTGTTAATAGTGTAGAAACAATTCCAATTTTCGTTCCGTTTTTGAAGCAATAAAATCCATGACAACGATCGGACTAAAATTCCTGCAAGGTCTTTACGGGTTTCACGATTTTGCGGAAAGTCAAACCGAGGTCATTTTTAAGCACGTCGTATATTCATTTATGACCGCGGAAGTGCATAAAATGTTACGTAAAAATTCGAGCTCACTTATCGTCAACGTGTCTAAGCTGTTAAAAAAATTAAAAAAATGTAACGACCTGGTGTATATATAAATTCAAAATTATCGGTTATTTTCTATGCAAACGATACATCATCGGATCCTGAATAAATGATAATTAGTATTCCTCCCATTTGTTAATAGTGTAGAAACAATTCCAATTTTCTTCCCGTTTTTGAAGTAATAAAATCCATGACAACGATCGGACTAAAATTCCTGCAAATTCTTTACGGGTTTCACGATTTTGCGAAAAGTCAAACCGAGGTCATTTTTAAGCACGTCGTATATTCATTTATGACCGCGGAAGTGCATAAAATGTTACGTAAAAATTCGAGTTCACTTCTTGTCAACGTGTCTAAGCTGTTGGAAAAAACGAAACGACCTGGTGTAGATGTAAATTTTAAATTATCGGTTTTTGTTCTATGCAAACGATACATCATCGGATCCTGAATAAATGATAATTAGTATTCCTTCCATTTGTTCATAGTGCAGAAACAATTCCAATTTTCGTTCCGTTTTTCAAGCAAAACATCCACGACAACGTTACGTAAAAATTCGAGCTCACTTATCGTCAACGTGTCTAAGCTGTTAAAAAAATTAAAAAAATGAAACGACCTGGTGTATATGTAAATTTAAAATTATCGGTTATTTTCTATGCAAACGATACATCATCGGATCCTGAATAAATGATAATTAGTATTCCTCCCATTTGTTAATAGTGTAGAAACAATTCCAATTTTCTTTCCGTTTTTGAAGTAATAAAATCCATGACAACGATCGGACTAAAATTCCTGCAAGTTATTTACGGGTTTCACGATTTTGCAGAAAGTCAAACCGAGGTCGTTTTTAAGCACGTCGTATATTCATTTATGACCGCGGAAGTGCATAAAATGTTACGTAAAAATTCGAGCTCACTTGTTGTCAACGTGTCTAAGCTGTTGGAAAAAACGAAACGACCTGGTGTAGATGTAAATTTTAAATTATCGGTTTTTGTTCTATGCAAACGATACATCATCGGATCCTGAATAAATGATAATTAGTATTCCTTCCATTTATTCATAGTGCAGGAAAAATTCCAATTTTCGTTCCGTTTTTCAAGCATTGAAATCCACGACAACGATCGGATTAAAATTTTTCAAAGTTCTTTACAGGTTTCATGGTTCTGCGGACAGCCAAACCGAGGGCATTTTCAAGCAGGTCGTATATTCATTTACGTCCGCAAAAGTGCATAAAATGTTACGTAAAAATTCGAGCTCACTTATCGTCAACATGTCTGAGCTGTTAAAAAATTAAAAAAATGAAACGACCTGGTGTATTTGTAAATTTAAAATTATCGGTTTTTTTTCTATGCAAACGATACATCATCGGATCCTGAATAAATGATAATTAGTATTCATCCCATTTGTTTATAGTGTAGAAACAATTCCAATTTTCTTCCCGTTTTTGAAGCAATAAAATCCAGGACAACGATCGGACTAAAATTCCTGCAAGTTCTTTACGGGTTTCACGATTTTTCGGAAAGTCAATCCGAGGTCATTTTTAAGCACGTCGTATATTCATTTATGACCGCGGAAGTGCATAAAATGTTACGTAAAAATTCGAGCTCACTTATGTACAATGTGTCTGAGCAGTTAAAAAAATTAAAAAAACGAAACGACCTGGTGTATATGTGAATTTTAAATTATCGGTTTTTGTTCTATGCAAACGATACATCATCGGACCCTGAATAAATGATAATTAGTATTCCTCCCATTTGTTAATAGTGTAGAAACAATTCCAATTTTCGTTCCGTTTTTGAAGCAATAAAATCCATGACAACGATCGGACTAAAATTCCTGCAAGGTCTTTACGGGTTTCACGATTTTGCGGAAAGTCAAACCGAGGTCATTTTTAAGCACGTCGTATATTCATTTATGACCGCGGAAGTGCATAAAATGTTACGTAAAAATTCGAGCTCACTTATCGTCAACGTGTCTAAGCTGTTAAAAAAATTAAAAAAATGTAACGACCTGGTGTATATATAAATTCAAAATTATCGGTTATTTTCTATGCAAACGATACATCATCGGATCCTGAATAAATGATAATTAGTATTCCTCCCATTTGTTAATAGTGTAGAAACAATTCCAATTTTCTTCCCGTTTTTGAAGTAATAAAATCCATGACAACGATCGGACTAAAATTCCTGCAAATTCTTTACGGGTTTCACGATTTTGCGAAAAGTCAAACCGAGGTCATTTTTAAGCACGTCGTATATTCATTTATGACCGCGGAAGTGCATAAAATGTTACGTAAAAATTCGAGTTCACTTCTTGTCAACGTGTCTAAGCTGTTGGAAAAAACGAAACGACCTGGTGTAGATGTAAATTTTAAATTATCGGTTTTTGTTCTATGCAAACGATACATCATCGGATCCTGAATTAATGATAATTAGTATTCTTCCCATTTGTTAATAGTGTAGGAACAATTCCAATTTTCTTCCCGTTTTGAAGCAATAAAATCCATGACAACGATAGGACTGAAATTCCTGCAAGTTCTTTAGGGGTTTCACGATTTTGCGGAAAGTCAAACCGAGGTCATTTTTAAGCACGTCGTATATTCATTTATGATCGCGGAAGTGCATAAAATGTTACGTAAAAATTCGACCTCACTTCTTGTCAACGTGTCTAAGCTGTTGGAAAAAACGAAACGACCTGGTGTAGATGTGAATTTTAAATTATCGGTTTCTTTTCTATGCAAACGATACATCATCGGATCTTGAATAAATGATAATTAGTATTCCTTCCATTTGTTCATAGTGCAGGAATAATTCCAATTTTCGTTCCGTTTTTCAAGTAATAAAATCCACGACAACGTTACGTAAAAATTCGAGCTCACTTATCGTCAACGTGTCTAAGCTGTTAAAAAAATTTTTTAAATGTAACGACCTGGTGTATATCTAAATTTAAAATTATCGGTTATTTTCTATGCAAACGATACATCATCGGATCCTGAATAAATGATAATTAGTATTCCTCCCATTTGTTAATAGTGTAGTAACAATTCCAATTTTCTTCCCGTTTTTGAAGCAATAAAATCCATGACAACAATCGGACTAAAATTCCTGCAAGTTCTTTACGGGTTTCACGATTTTGCGGAAAGTCAAACCGAGGTCATTTTTAAGCACGTCGTATATTCATTTATGACCGCGGAAGTGCATAAAATGTTACGTAAAAATTCGAGTTCACTTCTTGTCAACGTGTCTAAGCTGTTAAAAAAATTAAAGAAATGAAACGACCTGGTGTATATGTAAATTTAAAATTATCGGTTTTTTTTCTATGCAAACGATACATCATCGGATCCTGAATAAATGATAATTAGTATTCCTTCCATTTGTTCATAGTGCAGGAATAATTCCAATTTTCGTTCCGTTTTTCAAGCAATAAAATCCACGACAACGTTACGTAAAAATTCGAGTTCACTTATCGTCAACGTGTCTAAGCTGTTAAAAAAATTAAAGAAATGTAACGACCTGGTGTATATGTAAATTTAAAATTATCGGTTATTTTCTATGCAAATGATACATCATAGGATCCTGAATAAATGATAATTAGTATTCCTCCCATTTGTTAATAGTGTAGTAACAATTCCAATTTTCTTCCCGTTTTTGAAGTAATAAAATCCATGACAACGATCGGACTAAAATTTCTGCAAATTCTTTACGGGTTTCACGATTTTGCGGAAAGTCAAACCGAGGTCATTTTTAAGCACATCGTATATTTATTTATGACCGCGGAAGTGCATAAAATGTTACGTAAAAATTCGAGTTCACTTCTTGTCAACGTGTCTAAGCTGTTAAAAAAATTAAAGAAATGAAACGACCTGGTGTATATGTAAATTTAAAATTATCGGTTTTTTTTCTATGCGAACGATACATCATCGGATCCTGAATAAATGATAATTAGTATTCCTTCCATTTGTTCATAGTGCAGGAATAATTCCAATTTTCGTTCCGTTTTTCAAGCAATAAAATCCACTACAACGTTACGTAAAAATTCGAGCTCACTTATCGTCAACGTGTCTAAGCTGTTAAAAAAATTAAAGAAATGTAACAACCTGGTGTATATGTAAATTTAAAATTATCGGTTATTTTCTATGCAAATGATACATCATAGGATCCTGAATAAATGATAATTAGTATTCCTCCCATTTGTAAATAGTGTAGTAACAATTCCAATTTTCTTCCCGTTTTTGAAGTAATAAAATCCATGACAACGATCGGACTAAAATTCCTGCAAATTCTTTACGGGTTTCACGATTTTGCGGAAAGTCAAACCGAGGTCATTTTTAAGCACGTCGTATATTCATTTATGATCGCGGAAGTGCATAAAATGTTACGTAAAAATTCGAGCTCACTTCTTATCAACGTGTCTGAGCTGTTGGAAAAAAAGAAACAACCTGGTGCAAATGTAAATTTTAAATTATCGGTTTTTGTTCTATGCAAACGATACATCATCGGACCCTGAATCAATGATAATTAGTATTCCTTCCATTTGTTCATAGTGCAGGAACAATTCCAATTTTCGTTCCGTTTTTGAAGCAATAAAATCCATAACAACGATCGGACTAAAATTCCTGCAAGTTCTTTACGGGCTTCACGATTTTGCGGAAAGTCAAACCGAGGTCATTTTTAAGCACGTCGTATATTCATTTATGACCGCCGAAGTGCATAAAATGTTACGTAAAAATTCGAGCTCACTTCTTGTCAACGTGTCTAAGCTGTTGGAAAAAACGAAACGACCTGGTGTAGATGTGAATTTTAAATTATCGGTTTGTTTTCTATGCAAACGATACATCATCGGATCTTGAATAAATGATAATTAGTATTCCTTCCATTTGTTCATAGTGCAGGAACAATTCCAATTTTCGTTCCGTTTTTGAAGCAATAAAATCCATGACAACAATCGGACTAAAATTCCTGCAAGTTCTTTACGGGTTTCACGATTTTGCGGAAAGTCAAACCGAGGTCATTTTTAAGCACATCGTATATTCATTTATGACCGCGGAAGTGCATAAAATGTTACGTAAAAATTCGAGCTCACTTCTTGTGAACGTGTCTACGCTGTTGGAAAAAAAGAAACAACCTATAATTAGTATTCCTCCCATTTGTTAATAGTGTAGAAACAATTCCACTTTTCTTCCAGTTTTTGAAGCAACAAAATCCACGACAATGATCGGACTAAAATTAAACGATCAAACGAACTTACCTGTAAGTGATGTTCGATCGGAATTATATGTAGAGTCTCGTTCGAGATGATTACTTTATGTAGTACCGCTACTTTCCGCACGAAGTGATCACAAATTTCAGAGTCTTCAAAAAGACCGCCCATCTGCGCGCGCCACTACCCCAGTCACTTCCTCCATCCTCATATCTTTTAGAGCTCAATCGTCCATTTGTGAACTCCAAAAAAAAAAAAAAAATTTTTATCCGAGGATACATTTCTCTTACTCCAAGGGAGGGATGTGATCTGCTTGCCAGCACATTGGGTGGGCCGTAATCATCTCGAACGAGACTCTACATATAATTCCGATCGAACATCACTTACAGGTAAGTTCGTTTGATCGTTTAATTATATTACGAGTCTCGTTCTCGAGATTACTTTATGTAGATGTTCAGACATGCTTAAATTTTTCATTTTATTTTATTTTTTTTTCTAACAATTTTGCAACTTATTACTATTGTACATTTACTTTAAGATTGTAAGAGCGAAATCTCTTCGACTTGGCTTTATAGGTCTATTATAATACTTAGCGAAGATTCGTGAAGCCTCCGACAACCCTGCAGTGGTTTTTATCACGTTTATATTTTTGTGAGATCAATATACGCGTCAAGCGTGCGAGCTAAACATAGTTCGGGCTTTCCGTTAAAATACGGAAGTAACAATAACGGCTGACTAGCGCCGGGTCTCGAAGTCTTGATCAAGTCGGCAATTCTTATCTCGAATCCTTCGGCCGTCTTTGATATATTTTCTAGTTTTATTAACGAGAACGTTTGTACTCGATGAGCTGTCCCGATGGCCAGCAAGGTTATGAGCTTATCTGTTAGTTGACTCAACAATACTACAAGCTTGATCTTGGATAATCTTTCTCACTGTATTTAATACTAATGCGAAAGGGGGAAACGCGTAGAAGAGGCGAGTATTCCAATTTTGCGTAAAAGCATCAATCGCATCGTATTGCATCTGGGTCTCGATGCCAAGAGCAATATTCCCGACATTTTGAATTCTTTCTTGTTGCGAATAGGTCTATGTCGGGCTTGCCAAGCTTCTTAACGATATCTTCAAAAGCAGTGTCCGAAAGTTCCTACTCGGTATCCACGTTTCTCACTCTCGACTCCTCATCCGCTTCGACATTTGTCTTCGATGGGATGAACGAGGCATACAACCATCTTTTTCTGTATTCACACCACTGACAGATGTCTCTCGCGATTTTGTTTAGGTGAGGGTATTGAATACTCCCCATTCGATTTATATACGATACAGCCGTGGTATTGTCAACTCTTAACAATACCTCGCAGTTTGAGAGATCTTGGGCAAAACATTTGAGTGCCATAAATATTGCTAGAAGCTCCAAGTAATTTATGTGAAACTTTCTCTCGTCGTCCTTACAGAACCCACGCGCCCGTTGCCTATCGCAAAAGGCCCCCCACCCTGATAGTGAGGCATCTGAGAAGATTTCACGTTTGTAATCGAGTCTCTTTATGGGGCTGACCGCCGTCGGTGCGTTTGATTTCTACCAGAGAAAACCGTCTTGGAGGTCCTCGGATAACGATAATTCTGCTTCGTAATTTCCGTCACTAATCAATTTCTTTTCTTTTTCTTTCTGGCAATTCTAGTGTCATTCTTTCCGAATAAACCCTAAAAATTGCCATTTTCTACGTGCGTTCAATACGCTCTTTTTATAGTTTATGATAAACCCTAGCGAAGTTAGCAATTTAATCGTTTCTCCCATATTCTTTGCACAAGAGGATTCGTCCTCTCCAAAGCATAGAATGTCGTCCAGATATACCACGGACAATAGACCTTTACGTCTCAAATAATAAATGATCGGTTTCATGATTTTTGTGAAGATAAATGGGGCTGTGGCTAAGCCGAATGGAATACAAGTAAACTCAAAAAGCTTTCCTTCGAATTGCAATCTCAAGTATTTCCTGCTCTTTTCATGAACGGGAATCAGGAAGTACGTATCCTGTAAGTCTAAATTACCCGTGAACGATCCTTCAGACATGAGTTTTATCGCCGTTCGAATTTCTTCCAGTTTGAAGTGAGTGGTCGTTATGTATTTATTTAAATGTTTGAGGTTCAAGACAAATCGGTGTGAACCGTCTGGTTTTTGTATTAAAAAATAGCTTGAAATAATCGGACTTTGGCAGGTTGTACAGCGTCTAATTGCGCCGAGATCTATTAATCGTTTTATCGATATTTTATAATCTTCTATTTTGCGAGCTGCGTCAAAATTCGGGTTCCGTGGAGCGAATTCCTGACAAGGTAGTTCGTTAAACCAGATCTCATATCCTCTTACGCAATTCAGTATAAATTTATCATTCGTAATAGTTTCCCTGATTCGCTGACGTCGATGCCCGAGGGGCGAACGTTTTTTTCGTCGCAGCTTGCGGCTTCAAGTCTAAGCCCACTTTCTCGATCGCCTTGGCCGACTTAATTTTTTCCGACAACTCTTGTCCGAATAGAAATTCGTCCGAACTCATACCCTCCAATATGGCTCTTACTTTTTTGTCCAAGCTCGGGTATATGTAATGTTTCCTCGCTACTAACCCTTGGTGATGCGCCGCTGCCATTAATTTTCCTGCCGCGCACAAATACTCGAATAACTGCATCTTGTTCACCCCTTCCTCTTTGCCTTCGAAGAGTAGGGAGATGCCTGAACCGAGGGCCGACATTGACGAACCCAGGAGGTTCTGCGAGAAGACCATATATTTGTCTCGCTTGAACGAGGTATCAAACAGCGAGGTAGCTACCTCGGGGTTTAACTTGGGCGCCTCGAGAGGGCAATTTCCTTTTCGAGGATATTTATCGAGGAGTTCTGTTTTTTCCTCTTTCTTCACTCCGTTCCTGATCCACTCGGTCCACTGTGCTGCCAATTGAGCCTGAATCTTTACATCTCTGATTGTCGAGGACGATGGGTCTCTGATTGTCGATGCCCATAATTTCCAAAACGTCCTCGTCGAGAATAGATACGTCTGGTATCGGGCTTATCATTTCTTGTAACTCTTGCGCGGACTTGTCAGTGACTTTTGGGTCCTCTCCCAAGTCCGCCGTTAAATCTACAAGAACGAACATAATTTAAGGTTATGTCTGCCCTAAGATAGTGCTGTATTTGCCTATCTTACGTACGGTATTATCCCACCGCCGAAGGGAAAGAATAATTCGGCCTGTTGTCGCCTTATAATTCTTGGACAGACTTGGACAGACCCCATAATTGAGGTTATGTTCAAGGTTATGTTTGTCTTAAGATAGTGTTGTATATGCCTATCTTACGTACGGTATTATCCCACCGCCGCGCCGAAGGGAAAGAATAGTTCGGCTTGTTGTTGCCTTATAATTCTTGGGAAGACTTGGACAGACCCCATAATTGAGGTTATGTTCGAGGTTATGTTTGCCTTAAGATAGTGCTGTATATGCCTATCTTACGTACGGTATTATCCCACCGCCGAAGGGAAAGAATAGTTCGGCTTGTTACACGCCTTATAATTATTGAATTTACCTTGTTCAATTAACGGTGTAAGAGAATTATTCTCTTCGTCCGAATCGCTCCTGCCGAGATTCAACGAGGCATGCTTGAACTGTTTTTGGAACTTTTTCCATTTTTTCAGGAGTTCTTCCTTACTCAATTCTCGTTTCCTTTTTGATTTTCCCATGTTGAATATCGTATTTTTCTTATAAACTATCAGTTTTTTACGAAATTAAACTCTGATGCGACGTGACCACGTTGCGCACAAAAAACGTTATGAGGATGGAGGAAGTGACTGGGGTAGTGGCGCGCGCAGATGGACGGTCTTTTTTGAAGACTCTGAATTTTGTGACCACTTCGTGCGGAAAGTAGCGGTACTACATAAAGTAATCTCGAGAGAGAGACTCGTAATATAATTCCTGCAAGTTCTTTACGGGTTTCACGGTTTTGCGGAAAGTCAAACCGAGGTCATTTTTAAGCACGTCGTATATTCATTTATGACCGCGGAAGTGCATAAAATGTTACGTAAAAATTCGAGCTCACTTCTTGTCAACGTGTCTAAGCTGTTGGAAAAAACGAAACGACATGGTGTAGATGTACATTTTAAATTATCGGTTTTTGTTCTATGCAAACGATACATCATCGGACCCTGAATAAATGATAATTAGCATTCCTTCCATTTGCTCATAGTGCAGGAACAATTCCAATTTTCGTTCCGTTTTTAAAGCAATAAAATCCATGACAACAATTGGACTAAAATTCCTGCAAGTTCTTTACAGGTTTCACGGTTCTGCGGACAGCCAAACCGAGGTCATTTTCAAGCAGGTCGTATATTCATTTATGTCCGCAAAAGTGCATAAAATGTTACGTAAAAATTCGAGCTCACTTATCGTCAACGTGTCTGAGCTGTTAAAAAAATTAAAAAAATTAAACGACCTGGTGTATATGTAAATTTAAAATTATCGGTTATTTTTCTATACAAACGATACATCATCGGATCCTGAATAAATGATAATTAGTATTCTTTCTATTTGTTAATAATGTAGAAACAATTCCAATTTTCTTCCCGTTTTTGAAGCAATAAAATCCATGACAACGATCGGACTAAAATTCCTGCAAGTTCTTTACGGGTTTCACGATTTTGTGGAAAGTCAAACCGAGGTCATTTTTAAGCACGTCGTATATTAATTTATGACGGCGGAAGTGCATAAAATGTTACGTAAAACTTCGAGCTCACTTATTGTCGACGTGTCTAAGCTGATAGAAAAAACCAAACGGCAATTGTGCATACTGAAATTCAAAATGATTACTCTTCTTTCTATGTGAACGATACGTTTGTGCGCGAGGTTGATTGGAAGTTTGCATATTATAATAACTATTCCAACTTAGTGTATATAGACACAGCGGCTAGGGTTCGTCAAAAATTTGTTTAACTACTTCTCGTCAAAACGCTGCCACGTACCCCGATTCGCATTGTTGTCACGGTATATAATCTGCTGAAGATTTACGCGTACTAGCATTCATTCTTTGAAATTTCTACACGCTAGTCGACTTTGTCGTATTAACGCACGAAATGACGGGCAAGTTGTTTTGTACATGCAGAAACTTTGCAAAAAAAAGAAAAGAACCAAGCTATTTGTTAATCAAAAAAGTGATCAAGATTTTTTTTATCACGTATATTTTTAGGATTCTTTACTTTCAATATTCTACTGGGATTCGTGATGGTTCTGTGTGCCGTTTCAACTGCGAGCTCTATGCCTTTGCAGGTGAGACAACAAATTTCACGTTCATTTCGCCGAAACGTTTTTTTCACGAATGAATTATATTAAAAATTAACAAATCAGGAATTATATTAAAAATAATAAATTATTATATTTGATGAACAGATGGACGCAAACACAGAAGCGATTCTAGAGTACTTGAAACTGGACGCCGATTCACGTAAATAAATTGGCATTTTGGAGAGTTCCAAATTGGTTTCGGTATTACACTGTGCGAATTAATAAAATATTTATTTTTCTGTCTATAGCACCCGAAATAGAGATGGTCGGGATTGAATTTTCTAAAGGACCGCACAAGAGATCGTTGTCCGACGGAACGCTGATAGATGGTACGAAAATGCACGTTATTCGACCTTCCGGCGATTCCATCGATCTGCTGCTTAAATCGGCAGATGCGGTATTGGTTACCGAGGACACGTCTGTTTATTGTGCCTACTCTTCGCCCAACAGCCCGGAAAATGTCAGATTCGAAGAGATCGATGTGGGTTTGTTTTTAAGAACATGGAAACAAGTGATGTAAACTGAAACTTGCACGTTACTTCTTCATCATTTTTGAGCATTCAGAAATTTCCCTCTGCGAGCAAGGCTTTCCAATTGTGGCTTCCCCATAGAGGCTCTGGACCGTGTCATTGTTGTGCCATCGGGACAAAACTTCGTAGATCGATTGGGTACCGTTAAAGATTTATTTTGTATCAAACTCAGACAAACTCACTTGGGGCGTTTGATATATATGAAATTTAGAATTTGAAAAAGAATAATAATAATACGTGTTCACTGAGAGTCTATATCGTGCAATTTGTGCCGAAATGTTTACATGTCGGTGTGAAATTTGGTATATAGATGAGATGTTATTGGCGGATGATTGCGATCGAATTTTGCGGGGATCGATAAAAGTGATTGCGAGTTAATGAAATTTCAAATTAATCGAAAAAAATTGATGCTTACAATATCCTTACAGTGAAAACACATGCAGGTTTACCCAATGTTCCAAACTTATTCTATGAGCAGGCCAAAATTGAGAAAGATATAGCTCTTCGAGGAGGGGGCTTCGAGCATTCTCTCCCATTTTTTATAAATGCGGTTTTTCGACATTTCGACACATTTTCGACACATTTGTGATGAAAAATGGAAGAAAAACAATGTTCACCATCACAAAAAGCTTCCTCCGCGAGGAAGCACAATTGATTCAATCGAAATCATATAATAAATGGATTTAAATTTGTTCGTTCGAGCCCGAGGAATATGATGCAAACGGCGGTTAGTCGATTTTATCCTCTAATGTTGAAATAAACAAATTTCTTTTACTTTCGCAAGTATCGTAAAGATCTTGAAGTACGATAATAATCTAATTTCTCTTATTTCGTGTTGATGCTGAGACGATTGTGTGCAAATGTTCACATGACTCGCATTTATTTCGTTAGTAACAAGTCTGAGAAATCATTGCCGTTGTTAAAAATCAATAATATTTACTTGTTCACTTTTTTGCAGCCATTCCCATATTTAATTCGCAAGAAAAGATCACGCAAACGAATTTTTCAATCCCGAATATTCTTTATATGAAACTTCTCGTAGTCGCGGATTTCTCACAATACGAGTGAGTGTGTGGCAAAAAACAAGAAAAGATTAAAAATCGAATTAAGAAAATTGAACGTTTTTATACACGTATTCGTACGATTTAAGGGCATTTGGACGTGATGTTTATCACTTGTTGCAATATATTGTGGCGTTTTCGAACGGCGTCGATATCCGATACCGTGCTTTCCAAGCTCCGAAAATTAGATTACATATTTCCACAATAATCATAGAGATGGTAAGTTTCGGGATAAATTAAAATTAGAAAAAAAAATATTCAATCGACGTATTGAGAATTCAATGTGGAAAATTTTATTTTCAGGATGACAGAGCCTTATCATACATGTCCAATGCAAGGATAAATAATGTGTCATTTGATTTCAAAAAAGCTCTCTTCGGTATATACCGTTATTTTAATTTTCTAATAAACGTAATATCGTTAGAAACAGTTGACGTTGCTCTCACGCTCTCTAGATTAACAGGGTAAGAAAAACCAGAGACAAAAGAGCTCTCCAATTAATATAAATTGCCTTATCAAGGGTATCCACGATTAAGTAGAAAAAATGTGATTTCGTTTTATTATTTTATTAATAAAAGTCGTATCGAATGGCTCGAACGAAAGATTGATCGGAATGATTTTTAGATCATGAGAAGAAAAAAAATTCAGATCGTTATATTTAAATATGTGAGAGGAGTACTACTTTTTAATGTATGTTTTCATTGATTATGAAACAAAATCTACGCGGTCTGTTCAAAAAGTATCGCGAATTTTTAATTTCCGCGGGCTACGTATATTCGATTTTCGATTTTTTTGTGGCGTTAGGTCGGTATTCATGTCCCTCATTTATGCTGAAAAAATCGGCTATTTTCAATGTTTAGTTAATTGTTGACAGCTGTTTTGGTTAGACGTGTTTTGGCTTGTCTTCGATTTTTGCCTATTCCAAAAAATGGATCAAAGAATCTGTATGAAATTTTGTGTGAAAAACAAAATTAAGTGCGCGGACGCATTCCGAATGTTGACTGTGGCATATGGTAAAGCTACCTTGGACCAAAGCAACGTTTATCGGTGGTACAAAATGTTCTCAGACGGCCGAGAAGATGCGCACAACGAAATGCGTTCCCGACGCCCGAGCACATCAACAACAGACGAAAACATTGATGAAGTGAAGAAAATAATATTGGCCAATCGTCGAATCACCGTTAGAGATGTTGCTGAGGAACTAAACATATCGATTGGCTCGTGCTATTCGATTTTTACCAATGATTTCGGCATGAGACGGGTCAGCGCGAAATTCGTGCCAAAATTGCTCAATTTCGGACAAAAACAGTGTCGCGTTAACATTGCTAAGGAGCTGTTGGACTCGGTCCACGGCGACCCAAATTTGCTCCAGAGGGTCATAACTGGTGACGAATCATGGGTTTATGGTTATGACGTGGAAACCAAAGCTCAATCATCGCAATGGAAGCTGCTTTTTTGGAATAGGCAAAAATCGAAGACAAGCCAAAAATACGTCTAACCAAAACAGCTGTCAACAATTAATTAAACATTCAAAATGGCCGATTTTTTCAGCATCAGTGAGGGACACGAGTACCAACCTAACGCCACAAAAAAATCGGAAATCGAATATACGTAGCCCGCGGAAATTCAAAATTCGCCATACTTTTTGAACAGACCTCGTATCTCCTTTACAATTTTTCAGATGTGGATGTGAATATTTTTTCACGAGATGGTGGAAACATTGAAACATTTCCAATATCCGTTCGTTTAGTTTTATCGCTACAATATTTTTTTTCGGCATTTTGAAAGAGATCGTGTATTCTCTGACCCCCTATGTTTAATTGATAAATAGCCGATTTTTAAATTGCCTATTTCATAACAAATATTATCAACGATTTTGATAGAGTGTCCATAGCACCTAATAATATTATCAGTGAGTCTGGTGGTAAGAATCTGCATCAATTTTTGGTCATAGCCCCTGTCTTTCGAATTTCAGTGAGATGTAATGCCGTAACGTCGATTTTTCAGGTATGTCATACGGACTCGGATATTGCAATGCTGGACAAAAAATAAAGCTTGGCGTCGCGATTGTGCCAGAGGTGGGACGATTTATCGGTATTAACAGCGCAGTCCACGAATTGGGACATTTGTAAGACCTGAATTTAACAAATTTAATCGAAAAAAAAAGAAGGGACTTTTTTTTCAAATGATATTTCCATCGACAGACTTGGGAGCGGCCATGACGAGACGGATGACTGCCCGAACACGAATGGATTCGTAATGGGTACCTTATCCAGGATCCCGATAAATTCATCGATGTTCTCAGAGTGTTCGCTGAAAAGGATCCAACAAAATATTATGTACGTTTCGACATGTGAATACGAGGAAATTAAAATTATTTCTCTATCCTCGTTAATGTTCTATAACTCCAAAATGACTTGACCGATGTGGGGCCGAAATTTTACACGCAAGTAGACCCACTGGCCCCTTGGGTCTGATATAATTTCCCTGAAGTTTAAACCCGTTCACATTTTATACGATTTTGAACGTATCGTTTGATTTTGTCAAAAATATCTGCTAAGAGCATAACTCGAGTAATTCTCGAGCTATCGGGCCAAAACTTTCTACGTGAGTTTGGTACCGTGAAATTGTATACGACATTCAATCTCGAGAAAACCAATATAAACGTTCAATGATTGAGGTATTTTCAATTTTTCGAAAAAATTGCATACGCATTCAATTGCAACAATTGCATTGTGCATTGCACAAGCTGCAAGGTGAAACTTGCAAGTTGCTTCCTTGAAAATTAACACAACGGACAAAGCCTCCTCTATGAAGAAGTACATCTATCTCAATTTTCGCTTCCTCATGGAGGAAGCTTTATCCTTAGCTATTTTCGCGATCGATTTTCTCGAAATTCAATAGTGGACTGTATTAGGTGATGATCCATTTATGTAGAAAGTTTTAGCCCGATTGTTTGGAAATTTCCAGAATCTTATAACATCAAAAAAAAAAAATTGTTTAATGTCACAAAAGTCATAATGAACAAAGAGCTTTAACTGATTTACTTTTATACGCAATTTCAGCCCCAAAGCTTCTCGCTCAAATCAATTCGAAGTTACAGCGATTTCAATTTTTTCACCCCCTATCGCGCATACCCGCGTGCAAACACATACTCCCGCGCACGCACATCCACCAGGACATTTTTTCTAAATATGATTTTTCGATGTTTTGGAACATTTTAAACGCATTCGCATTAACAAGACGATTTTATTTTTCATTAAAACAAAGCTTCTTCCATGAATAAGCAAAAATAAGAAAATCTCCCGGTATAACATGGTGAAAATAAAAATTTGCGTATAGCCTTCTGATTTTTGCGCATACGCAACGCTCCCGCTATGAGGAAGTCAAAATTCAAAAAGCATCTTGCTCGTTGAGGGAAATTTATGTATGCGCAAATATCATGAGGACGCAATATGCAAGTTTCAATTTGCCCGATTTTTTTCCCATTCGTAGAAACAACAAGCAGGGATGTCTCTACGCCGAACCACGAACAGACCGCAAGGTGTTGCCGGTATTAATAGGCGACAAGTCTCTTGGTCTGGCCGAACAGTGCAAGGATCGTAATTATGAGGGGACCTGCTCCGTAAATAAATTTTATTGTATTCTCACGAAATTCAATCTAATCTCTTGAATATTCAATAGCCAAACCCAAGTATCGTCTGTGCAGTTATTATTTGTATTTCTTTTTGTAGGAGTATAATTTGACCGGTTGCTTGTCCATGCAATGCGGACTGAAAGGCGGTTGCTACATCTTGCCATTCGGATTAGTAGACGGTACTCCATGTACGGTCGCAAATGACACATCAAAGCGGGTGAGTCCTATCCAAGTGGTTAAACAGTTTTGATTAATGTTTTTTTTTTCGTAAAATAATATTTTCGACACTTACCATTAAAAGAAAAAAATTATTTTTCTCTCTATCGTTACAGCACTGTCTTTTTAACCGATGCGTTCGTCCAGGGGCCTGAGGAAATGCATTTTCATCTGATTTTTTTTGTACACAAAGTACACGAAAGTCGATATGATAACAGTTATGAAAATTCAAATAAAAAAACTCCCACGGAAAAATAATGCGCAGAAAATAAATTTCGTATGAATTTAACACACGTAAAGAATGAAATAACACTTGTAGTACCTATAATATAATTATTATTGTTAATAAATGGTAATGACATTCCGCTGTTTTTAAAAATCATTCCAACTAATTGTTTTGAAACATAATTTTTATTGCAAAAATGGAGAAGTTTATAATTATTTTTTTAACTACATTGTTTGTTAGGTCATAAAGAACACATTTACTCGGTATAAACCCCCTTCCGATTGAATGACCGCCTCTATTCTCGGTCTGAAGCGTTCGCAGGCCCGTTTTAATGAGTCACGGTCCATATCGACGAATGCCGTTTCAATAGCGGCTCTCAATGATGCAACTTTTGGATACCTGAACTTGTCAGTGACCCTTTAAACCATGCTCTATACATAAACGTCTAAAGAATTTAAATCTAGGCTGTTGGGTGGCCAAAATTCTTTGGACCAAAACATGTCGACGTTGACCGACAAGCAATTTTGCACGAAATGATTTGTGTGCACGGGCGCACCGTGCTGCTGGAAAACATACGGCTTTCCAGACGATACAGTATCCATCCACTACTTCATCACATTTATCAGAACATATGAACAAACTTCTTTTGTATCATTTTCCTACAAAATCAGCTCCTGAGCTCGTTGAGTGATTTCGAGCGTCCTGACAACGCGCTCCTTCGAGTGAATTTTCCTTGCCGGTGTTGCGAAACCTTCGTTGGACTTCTCCGACTCGTTATACGTCGCGACAACATCATACGCGATCGATCTTGGGTACCCGAAGAATCGAATGATTTCTGTCGCTGAGCCCCCAGCGCGAACACTTGCGATAATCGCGGCTCTTCGATAATACTCCGCACTTAGTTTCAACATTGCGACGGTTTCGAGATTATAAATGTTTAGTCCTTGCGTCAAACTATTTACGCGCCAATCGCGACCTCTCTACGTGGTATAGAACGGCGGGAAATTTAAATTGAATTTTGTCCGGATTTTGGCGCCGCATCCTGTACACGACTGCCCGTACCCGTGCTTATACGGGTATGCATCACACATATACCTGAGACATAACAGCTACCGGTAAAACAGCTGTAGTCCACGTTACAGGCGCGGCGTAGCTCCGGGCCGAGAAGCGAACCTGAGGTCAGCCGTACCGACATGGTATCTTGTGCAAGTTTATCCATACCCACGACAGATATGTAGAAGGGTATTCGCTCGCATTATACCAGGATTTAGGTAGGCACCGACTGTATTGGTGGTAGTTTTTTTTGCATTAATAGTCGGTGCCTACCTAAAACGCGGTAATAATGCTAGCAAACTTCGTCATTATGATTGTAGATCTCGTGCTGGGTGGTCGGTCTGTGGCGTATCTATCGCCTCCCTTCCTACTAGCTCAGCATCGCGGACGGAAACGACCAATGAGGTTGCGGGACGTTCCTGACCAATGAGCGTCCTAGTTCTTAAGAAAGAAAAGAAATATAGTATTAGCCTAACCACGGTGTTGTATACAGGGCTGGAAACTCCTCCGCTGAAAGTGACCTCTTTAACGAAGTCAAGTTTAATTGCTGTAGCAACCACTAGAGGCGTTCCGATCTTAGTTGCGAACTTATAATGCCAACAGGCATAACTTGAAAACCCTTCGATATTGCTATCCTTGCATATTACGTTTATTTCGTTTATATCACGACTATTAGTGATCATTATATTGAAAATATGATATCAGTATGTGGTCCCAAATTGCAAAACCGGCAGCAAAAGAAAGAAGAAATGTTCTACATTTCACGTGCCAAAAGACATTGATATGCGGAAAACGTGGAAAGAGTCTAAGTATTCCAGGCATTGTCAAATGTTGTAAAATTACAAAAGACGGATCGTGTATGTGAACAGCATTTTAATCATGGCGACATAGTTCGCGAATGGGTCAAGCTCGCAAGTTCGACGCAAATGGCCAAGTAATTGTACGGGTAAGTTTAATGAAAAGATTTTACACATAGTTTGAGAAGATAGTTACTCGTATCAAGTACTTTTCAATATGTAAGGTCACGTACAAAAGTATGCAACTCAACGAGTTTGCTGTGCCAACAAGGTTCAATGACATCTCGGTAGAAAAGGAAAATTGTGTGCCAGAGCATGGTTATGCGAAACAAGTTTCGAATTTTGAAATAAATTATCCGAGCACTGTTCCGTCCTTTAGAGTCACGAAACCGTCAATTCAAGGAATCAGTACTTGTATCGGTGAGTTTCCTTATCAGAAAGTACCTATTGCATTGTTAGTATATAAAAGCGATGCAATAAAGGTAATTTAAACATACATACATTTCTTCTATTGATATTTCAGATATCCCTGAAGTTCCCTCAAAAATATGAATCCTGTCCAGTGTGTCAAGAAGCTGTGAAATTGAAAACCAGCTGCGGATCTTCAGAGTCGCTATTGGTGCAAATGAAATCATGCGGTGGCCTGATTCACGCAAATCCTCATTTCCTCCATCCGATCCGTCATATCGAAGCATCATTTACAAAATATTCCTCTCGTATTGATGTCTTCGATATAACTCTAGATGAAGTACTTGATTCTTACACATTCACTTATCCCTATATAGAGCATGGATCTGAAACCCTTTCATATGCGATAATTTACTATGTAAGATTAAGAATGAGGCAATATTGCCATCAGGAAAATTCAAAACTGAGAAAGAAATATGTTGTTAAAAAAAAATTGTCTAAATTAACTAATGAATAAATCTTATGTTAAATTTGTGTAAGTGTTCCAGCTGGCAACATCAAGAAAGTATGAATAAAAATAAATTCTTTAATTTTTCTCTTTATCTGGGCCTTGTCAATATTCCGAAATAGACTATTTAGCAGCATGCCAAAAAAATAGTAGATTAAGGTAAGTAAAAATCAGCTCTTTCCATTTTTTTACACTTCATTTTTTAAGTTTTTGCAAGTGTTCCAGTTTTCAAAAGCAAGTAAGTACGAATAAAAATAAATACTTCAATTTTTCTCTTTATTCGAGTACCTGTAATTTTCACGAAAATATAATGAAAAAGGCTCAAATGAATCGTTTCGATATATTTCTATTTTTGAAAATGAAAACTTTTGTTTATTTTATAGGATTTAATCAAAAATCTAACGGAGATCGATCGCTCAAGAGGTAGACAACTATTTCGCCTAATATATGTTCATATGAGATAGATATTTATTAAATAGTTTTCATTTATCATGCTCGATAAACAGTTAGAATCTTTAAAACCCGATTCAAATTAAGAGCATATTTATTCATTATATTCATTGAAGTTGACGGGATTAATAACGCTTTCATAATTACATATAATAAATATGTATAATGCGGCAGAAGTCGTTAGTGGGACAGAGACAGACAACCGCGAGAGCTATCGTGGGCTTTTCAGGTTATGTCTGTTGGCATTATAAGTTCGCAACTAAGATCGGAACGCCTCTAGTGGTTGCTACAGAAAGGTGGGGGGTGACAGTCTTAACTTCGTTAAGGAGGGGGTAGGGTTTTTAAATTATTTTTTATTTTTTATTTTATTTTTTTTCTGAATGAACAATATGTCGAGAATATTGTGTATAAATTTTAAGTCAATCGGAGTAAAACTAACGGAGTTACAGCGTTTCAAACGACCGGCCGTGATACCTGATTTTCACGTATAAAAAACTTTAAATCGATTTTCCTGAAAACGTCATTTTTGAAGTTTGTGAACATTAGAACTCAAAATCTACTTAACCGATCCTTTTGAAAATTTAAACATTGTTTCTTCACATAAATCAACAGGTAATCAGGAGGAGTTTTTTTTTTTTCAATTTTTTCAATTTTTTAATAACAAATTAAGCGCGATTTTTTTAGCTAAAATTGCGTTTTTCACTTCCAAGTGCTGCAAAAAATAGAAAAAAAAAAAAAAACTCTTCCTGATTACCTCGAGAAATACAGCACCTTTAAAATGCATATCAATTTTTTTGTTTCAGATGATCCGGTAACGAGTTATAATGTTCACCGCAAAACCACTTTTTTTCAAGGCGCCTCTGGAGATTCAACGTCACCGGCTTATTTATCAATATTTTTCATTGAAATTTTTTTCTAAGATACTTCAATAGTTGTATAATAATATGTAATTCTATTTAATGAAATTATATTACTCATGTGGCCGCAAAAAAATCATAAAAATATGCTTTTTTTTCGCCTTTAAAACCCTACCCCCTGACGTTCACCCCCTACCACCGAAATTTGAGGGAGTTCCAGACCTGTATACAAGACCGTGAGCCTAACGGCCACAGCAGCAGTTATTGACTTTAATCTTACCGTGACATACGAAAACATAACCTGTACAAACATTAAAATAAATTTATTTTTGTTACGTGTTAAAACTGCTGCGAGTGTACCTCCTCATTTAAATTTATTACTGCAATCCTGAAACAATCACCCGCAGTAAACTGGTGACCCCGATCGGAAAATTATTTTCTCTGTTACGCAAAATTCGGTACGCCTCGTGCTCTGTAAACGCCGGTGAGGAATGCGTGTAAGCCGCGGGCAATTTTCATCCGTATACATCGGCATCACCTCTAGAATAATCCGTTTCCGCTCACCACGTGAACCATTCCCAAAAACAATAAAAACATTTTCGTGCGTGTATTTTCTGTTGCAATAAGTACGGTGCAATGATTCACACGCCGAAAAAAGGTGAAACCGGTACCGGTCAAACGGGCACGCCTAACGATGATGGACCAGGGACATCCGCATCAAATCCAAACAACAATCTACCTTTGAACATCACGTTTTCAGAAACTATTAATCCTTCAACGGTCGCTCACGTAGCAGAGATTCGGAACATCAAACTGCCACCATTTTGGCACAATCAACCGGCTCGCTCAGGCAGAAGCACAGTTTTATTCTCATCGCATCAAATCAGATAATACAAGGTATTTCATGATTGTCGGTGCTCTCGACGTAATCACACTGTAGCAGGTTACTTCTCGCACAGTGCGTCAATTATATTAAATACGGAATATCAGGTAATAATTTATAAAAAAAAGCTCGTAATTAATCTGAATCACAATGATGAAAATATGCAGTACTATACATTTTGGAAATAGATTATAGGTATAACCTATCTATCTATCTACCTAACGACCTAACGAACTAACGCTCTAACGACTACGCTTCCGAGGACTTGTGAATTACTTTTACGAATATCTTATACACAGTACGACCACCAGAAATAAAGTTGGTGAATTAAATTAGATATTGTCTTCGTAGTAGATTTAATTTTTTCATGGTGCACGTTCTCGATTGGAAAATTGGTGTAATAATGATAATAATAATATAAATACCATATTATATATTGTTTTCATTATAAGTGTTCTCATCGTATATCTTTTAGTTGCTTGAGAAACTCAGAAAAAGTGTGTCCCGCTCTGTAGTGGGGGTGCAAGCCAGTACACTTGTTGTACGCCAGCCTCCTAGGCCAGCGCACACTTAAAATCCTCCCCGTCGCAGTTTGATCTGTAAATAAAAAATACATAAAAGAATATACCTCAATATGACATACTTAACATTTAATGATAAAAGTAACAATAAAAGATATTACCTCGGTGGTTGCGGGGGTCCAGTGGCAGGGCGTTGGGTCCTGGGCTTCACGGCGTATCCTCTGTCTTAGGGGTCTTTTCAGTAAATGATTAAAATCTGTGAAAAAAGGCACATAATTAATTATATTAAAAAACCTAGCGAGTACTTACCTGGTCCAAGAGGCGCTGCTGAGTCCCTCCACGCACCGTCCTCACTAGAAGGAAAAAACCTAAATAGTTAACACATATATTAAGATCAAAATACTTAACATTACACTAGAAATAACTTAAGATTAATTAAGATTAATTATAATTACCGTAATATTAGGTTAACAATGAAATACTTACCAAACGAAACAAATCCCTCCACACACACAACACCGGGAACCCCTCGGTCAAACTGACAGGTGGGAGGTTAAACACGGGAACCCTGGGAAAAAGTACTAGCCGCCTAGTACACACACACACACACACACACACAGTTTCTGCAGAGGAAACGTCTACCTGGAAAGGAGCATCCTGAAAACAATACATAGCCGATAAAAACCTTTTGCATAATTATTTTTGTAAAACATTTTGTTAAAAATTTATCTATATCGAAATTTAATAAATAAATAAAAAATATATATATAAAAAGGTCACTCATGCCAAAAAATTAAAAAAAAACACCCCCGCTCAACAAGAGCCTGAAATTGGTGAAAGGGCGGATACAAGTACGCGCTTGCTTCTCCGCGTTTTTAACACACGGTTAAGTGGTCATCCATTCCAGTACTGGTCGCGGCTAATGCTACATAATATGGAACACCGCACCGATCGCGCGTCCGTTGCTGACGATCTTATGATAATGATTATTATTAATATCATTATTATCTAAATGCCAATCGAATCATGTGTCAAGAAGCGTTATTCGAAATAATACAACACAGGGTTTCCCCAAATGAAATATCCTCTGACTGTCCTATAAATCGTCAGAAGATACTCATTTTAAAGCAAAATTTTATCTTGCGTTGACAATGAACTTGTGTTAACATAATTTCATGGTCGCCCGGTCCGTTTCTGATATTAATAATGTCAGGGTAGCCAGATCATACCCGAAAATCTTTCTGCCACGTACGTCTTACAATTAGCAGCACCTGATCCGTCCCAGATATATGTGATGTAAGGCCAGCCTGATAATCCACGACGTATCGGAATATGAGCCACCTTTGAACTGTGTGCGATCCGGTTATCCTGATGAGGCCAACCTTACCGATTCTTGAACGAAACCTGATCTTATGTCAGGCCAGTCGGAACAAATTTCTGCTCGGGGGAGCATTGTGAGTAATTTGGTGACAGCAAATTGCTAGTTTGAAGTTACCGCACATACATCGTTAGGCCAAGGATTACGTGTCAATAAGCGTTATTCGAAATAATACGACCGAGGAATTTTCCAAATGAAGTATCTTCCGCCCCGTCCTATTAAATTGTCGGACGATACTCATTTTAATGCAAACTTTTATCTTGCATTGACAATGAACTTGTGTTGACACAATTTCATAGTCATCCGGTCCTTCCCTGATATTAATAATATCAGGCTAGCCAGATCGTACCCGAAAATCTTTCTGCCACGTACGCCTTACAATCAGCAGCACCTGATCCGTCCCAGATATATGTGATGTAAGGCCAGCCTGATAATCCACGAGGTCCCGGAATATGATCCACCTTTGAACTAGGTGCGATCCGGGTATCCTGATCAGGGCAAATTTACCGATTCTTGAACGCAGCCTGATCTTATATCAGGTCAGTCGGAATAGATTTCTGCTCGGGGGAGCATTGTCAGTAATTTGCAGGAAGCAAATTGCAAGCTTGAAGTTACAGCACATACATTCTTAGGCCAAGGATAAATTAAACTTGCGTTCAGAATTGTTATTCTTGGATCGAGAATAATTTAATACTCGAAACAATTATCGAGTATAAAAATATTTTTCGTCCAAAAATTTTGTTCACAGGTAATCCTCCCTGTTTGGTTTTACAATTTAGCATGACAATTACGATCGAGACTCTGAAGTAAGTAAAATTCCGAGGTACTCACACCGCATTCGAAAGACTTTTTATTTCAACATTCAAGACAATTGACAAACAACAATATCTTCATATCGTTGCACTTTGTATTTTTCATAGCAGTTTCGTTTCCTTCTGTTGATTCAATGTTCTTTCGTATCCCATATCTCTTGGTACAATATGTAGTTGGATGTACAAGCGCCAAATAAAACATCCTATCAACGTGCGCGAGAGCATGAAAGACCGTATAAATCGCATCGTCTGTATACTGTCTCTACAATAATTGTCCCTACACTGAAAATAACCATAAACGTCGCGTAGCTGTCCAGGTTCGATGAATAATATATAAAATAATGTACATAGATCCGTTGCGGGAGAGTACTATACGTGTAATTGTTTCCGATGTTTTCGATCGCATGCAAGGGAGCGTTTTTTTCTTCTTCTCGTGTATTGAAAGCTTCGGTCCTTCGGTTCGCGCGATACGCGGCAAATCCAACTTTATTCGCTCAATCTCTCATGAATCGTGGTGGTAAACACTGCTAGCCTTTGACAATGCCAGTGAGTAGTCGTATAATTTCTCTGGACGGAAAGAAACATTTGCGGCTCTATATCGAAGTTTAACATTGAATTCCGTGGTTTAGGACGACTTTGATCGGATAAAAAATCTTCTTATATTGAACGAGCGTATGTTTACTATTCTGGGAGTATGGCCAGGACAATCAACTTACGTAAAGTTTACCGTATGGTTTGTGTATATGCTCATTCATATAACACTGGGATTTGCCGATTTATTTTATGTACTCGGCGACTTAGAACTTACGGTACTGAATCTAATGGAGACCGTGGCGTTCGTCATGACAATAGTTAAACTTGTGGTTATGAAATTCTCCAAAAAGCTTGTCACAATCAGCAGACGGGTGATAGACGGTGCTGATGTAAAGTTCTTCGAAAGTACCGAAGAGATGGAAATTTACCAGAACTACGATCGCAACGCCAAACTATTTTTCAAGATTTGCATGGGATTTAGTGTATTGTCAGAGCTGTCTTATGTTTTAAAGCCTTTGGAATTCCGTCTCAAAGCTGGTAATGACAATATAAAGTTGCCAGTAACGACGATAGGGATTAATTCAATTTAAGGACTCTTGTGTGCCGTTTGCACAAGTGTTATAATTATGTTTATTGATATGATTAAGTAACCGATTGAAGTACTCTAGCTCTGCAAAACGAGAGTATGCCCTTCGTCTTGGCCTATCGTACTCGGTTCTTCTTCGAGGTGACCGAGTCATCTACTTTCTGGTTAGTCTGGATATATCAATGCCCCGCGGCGTGCATAGGCTTGTTTCATACGGCGTGCACGGTATATATGATTATCCTGGTACTTCACGTTTGCGGCCAATTGTCCGTTCTGGTGTTCAGAATAAAGAATCTTGATCTGGATAAATGCGAAAATCACGAATCCTCCATGGCAATCTTTCGCGTTATTACCGACAAGCATTGCAATATTCTTGAGTGCGTTCTGAATTCTTTATCAGCGACAATTTGCTATACACAAATATGGCGTAATTATTTTTATTCTTTCAACGAATAGAATAGCACAAGATATCAATGAAGTGTTTGGTCTAGTTCTCTTGGAAGAATGTCTCATAACCACCGTAATAATAGGCATAACATGTTACAGCATTATTGCGGTACGTTGATCAATTATTTATTTGTTCGCTTACAAAATCCTTTCTGTGTCCATTTGCTCGAAGAATTTTCTTTTAGACCGCCGACGTCGATGAGACTGGGATGCTTGTTACAAATTTGTTGTATGTTCTTACGATGATGGTGCAGATGTATGTTTACTGCTTTGCTGGAGAATATCTCATCACCGAAGTACGATACAGCCAGTCGCTCGTGAATTATTTTTCGGTCGTACGGTACACTTTTCAATAAAAATTAATAAAATGACTATCCAACTTCTGCGCAGAGTACAAATCTGTACGAAGCGTACTATCAATGCCAGTGGTACGTTATGTCAGACTCCTTCAAGAAACAACTGATAATATGTATGATTGGTGCCAAAAAAAATATCCAGTTGAATGCTGGTGGCTTCTTTGTTTTCTCTTCGGTCGGCTTTACGAGTGTAAGCATGACCTTTGCAATGCGAGAAACGCGAAATTTTTCGATTACAGAATTCGCGGACACTACAGCTACAGCTGATTGAATTTTTTGCAGATTCTCAAAACGTCAGCGGGTTATATCTCTATGTTACGAGCAGTGGTGTAAACAAAATTGGTGTTCGCTATGATTTGGTTTGAGCGTCTAGGAACTGATGCTACTGATTCCGGACGGAAATTAAGGATTTTATTTTTTCATATCTTCCACCATAGAAAAGAATATGGTCGAAGTTATGGTCATGAAACATAATGTCTTATAGTGGCTCATCGTTAATTAGCGAAATCGTTATGATCTCAAATTTCATTAAGTCGAGTCGCTCGAAGTTTTGTTTAATTATGCATACGCATTGTTGAACGTCACTTTTTATTCAACGAAATAAATACAGCGCCCTATTAATTTACCCGGACTAAAAATTGCCCAGGTCACCGAAGCTCCACAGCGACCACTTCTGCCAGTCAAAGTGCTCATTTAATTAATTGTTATGTCAATGAATTATTCGAATCGATTATAATTTGTTTAATCTATTATAATTACTCGGATTAACTATCGTTCTATGTACACACTTGCAATCACTGGAAATAAATGTAACGGAATAGGTGCATGTTAAAACTAGCACTCTTCTTCGTCCATGAGAAAGTCCACTTTGATAAATCCATGCCCAACACCTACTCGTAGCTGTAATTGGAGAGCTGTTGGTGTTCGGTTGCGGGGGTGTCTTCCGCGCGGTCCTTATCGCGCGGATGGTAAGCTCTCAACTGAGCACTGGCTGTCATATTGAAACAAAGTTCGGAAGGTGCCAATCTAATCGGCATCCGGTGGTCGTGCTTTGGTACACTCGTTTTGTCACGTGGACTTAGGCAGCCACCGGCTGCGTTCAGAAACCGGTTAGATGTGCACTGGTTTGCACGTCGACGTACCGAGCGGGAGGCAGTTTTCCCAATTTCCCTCCAGATAGAAGGGAAATTGGGAAGGGTCATACGTAAAAATCCGCAAAGTTATATGTTGGAATACACGATAAAGAATGTTACGTCGTGACTTTTTTTGCATGGGGTTTTCATATTAATTATTTTATTCTTTTTCTATTTTAACAATATAATGTCTCGGAACACCCGCAACGTAAATTCACTTTATAATCGTGAGAGCGGAAATCGCCCCTCGAATTTCTGCTCATTCAACTTGGCTAAAAATATATTAATTATTCAAACTCTACGATCTTTCATTCGTAGTGCTAATGCACAATATCGAACTATGTGAACGGAAATCGCCACTCGAATTTCTGCACATCCCATTTTCAACAAATATAGAAACCTCGAGCGCGCGATCGTAGCGCGAACACTTAATATCAAGTTTCGGCTGACCAATTTCCGCCGCGACGAGGCGCGAGGCCTCGCGCGATATAGCCTTCTCTCTCGCTCTATTCTAAATCCTGGATATTGGAAAATCAGCACTTTTGTGGTTGTCGCTTCACGAAAACCGAATTCACCTCAAAATCTTTAGTCTTCACTCAACACTCGTAGCGAGAAGTCCGCTCTTAACATCTAAGCGACTTAAGTCTTAATTCGACATTCGCGAGAGCAACAACTCTAGTAAAATCGTCTCCGTTATACTCGGTACCTTTGTAACACTTAATAATATTTGCGGAATATATATATATATACATTAATACATTCTGTCACGATATTTTTATTGTATCCAACTGTTCAACGATTACGTAAACCAACATTTATATTCACAATTTTCCGAATAAAAAGCGATTCATTATACTCGACATCTCGATTTCAATCGTTAATCGGGAAACGAATCACGTGTCTTATTCACTCATTCATTAATCGTATCCTATGCGTTTCCCCCATGACCTCTGAGGCGCCGCGTCCACGTTAGTCGCCTTTTTACCTCTGAGTCGCCGCGCACACGTCTCCCTTTGTGAAACCCCCTGGGACGTAACAAAGAAAAAAAAAATGTATATTAGTTAGTTGCAATCCCAACTCAAAAACGCGAATGGATCGGGACGAAAAATAAAACTTATATATATAAATAAAACTTATAAAAATAAAACAATGTAGACACTGAGATAACTAAACCCTTTTCTACAATTGCCAAGAAAAACAGCGATTTCGATGTACTCACTCTTAGGCAAAGGAACTTTTATTCCAATAACCGTGACGATTAATGCGGCAAAGATGCTTTATTTTGCTGCATTGTCTTGATGGGAACTTCACATGTTTGTGAATTCAATGTTCTTTACCATATAATATCGTTTTGTATGTTATTTGAATGTCCGAGTTTGATTTCAATAGTCTGTTGCCGTTGACGCGACGATAAAAACAACAGATGAACAAAAATTCTATTGCCGTGAGTATCGCTACACAATACTGTAAAAACTGCATTGCACTGTCTCCACAATAATTACGCTCTAGAGCTATATTTTCGCTTAATCGTTCACGAGCGACTCTAAAATATATTGTACCTCAGGTAAGGGAAAATAAATGCAAAGGTTTTGCAGCTATTCGCATCACATGAATTATAAAAAAACATCGGCTCCAATGCCTATACGAGAAATACGGTAAAGCAATTATCTTATGCTAGGATGTCTGAATAAATATAAAACCGCCGCGCGAGAGCACCATATGAATAATTTCTTCGTATATTCCCGATCGCGCGCAGCACAAAGTTTTTCTTGTTCTGGTATTGAAATTTTCGGTCCTGCGCGATACGTCGTAAAACGAAGTTCATTCTTTCAGTTTCTCATGAACCGTGGTGGTAGACACTGGTAGCCTTTCCAATGGCAGTGAGTAGTGATATAAGTTTTCTGAATGTAATGAAACAATAAAGGCTCTATATCGGAGTTTGACATCGAATATTATGCTTTAGGGTAATTTTGAACGTGTCAAAGATTTATTCATATTGAACGAGCGTGTCTTTACTCTTCTGGGAACATGGCCATTGCAATCAGGTTACGTTAAGTTTACCATGTGGTTCGTGTATCTTCTCATTCATATAACACTGGAATTGGCCGATCTATTTTATGTATTTGGCAATTTGGAACTTACGGTATTGAATCTTATGGAGAGCGTACCGTATATCATGGCATTGGTGAAAATGATGGTGATGAGATTCTCTCAAACCCTCGTGGGACTCACTAGACGAGTAATAGATGGTACCGATGCCAAACACTTCGAGAGTACCGAAGAGATGGAAATTTATCTTAACTACAATCGCATCGCCAAGACATTCTTCAAGCTTTGTCTAGCCATCGGAATTACTACGGAGCTAGCTTTTAATTTACAGCCATTGGAATTTCGTCTCAAAGCTGGTAATTGAACACTTTTACCAAGGCCGATGATACGATTAATTTTATTTCACGACTTATTTCTGTGCATAGTGTAACAATTTCGGAGCTTTTTATTAATTTAAATATAAACCGATTGAAGTTCTTCAGTTCTGCGAAACGAGAGCATGCCGTTCGTTTTGTCTTATCGTACTCGACTTTTCTTCGAGGTGACCGAGTCTTCTACTTTCTGGCTCCTCTGGATATATCAATGTCTTATGACGTGCATATCCATGTTTCACTCGGCTACTATAGGATATTTGTTTACCCTGGTCCTCCACGCAAGCGGACAATTATCCATTTTGGCGTTCAGAATAAAGAATCTCGACTTGGATCCTCGTGACAGTCACGAGTCTTTCAGGTCAATCTTTCGTGTTATCGCCAACAAGCATCACAATATTATTGAGTGCGTTTTGAATTCTGTATCGCCGATGCATCGTTATGCATAATTGTGATATAATTATTTTTCTTCTTCAAATGAATAGAATAGTAAAAGATATCAATGACGTGTTCGGTCTGGTTCTCTTAGAAGAACTTATTATATCCACCGTAATAATCGGTATCACATGTTACAGCGCTCTTGAGGTATGTTGATCGGGTATTTTTTTCTTGATTTACAAAATTATTTTACATTTATTCCTCGAAGAATATTCTTTAGAATGTCGACTTCGAACAGACAGGAGAGCTTATTTCATATATGATGTATGTTTTTCTGATGATCCTGTTGATGTATGGTTACTGCATTGCTGGTGAATACCTCATCGTCGAAGTATGATACAGCCAGTTTTTCATGAATTATTTTTATGTCATATAGTATTTTTCATAAACTTAATGAAACAATTTTGAAACGTCTCACAGAGTACAAACCTGTACGAAGCATACTATCAGTGCCGGTGGTACGTTATGTCTAATTCCTTCAAGAAACAAATGATAATATGTATGCTCGGTGCCCAAAAACCTATTCAGCTCAATGCTGGTGGCTTCTATATTTTCTCTTTGATCAGCTTTACGAGTGTAAGCATAACCTTTGCTTAATGCGAGAAACGTGAAAAGTTTCGATTTGAGCGGTCGTGACACTTTGCTACAAGTTATTGCATTTTTTGCAGATTCTCAAAACGTCAGCAGGTTATATTTCTCTGTTACGAACAATAATATAGACAAAACTGTACTTTGATGCAGTTTGTGTTGGGTGTCCAGGAATAAACCTGTTTCTCTGAAGAAATTAACTTTTTTCTTATATTTTTTTAACATCGAAAAAAATATATGTAATATGTCTGAGATATATAATATGTTAACACTCGACTGAAGAAAATGGGTGGGAAGCGTATTTCTATTATATTATTGAACCGTTACTATGCGGAACCATAGAAAAAATGAATTGTCACCGTCATTCAGCGAAAATTTGTTGATTTCGATCAATCAGGTCAAATAGTCCACCGTCTCAATGCTGGACGTTAATATAATACGAAACGTGAAATTTTAGGTGTTAGATTTATTTCAAGAAAAATCGTTTCTTGGAAAACGTGATACGAAAGTGTTAGGTGGAAACTTGCCGTTTTTCCGGCACAAATTTTCTCTCCTAGGCTTATAAGGGGAGTGATTTCGTGAATTGTTTATCATACAAAAGCCATTACCATTTAATGTTAAAACTGGTATCTTCAAATTGTTTACGCGAAGAGGATGATGGATATTTTTTTTGAGTCACAGAAATGCGCACGCGAATGGTCACCGTTTAAGTGAAGTTTAAACTCAGGTTCCCGAGCAGAAATTCGTTCCGGCTGGCCTGATAAAGGATCAGGCCCCGTTCAGGAATCGATATGATTAGCCTGATCAGACTAACCGGATCACGCCCAGAGCAGCGGCGGATCATACTCTGATACGGTGTGGATTATCAGGCTAGCCTAACATTACATATATCAGGACCGGATCAGGTGCAGCTAAGGCGTCCGTGGCAAATCCTGATCACGCTAATCGTATCACGCCCACATCAGAGGCGGATGGTATTCTGATACGGCATGAATTATCAGTGCAGCCTGAGGGAGCACTTTTTCGGAGTTTTTCAAACAACCGACAAAAATATACGCTGGAAATACGAATAACGTTAAAACATGACACGCCATATAGGTTCGCCGTATCCTTATGGAAATAATGCACTCCGTCTATATCCAATTGTTGCAGTTGATTCTGCACATTACATTACATTGTCCCAAAAAATACACGATAATAGAGGGTTTACTACTGTTCCCCATGCTAACTAGTGCTGGCTGATTGCGCTGACTGGGAGATAATATCCATATTGAATAGGACACGCCTCTGTGGTAATTCCCAATGCATGATATTTGGGTGCAAGAAAACCGAATTAATTGACCGAAAGTAGTTGCTTCATGTTTTCCTTTGTTAGCTTCATGGGTTTGAGAGAAAGTAAAAGGGAAAAACAAGGAAAAAAATGTTCACGCTTGAAGTCGAAAAATTTTATTTTCACAGGTTTCATTAAAATTCATAAAAAAAAACATGGTGAACAATTCGTTCAACATATTTTGCTTCCCCATGCAGGGAGCAGTAGAGCCACGAATAATTTTTTTCCAGTTTTCAATGTCTTTCAAAATGTCCAAAAACGTCAATGAATCACATTTAGAAAGAAGCGCCTTGACGTGTATGTGTGTTTGTAGAAAATTGAAACGCCTATAACTAGAGATTCACTTAAGTTACGGTAATGCAACTTCAGAATCGGTTAAAGCGGCACTGTCATGTTTTATAGCATTTGGCATTCTTTGAAAAATGTCTGTGGTCGCATCACCTTCCACGAATACTGAAATATAAATAAGTTTGTTTTTCCCATAAACAAATTGTCATTAGCGAATGGTTGGCATTAAACTTTGGGAGAATCGATGAGGTTTTTCAGGTTTTGTGAAATTTTGAATACTCCGAAAAATGATTGTACCAAATCGAAACTCTAAACTTGAGTTCCATGATTTACGACATCTTTAAGGATGCCGACATTTTTGAAAATTTTGTTTCTCAGCCAGGAGGCTTGTGAATCTAGAAAAATTACGAGAAAGCAATGTGCACGTTTTAAATTACATTAGTTGCAATCCTAACTCGAAAACGCGAATAGGTCGAGACGAAAAAAAACGTATACGTCCTAACCATAGTTATAAAGTTTACCGGGCTTTATGCCGTTTTGTTTTTCATTGGTGTTCAAAGAGAGGACGTGTGGTACTAGGCAGAACTCGGTCTTGTGTCGTTCTGTAGAAAGCGCGGCTTACAAGACACTTTCTGTTCATGAAAATAGCAACGTAGACACTGAAGTACGTACATTTTTTTCTACAATTGACAAGAGAGCGATTTCTGCAATTAAACAAGAAAGAAACAGCGATTTCGACGTGCTCCCTCTTAGGCAGAGGAACTTTTATTTCACTTGCATTTCAGTGGAAACTTCACTTGCTCTCCGTGAATTCAGTGTTCTTTACCGTATAATATCGTTCTGTATGTTATTTGAATGTCCGCGTTTGATTTCACTAGTCCATTGACGTTGTTGCGACAATTAAAAAAACCAATGAAAAGAATTCTATTACCGTGAGTATGGCTACACAATACTGTTAAAACTGCATTGCACTGTCTCCACAATAATTGTGCTCTAGAGCTATAATTTCGTTTAATCGTTCACGAGCGACTCTAAAATATATTGTACCTCAGGTAAGGGAAAATAAATGCAAAGGTTTCGCAGCTCTTCGCATCACATGAATTATAAAAAAAACATCGGCTCCAATGCTTATACGAGAAATACGGTAAAGCAATTATCTTATGCTAGGATGTCTGAATAAATATAAAACCGCCGCGGGAGAGCACCATATGAATAATTTCTTCGTATATTCCCGATCGCGCG
Organism: Oxytorus armatus; assembly: GCA_958009045.1. Lineage (NCBI taxonomy): Eukaryota > Metazoa > Arthropoda > Insecta > Hymenoptera > Ichneumonidae > Oxytorus > Oxytorus armatus. The sequence continues at coordinate 25,914,900 of OY253750.1, read as the reverse complement.
CAGCACAAAGTTTTTCTTGTTCTGGTATTGAAATCTTCGGTCCTGCGCGATACGTCGTAAAACGAAGTTCATTCTTTCAGTTTTCCATAAACCGTGGTGGTAGACACTGGTAGCCTTTCCAATGGCAGTGAGTAGTGGTATAAGTTTTCTGAATGTAATGAAACAATAGAGGCTCTATATCGGAGTTTGACATCGAATATTATGCTTTAGGGTAATTTTGAACGTGTCAAAGATCTATTCATATTGAACGAGCGTGTCTTTACTCTCCTGGGAGCATGGCCATTGCAATCAGGTTACGTTAAGTTTACCATGTGGTTCGTGTATCTTCTCATTCATGTAACACTGGAATTTGCCGATCTTTTTTATGTATTTGGCAACTTGGAACTCATGGTATTGAATCTTATGGAGAGCGTACCGTATATCATGGTAATAGTGAAACTGATGGTAATGCGATTCTCTCAAACCCTCGTGACACTCACCAGACGGGCAATAGATGGTACCGATGCCAAACACTTCGAGAGTACCGAAGAGATGGAAATTTATCTTAACTACAATCGCATCGCCAAGACCTACTTCAAACTTTGCCTAGCCATAGGAATTACTACGGAGCTAGTTTTTAATTTACAACCATTGGAATTTCGTCTCAAAGCTGGTAACTGAACACTTTTACCAAGGAAGATGATAAGATTAATTTTATTTCAAGACTTATTTTTGTGCATAGATACGTGTAACAATTTCGAAGCTTTTTATTAATTTAAATATAAACCGATTAAAGTTCTTCAGTTCTGCGAAACGAGAGCATGCCGTTCGTTTTGTCTTATCGTACTCGACTTTTCTTCGAGGTGACCGAGTCTTCTACTTTCTGGCTCGTCTGGATATATCAATGTCCTATGACGTGTATATCCATGTTTCACTCGGCTACTATAGGATTTTTGTTTACCCTGGTACTTCACGCATGCGGACAATTGTCCATTTTAGTGTTCAGAATAAAGAATCTCGACTTGGATCCTCGTTACAGTCACGAGTCTTTCAGGTCTATCTTTCGTATTATCGCCAACAAGCATCACAATATTCTTGAGTGCGTTTTGAATTCTGTATTGCCGATGCATCGTTATGCATAATTGTGATATAATTATTTTTCTTCTTAAAATGAATAGAATAGTAAAAGGTATCAATGACGTGTTCGGCCTGATTCTCTTAGAAGAAATTCTTCTATCCACCGTAATAATCGGTATCACATGTTACAGCGTTCTTGAGGTATGTTGATCGGGTTTTTTTTTGGTTCACAAAATTATTTTACGTTTATTCCTTAAAGAACATTCTTTAGAACGTCGACTTCGACCAGACAGGAGAGATTATTTCATATATAATGTATGTTTTTTTGATGATCCTGTTGATGTATGGTTACTGCATTGCTGGTGAATACCTCATCGTCGAAGTATGATACAGACAGTTTTTCATGGATTATTTTTATGTCACATAGCATTTTCATAAACTTAATGAAACAATTTTTGAATGTCTGCACAGAGTACAAACTTGTACGAAGCATACTATCAGTGTCGGTGGTACGTTATGTCTAATTCCTTCAAGAAACAAATGATAATATGTATGCTCGGTGCCCAAAAACATATTCAGCTCAATGCTGGTGGCTTCTATATTTTCTCTTTGGTCAGCTTTACGGGTGTAAGCATAACTTTCGCGTAATGCGAGAAACGCGAAATGTTTCGATTTCAGCGGTCGTCACACTTTGCTACAATATATTGTATTTTTTGCAGATTCTCAAAACGGCAGCCGGTTATATTTCTATGTTACGAACAATAGTGTAGACAAAAGTGTACTTTGAGGAAGTTTGTGCTGAGCGTCCAAGAAAAAACCTGTTTCACTGAAGAAATTAATTTTTTTCTCCGATGTTTCAACATTGAAAAAAATATATCTAACATGTTGGAGATATATAATATAATGTGTTAACTCTCGACTGAACAAGATGGGTGGGAAGCGGGATTCTATTATTTATTTCAACCGTCAATATGTGGAATCATGGAAAAAATCAATTGTCACCGTCATTTAGTGATTTGTTGTTGTCGATCAATTGGGTCAAATAGTTCATCGTCTGGATGCTAAATGTTAATATAATACGAACGCCATTGAGGCGAATTGACAGAAGAATTTTAAGTTGAAACGTGACATTTTAGGTGTGAGATTTATTTCAAGAGAAATCGTTTGTTGGAAAACGTGATACGAAAATGTTAGGTGGAAACTTGCCGCTTCTCCGGCACAAATTTTCTCTCTTTGGCTTATAGCGGGAATGATTTCGTAAATTGTTTATCTCATAAAAGCCATTGGTTTAATATTAAAACTGGTATCATCGAAATGTGTACGCGAAGAGGATGATAGATATTTCTTTTGAATCACAGAAATGCGAACGTGAATGGTTCCCGTTCTAGTGAAGAACGTATTAATAAGTGTTCCTATTGTATGCCTTTTTCAAATTTTAAATCCCTTCTCCTCTTTATCCATCACAATCTTTGAGACCTGCCAGAGTGTTGTCCGCAGCTACTATTGGTTAATGCACTATAGTATCGCATTTGCACAAGGACACAGGGAAACTGCGAAAAACCTGGCCGATACAGACGGCTACAGTTTACTCTCTTTCGGCTGTGTTTTCCGCTTAGTTGTAGCCCCGTATAAGCCACTGAGGACAGGACCGCGGTTCTACAGATCCCAACTGTACACCTACCCAACTGTCACGACCAAGCTGACACGAGCATACGAATATTTCGCAATATTGTGACGACAGAACTGTTCCCGAACAAGACTCTCACCATTAAAACTGTCACCGCACAAACTGTCACCACTCAACTCTCCTGAATCTCTATTCGACACGTGCAGAAATCTTCACGAACAAAACCACCACCGTCTAAACTGCCACGGTCTCAACTGTATCTGCGCAACTGTAATACAGCAGAATAGTCCCCGTCTACACTGTCAGGTCGTCTACTGTATTCTGCACCAACCGTCACCGTTCCAACCGTCACCGCACAAAACTGTCAGCGCAGACATTTTTCGCACGAAAAATGTTTGTGTTCGCATAACTTTCCACAAATAGTGAAATATAAAGAAGTTCCTTTCCCATAAACAAATAGTCATTAACGGATCGTTGGCATTAAACTTTGAGAAAATCGATGAGATTTTCCAGATTTTATGGAATTTTGAATATTGCCGAACAATGATTGTACCAAATTTAAACTCTAAACTTGAATTACACTGCTGATAAAGTAGGGGAAAAAGTTGTAAGTTGGAATGCGAACATTGGTGTGTTGAAATTTTTCTACATTTACTGGCCGCGATCTTTAAAGAAGAAGAACATTTGGAAATTCTGTTTCTCAGCGAGGAGGCTTGTTGATCTTGAAAAATTACGAGAAAGCAATGGGCAAGATTTAATTTACACCTTTTCAAATAAATTAGTGTACTTTCAACTGATCCTTCTTTTTAAGTTTTAGGATTGAGAACGTGAATCGCTATGGAGACTGTGAAGTAAGTCAACGTCGTTTTAGAATTACGTGAAAACAAGTAATTGCGAGACAAACCGACAACAGTGGACGCGCGGTCGATTCGCGGCTCTGGCATTCACCCAAGTCTAAGAAACCGGCGTTAGCGCCCCCACTCGGAATACTGGCACACTAAATTTTGGGTAATACAGGCAAAAGTCGGTATTTTTTTGAGCAAAAACGGAAAAAACCTTCGTATTCGATAATTTCTGCATGGAACAAGATGAAACAAAGCGCAGAATATGTGTTTTTATATTGCCCAGTGGCTAAAGTGAGGATGTAACAATCCGTTGAGTCTAACAGTGAAAAATTCAATAATTTCTCCCATGGTAACTGAAACTGTAGAGTTTTTTTCAAAATTTTGAACTGCCCAAAGTTTAGCCACTGTATGCCACCGTTCAGACTTTGTGCCCAAAATTTCAACGCGATTGGTAGTACCGTATTGGAGAACGAGTCTTTCGTGTTTTCGAGTCGTTCGAGGAGACTGATACATCCCGTTGAGAGGATGTATCAGTCGCAAGAAAATTTCGATGCGGCCCTCCTCGGGATACACCCATTGTCTCGAAAACGCAAAGTCTCGAAAACTCAAACTCTCGAAAAAAGTGATGGTAATCGTTTTAGTTGATCACGTCGCCGCTGGGAGCGTTGGTGGTTAAAGCCGACGCAACCGCGGGTCACAGTCTTACATTGGCAGGTAGCCCCGTAACCACAATCTTTCAAATCTACACTTGCAAACTGTCAGTAATCTACAAAAGTTAAACGTCAGTATCAGATAGGTTAAACAGAATGTATTTGACGTCGTAATTTATATCAAAATCGGTATATTGTGACAATACGTCAGTTAAATAAAGTACGCAGTTTATTTATTTAAAGTTACTCTCAATAGTTTTATTTGAATTTAGAGTTTACAAAGACGAATGTTATTAGTATTTATGACTGATAAAAAACTTATATCTGCCATGAGTAGAGCTACAATCGGTGAACGAGCCTAATTCAAACAGTGTTTGTAAGCCATGTGTATATTTACCAGTATTTTACCAGTCGGAATATTGTAACGGCCCACTACCGCTTATGAAAGTCCATTAGGTACGCCGTCTGTTTTTCTCCAGTGAGAGCGGCTCGAGAATGTACAGATAGTTCTCATATACCGTGCCCTCAACTTCTGTTAGGATTTGACTTCCTGTAGAAGATCCAGGTCTTTTTCAAAGGGTGACAGACTTTTTTAAAGATTGTCCTAGCGATTGTCGCATAATCAGTTTGCCGATATTGTATGAACAGATGCGCAGACGGATCTGTTCAAAACTTTAGCTCGTGCCGCCCTGTTGTCACGAGGAATACTTCAAAGATACAATATCGGCAAACTGATTATGCGACAATCGCTAGGGCTATCTTTAAAAAAGTCTGTCACCCTTTGTAAAAGACCTGGATCTTCTACAGGAAGTCAAATCCTAACAGAAGTTGAGGGCACGGTATATGAGAACTATCTGTACATTCTCGAGCCGCTCTCACTGGAGAAAAACAGACGGTGTACCTAATGGACTTTCATAAGCGGCAGTGGGCCGTTACAATATTCCGACTGGTAAAATACTGGTAAATATACACATGGCTTACAAACACTGTTTGAATTAGGCTCGTTCACCGATTGTAGCTCTACTCATGGCAGATATAAGTTTTTAATCAGTCATAAATACTAATAACAGTCGTCTTTGTAAACTCTAAATACTGATAATTATAATTCAAATAAAACTATTGAGAGTAACTTTAAATAAATAAACTGCGTACTTTATTTAACTGACGTATTGTCACAATATACCGATTTTGATATAAATTACGACGTCAAATACATTCTGTTTAACCTATCTGATACTGACGTTTAACTTTTGTAGGTTACTGACAGTTTGCAAGTGTAGATTTGGAAGATTGTGGTTACGGGGCTACCCGCCAATGTAAGACTGTGACCCGCGGTTGCGTCGGCTTTAACCACCAACGCTCTCAGCGGCGACGTGATCAACTAAAACGATTACCATCACTTTTTTCGAGAGTTTGAGTTTTCGAGACTTTGCGTTTTCGAGACAATGGGTGTATCCCACCTCTTCGTTGCGGTAGTGCAGAGCTCGTAGTATTTCACTACGGGCCGCTGCTAACTACCGCTAGATGTCACAGCGCGCGTCTTCTATGAGGTTTCGATGCTCCGCGTGCCAGAGCATCGAAGCCGAATAGCAGACGGTTGCTGTGATTGCACATAACTTATTCTACATATGGCTGTGGGGATGGTGGCAAGTGTCGTCAGTCCAAGTGTCGTCTGTAGCAAGTGTAGTGTAGTAAGTCGCATCTGTAGCAAGTGTCGTCAGTGCCAAGTGTCGTCAGTTTCGGCAGTACGTTCGATCTGACGACACTTGCACAGTCGAGTGTAGCAAGTGTCGTCTGTAGCAAGTGTAGTCACTTCGAGCGAGGGATTTGTGTACATAGGCTCGCGCTGTCCAAGTCCCGTCGTTTCCAACTTTCTTCGCGGTCGGGTGGGGGTATACATGGGGCGTTCCATTAAATTCTCCAGCGGTTGTCAATTTTCAAGTTCCACAGCCGCAATGTCGAATTTCAATGGATCATTGGGATGAATTAATGATACGAAATTAATGAATTTAAGGAATGTCTTGTTCATTATTATAAAAATTAAAAAAGTGGCCTTTTAAAACTCAAACGCATATAACTCGAGTACGGCTTGAGCAATACTCCTCAAATTTTACGAAGAAGCAAAGTTTTAATCGCTCCTTATTTGAAGAAGATTTTGTCGAAATTATTCAAGAATTTTACATATTTGTATGGAAAACCAGCTTTATCGCGTCAGAGGTGCTTGACATTATGCGTTCTCCCGTAAACAAGCAAAAGAGTAAAGAAAAAACGTTTCTGTCGTGCAAATCTACATTGGTACTCAAGTCTGCGGATAGTACGCGAAAAGTCAACGGCATTAAAGTTGGTCGAAATATTGTTATAAACATAACATTTTATATTTTCATTTGTTCAATTTTATTATAGAGATAAAATTTTATTTTTATAATACTATCATGAAACACTTTCATGCCGTTGACTTTTCGTGGACTATCCGCGGACTTTGAGTTTTGCGAAATTTAATTATAAAAATGAAATGGTATTTTTTATAGCAAAATTTATAAACTCACTTATCAAATATTCCCGAAGGGACCGAGTATGATGAGGACGACGACGAGGTTATAAGTTTTGTATACGGTTTGTTCCAAAAAATTACAAAAAATAACATTTTATACTCTACTTCTTTTTTTTTAAATCTTCAAATGTCGGAATAAATACACATCATTTCCTGCGTGTCTTTGGCGATAGTTTGACTTTATGATTTTTTTTGCATTTCGCCAATGTGATTTTTCATATGTCAAACTATCAAACTAATCATAAAGTCAAACTATCGCCAAAGACACGCAGGAAATGATGTGTATTTATTCCGACATTTGAAGATTTAAAAAAAAAGAAGTAGAGTATAAAATGTTATTTTCTGTAATTTTTTGGAACAAACCGTATACAAAACTTATAACCTCGTCGTCGTCCTCATCATACTCGGTCCCTTCGGGAATATTTGATAAGTGAGTTTATAAATTTTGCTATAAAAAATACCATTTCATTTTTATAATTAAATTTCGCAAAACTCAAAGTCCGCGGATAGTCCACGAAAAGTCAACGGCATGAAAGTGTTTCATGATAGTATTATAAAAATAAAATTTTATCTCTATAATAAAATTGAACAAATGAAAATATAAAATGTTATGTTTATAACAATATTTCGACCAACTTTAATGCCGTTGACTTTTCGCGTACTATCCGCAGACTTGAGTACCAATGTAGATTTGCACGACAGAAACGTTTTTTCTTTACTCTTTTGCTTGTTTACGGGAGAACGCATAATGTCAAGCACCTCTGACGCGATAAAGCTGGTTTTCCATACAAATATGTAAAATTCTTGAATAATTTCGACAAAATCTTCTTCAAATAAGGAGCGATTAAAACTTTGCTTCTTCGTAAAATTTGAGGAGTATTGCTCAAGCCGTACTCGAGTTATATGCGTTTGAGTTTTAAAAGGCCACTTTTTTAATTTTTATAATAATGAACAAGACATTCCTTAAATTCATTAATTTCGTATCATTAATTCATCCCAATGATCCATTGAAATTCGACATTGCGGCTGTGGAACTTGAAAATTGACAACCGCTGGAGAATTTGACGACACTTGCCACCATCCCTGGCTGTGTATACATATATGAAGCGAATGGCTCTGGCCGCTACTCGGTAGCTCTTGGACCCACCATAGCGTATGCAGCTCGTATCAGCTGTTCCTACCATCCAGCAGGGTAGTTCATTTCTCGCTGTATCTTAGAGCGGTCAAAGTAAATAATAATAATAATAATTTAAACAAATAAGCTATATTATACTACGGATCTCCGTCTCCATGCATCGACGGGTGGTTCGACAAGCGTCGAACTTTCGAGCAATAAAGATTGCTCGTTTCTTGCTCTATATAAGAACGGTCAAAGTAAATAATAATAATTAATTAAACAAATAAGTTATATTATGCTACAGATCTCCGTCGGCATGCATCGACGGGTGGTTCGACAAGCGTCAAACTTTCGAGCAATGAAGATTGCTCATTTCTCGCTCTACGTGAGAGCAGTCAAAGTAAATAATAATCATTATTATTTAAACAAATAAGTTATATTATGCTACGGATCTCCGTCGGCATGCATCGACGGGTGGTTCGACAAGCGTCAAACTTTCGAGCAATGAAGATTGCTCGTTTCTCGCTCTACGATAGAACGGTCAAATTAAAAATAATAATTAATTAAATGTATCAGTCGCCCCCGCTCGTCTGTCCCTTGTAGCGGAACAATAAGACAATCGGAGGTTTGGCAACCGTTCAGGGGTGGCTTTTGCGCGTCTAGATGTTTGAAGGGTGAATCAGAAATAATAAAATTACATTATTATAATCAGTCCGGCACTTTGGAATATCCAAGTTGAGAATATCTCAAGTAAATGAAAAAATCGCCAGACCGGTGGGTGGGTGAAAAGTGGGTGCAAGAAGATACTAAAGTGCCGCACAAAACTGGAGTATTTACAGTAAAATAATCAGGTTGGGTTTGGTTGATTATTCTAAAATACATCCCCACAAAGTAATCTTCGAAATTTCCGCGTCGAAATTTTCTTGTGACTGATACATCTCGTTAAGTAGCTTTGGTCGTGGTCACTACTTGAATGGGAGACCGTTTAGCCGTGCACCGGCTGATGCGCCGACAGTTGAACTGGAGGAAATTTTATTGAGTTCCTGATGTAGTAAATACGAGGGGGAACCCAAAAAAAACGGCAATTTCGTCATAATTTCTTTATTTTTAAATATTTTTACACCAAATTTTGATCACCTTCAAATTATTGTCCTTTGACCACAACGCACCTCTGCAGACGATCCTTCCAATGTTCAAAATATTTTTTAAATTCACTTATCGGGATGTTCTTTAGGCCTTCCAGCGATTTTTGTTTTACCTCCTCCACAGTGGCAAAACGCTTTCCTCTCATGTCCCTTTTGAGTCTGGAGAACAAAAAAAAATCACAGGGGGCTAGATCCGGTGAGTAGGGGAGGTGGACAATTGGTGTCATGCAGATTTTGGTCAAAAACTGCTTTACGGAGAGATCGGCGTGGGCCGGCGCGTTGTCATGATGGAGGAACCAGTCACTTGTGCGCCAAAGATCTGCCCTTTTCTTTCGGATACTCTCCGTCAATCCTCTGAATTGAACTCCATGATATCCCAGACATCTTACAGAGTTGATCAATGGTTCGGCGATGGTCTTCATGAATGATAGCATTGATTTTGTCGACGTTTTCGTCACTCCTTGACGTTGAGGGACGTCCTGAACGGGGTTGGTCTTCAATTGACATTTCTCCATTTTTTAAACACGAAAACCACTCGTAGATTCTGGTTTTACTTAGGGCAGCATCTCCATAAGCAGTCTTAAGCGTTACAGTAGTTTCCGCGGCCGATTTCCCCAACAGGAAACAAAATTTCACAGCCGCGCGTTGCCCTCGACAATCGGCCATCACGTTTTCGTGGAAAAAGTTGTTTCACTTTAAAAATTCCCACGGCCGAACCGATGCAATCACGGCGACAGAACTTCGCACACTAACTCAGGAGACGTGTCCCCAACGGACATCTGGTCGAGCAATGGGTTCCCCCACTTTCTCTCCCCATCACAGCGCAATTCCCGTTTTTTTTGGGTCCCCCCGTCGTACAACTGAAACTCATTCAAAACAAAGTTGTCCGTATCCACACAGGTTTTCCGCAGTTTTCCAGTGTCTCCGAGCGCAATCGAAGTTAAGTTAGCTTAGCGAAGTGCGGATAGGGAGTAATAGGAGAAAAAATGGAAAAAAAATGGAGATAGGAAGGGTCATAGGTAACATCTCGAAATGGAACACGTTGGAACAATGAAAATAGCAATAACAGTTATTTCGAGATACTCACTTTTACGTGATTTATTATTCGAGCATCTGTAATCAGTCATGATACAGAAGCCCCTACAGCACTCGGTATATATCCAGTTATATGTTATTTCGATGTACGAGTGCCAAATCAATGCTGTATCACCGTGAACATACAAAAAACTGTACTAACCGGAATGCATGCATACTGCCCCCACAATAATCACGCTCGAGATTGATCGTAGTAGGTATGGTGTCTATTATTATTGACAATAAACACGGTATCGTGCAGCTGTAACAAAATGGCGTACTTTGGAAAAAAAAACTTTTTTTTCCAAAGTCCGCCATTTTGTTATTTATCCATGAAATTTAACTTCAGTAGTTCCGACCAGAACGACATGTCTATAGATTAAGAATTATCAAGAAATTTTTACTTCAGATAACATCAAGAGCCAAAATCACCGGGGCCACCCACGCGCTTTTTTTTCAAGGTGCCAACTTCGATCAATAATAATAATAATAATAAACTATTAAATTAAAAATTTTTTTTTTTTTTTGTATCTTTAATATGTAAATAAAAACATCCTAAATATCCAAAACGATTCATTTCTATTTTCCTACAAAAAAACGCCCTCCAAAAAAGACATGAAAATCGGCTTAAGTTACCAGACTACTACCTTAAGTTGAACCTAGAAAAATCCCTGAAAATAACATAGAATTCCGTTTGTCAGCTTGGATATTTTTATTTCTTTGGTTTTTTCACCTTATCATCCTGTTTTTGTACATTAGATATTTAATATTAGTATCGACGTACACGTTTCATGCGATTTTGAGCCATCAAGCTTTTGGGTTAGGCCATATCAGCCGAGCTGGAATGGAACAAAGTGTGCTGATTAAAAGTGGTAACTAAGGGATAAGAAGTAAGGACGACGGCATTAGGTAAAGCACGATACATAACTTGGCACTGCTGTGCATTAATGCATGATCTATCCAGTGGCATCACCCTTGTTTCCAGTGTTTGTCATTGTGTAATGGGCTTAATGATAAAATCCGATAATTCGGCTTCGGCCGCAAATATGCTTGGAGTCCTATCCCCGAGCAGAAAGAGATAAGGTAGTGACGTTGTTAATCAATCATTCATAAGAGTCTAGAAGAATGAGACTCATGATGAGTGGACGTTCCAAGATTGTCGATCGATTTTCTATTTCTCCTTCCTGGTATAAAGAAGCTTTATTCAAGGAAAAGAAAGACATTGGAGAGGCAGAGAAGTTAAAGACAAATAAACGACGTTACATAGAAGCATGCAAAGAGTCACAGGCAAAAAAGTTAAAGATAATGAACGAAGCTTTACATGAAACTGGTTGAACTGAGGAAAAGATAGAACATTTGCTGTGTCCCTAATGTTGATTTTCTTTTTTGTAAGATTTCGCAGTTAGAAAATGTGATAGTTATTAATACATAGTTTACAAAATGCGAAATTTCGAGACGATAGGTTAAACCGTTTAGTAACTAACTACTAAACGGTTTAACTTATCGTCTCGAAATTTCGATTCAACTAGAGCTTTTCATTTATGATAAAATATTTTCTCGAGAATTTACAGAATCCAAGATGTGTGACGTCAATAAAAATGTGTCTATCCCGACGAGTGAGGTATCGTTTGAAAGTGGATGAAAAAATCGTTTTTAATACCTTTTTTCGATTAATATTTTCGATAATATCCATCAAAACGTTCGTTTATTACTCTACGTCGACCCCTCTAAATTTAGTTCATCGAACATCCGGGAACAATTCTGATATATGACAAATCCGACGTATAGGAAAACTATGGCCATGCCGTCATTCGTTTTTGAGATATATGAAATTTTCGGCCTTACATACGTCCAGCGGTACCGAAAACGTACCAAAAGAAAAACTGATTTTAGGAGGGATAGAAATAGAAATTGATAAAAAAATTCTTACACATTGTTTATTACTGTGTTAAGTTTGTAAAAAAATTTATTTCAATTTTTTTTTTCAAAAATTACAACATGAAAAATCACATTTTTTGAAGCACTGTAAAAAAAAAGTTGCTCCACGGTCGGCAGTATTTCTTCCTCAAATGTTGACGGATCTGCAAAATGTAAAGAAATTCTTGTAAAATAAGGTAGTAGTTATAGTCTGTCGAGCCGGATTTTTGAAATTCGAAAAATTAAACAATTTACGGTAATTTAAAAAAAAATGTTAAGTTTGTGTCAAAAAAGTCACACTTTAATTGTTTTTATAAAATTTTCTAATTATAATTTTAAAAATCCGGCTCGACAGACTATAGAAAAAACAATTCCGAATATTTAAAAAAAAAAATCATCAAAAAATATTAAAAACCGTACGAGTTATCATGCCGACCGTGTCAGAAAAAGTAGTTTTGAGAAAAACGCGTTTAAAGTTTCAAGCGCGTTTCGCTCGAAGTCGCGCGCGGCTGGAGCAAGAACTTTATGAATTTTTTAAATTTATTTAGTTAACTTACGTCTAATCTCCCATTCCAGCTTCATATTGTACGCCTTCCTTGTCAGTAAAAAATTGTTGTTGTTTATTTTTTTCTAATCGACGAATTGTTCTGGCCTCTTTTGTTGCTTTGGTAGCGTTGATTCGAGCGTGTTTCACATTATCAGGCAGTCACATTATCTACAATAACTTTTGAACTATGGGGAATTGTTACAATCAGCTTACACAGAAATACGCCTAAGACTATAAGGAATAATAATCTGTAAACAAACAAGAATCGATTTTTTGAAAATTCTCGACGTATGTAAGGCCTTAATGAAAATGTACTAGTTTCGAGCTGAGCGCGCGTTTCGTGCTTGACCGATATTTAAAATTATCGGTTAAAAAAATAAATCGAATATTCGATCGGATTCGAGCTCCCCTCCACGCACAGCCCGGCTTTTTTCTCGTCGCTAGTGCGACTATACACACTGACTATTAAAATCGAATTTCTCGTCCATCGCCCCCGACAATAATTGCACTCTAGAGACGCTGTAGAGAACTTTGTGCGATCATATTGAAAGCTGCCCGGCTTTTAATCGCCTTTAATTGTTTATGAGCGTTCGCAGAGTATACTGTACCTGCGGCAACTGAAAATACACACAATACCGTACGGCTATTGATATTATAAGAAGAAAAAAAAATAAACGTTTCCATGCTCGTACGAGAAAAGCGACGTAGCAATTACGCGAGGGGGTACCCGGATAGGGATAGAAACGTCGCGAAAACGCGCACCCTATGTTTAATCGTTGCCTATATCTTCGATCGCACGAGGCACAATGTTTTTTTTCTTCAATTTCTCATATTGAAAGCTTCGGTCATGCGCGATACGTCGTAGAACGACCGTTGTACCCGCAGTTTTTCGTAAACCGTGGTGGTGAACACTTCTCGCAATGACAAGCGAGGAGTCACGTACGTTCTCTGAGGATGTAAACCAGAAGCTATACAAGAGGCTTCTAGTCAAAGTTTTTGTTTATCGACCCCTTGCGATTTGAGATGTTTTTAATTGGGCCAAAGATCAATTCGAGTGGAGTCGGCGTGTTCCTACAATTGTTGAAATATATGGCCGGTGAAATTGATCTACGTGATATCTATCGTCCGTTAAAATAGTGTACGTCTTATCGTCAATTATTATTTTATTTTTATCATCCATTCGGAACGTTGAAACTGATGATTCTCAATCCATTGAATACCTCATTGGACACAATGAGAGCTTAAGGCCTCATACGAGGTTTGTTCAAAAAGTATTGCGAACTTTGAATTTCCGCGCGCTACGTATATTCGATTTTCGATTTTTTTTTGTGGCGTTAGGTTGGTACTCGTGTCTCTCACTTATGCTGAAAAAATCGGCCATTTTGAACGTTTAGTTAATTGTTGACAGCTGTTTTGGTTAGACGTGTTTGAGCTTGTCTTCGATTTTTGCCTTTTCCAAAAAATGGATCAAAGAATCTGTATGAAATTTTGTGTGAAAAACAAAATTAAGTGCGCGGACGCATTTCGAATGTTGACTGTGGCATATGGTGAAGCTACCTTGGACCAAAGCAACGTTTATCGGTGGTACAAAATGTTCTCAGAGGGCCGAGAAGATGAGAACAACGAAATGCGTTCCGGACGCCCGAGCACATCAACAACAGACGAAAACATTGACGAAGTGAAGAAAATAATATTGGCCAAAATTCGTGCCAAAATTGCTTAATTTCGAACAAAAACAGTGTCGCGTTAACATTGCTAAGGAGCTGTTGGACTCGGTCCGCGACGACCCAAATTTGCTCCAGAGGGTCATAATTGGTGACGAGTCATGGGTTTATGGTTATGACGTGGAAACCAAAGCTCAATCATCGCAATGGATGCTCTTTTTTTGGAATAGGCAAAAATCGAAGACAAGCCAAAACACGTCTTACCAAAACAGCTGTCAACAATTAAGGTAGTAGTCTGGTAACTTCAACCGATTTTCATGTCTTTTTTGGAGGGCGTTTTTTTGTAGGAAAATAAAAATGAATCGTTTTGGATATTTAGGATGTTTTTATTTACATATTAAATATATAAAAAAAAATTTGTTTGAAAAAATGTAATAGTTTATTATTATTATTATTATTATTATTGATCGAAGTTGGCACCTCGAAAAAAAAGCGCGTGGGTGGCCCCGGTGATTTTGGCTCTTGATGTTATCTGAAATCAAAAATTCTTGATAATTCTTAATCTATAGACATGTCATTCTGGTCGGAACTACTGAAGTTAAATTTCATGGATAAATAACAAAATGGCGGACTTTGGGAAAAAGTTTATTTTTCAAAAGTCCGCCATTTTGTTATGTATCCATGAAATTTGACTTCAGTAGTTAAGAATTATCAAGAATTTTTTATTTCAGATAACATCAAGAGCCAAAATCACCGGGGCCACCCACGCGCTTTTTTTCGAGGTGCCAACTTCGATCAATAATAATAATAATAATAAACTGTTAAATTTTTTCAAAAAAATTTTTTTTGTATGTTTAATATGTGAATAAAAACATCCTAAATATTCAAAACGATTCATTTTCATTTTCCTACAAAAAAACGCCCTCCAAAAAAGACATGAAAATCGGCTTAAGTTACCAGACTACTACCTTAGCTAAACATTCAAAATGGTCGATTTTTTCAGCATAAATGAGGGACATGAGGACCAACCTAACGTCACAAAAAAATCGAAAATCGAATATACGTAGCCCGCGGCAATTCAAAATTCGCGATACTTTTTTAACAGACCTCGTATACGCGATTTCGCCGATTTTCGAAGGTACTTTTCTAGAGGCGGTTAAGAAAAAATGACGCATATATTGACAGCATTTTTTTTACAGATTATTTATGCACATGGTTTAAGTATATGTAAAAAAAAATCAGCAATATTCACAAATGGCGGAGATATAACATAATAAAGCATTGTATTTTTTTTGCGCGCGCGTTGATGGTGTGAAAGTTCTTGGCATCGATGTGGGTGTCTGAAAAAAAATGAACATATTTATAATTGCATAATGAATGTATCTTCAGTGTGAGCCAACAATATTATAAAAGAAAAATTATTATAATAAAAATTCGAAATAAAAAATTTTTTACTCAATTTTCTGTTGGTATTTTTTTTTTGTATTTTTTTGTGTCATTCAAATTTATGTTTCTGTGGTTCACGCGATAGGTAATGATACTAAGAATATGTTGTACAAATTTCAAAGCGATCCGAACCTTCGTTCAAGAGTTAGAACTTTCACAAGGTTCAAAAAAGGGAATCGTGGAAAAACGGCTTTGAAGTTAGCGGTTGGGCGCACCGCCCGGTATCTATTATAAATCCAATCTTATCAGTCGCAAGAAAATTTCGACGCGGCCCCGTTCGTCGCGGTAGTGCAGAGCTCGTAGTATTTCCCTACGAGCCGCCGCTAAATACCGCTAGATGTCACAGCGTGCCTCTTCTATGAGGTTTCGATGCTCCGCGTGACAGAGTATCGAAGCCGAATAGCAGACGGTTGCTGTGATTGCACATAACTTATTCTACATACGGCTGTGTATACCCATATGAAGCGAGTGGCTCTCGCCGCTACTCGGTAGCGCTTGGGGACACCATATCGTATGCAGCTCGTATCAGCTTTTCCTACCATCCAGCAGGGTAGTTCATTTCTCGCTGTATATTAGAGCGGTCAAAGTAAATAATAATTATTATTTTAAAAAATCTAGAAAAAAATTTATTTGAAAATAGATTTTCAAAGAATTTCGGTCTGCCATCAGGAAGATTACTTTGTGGGGATGTATTTTAGAATAATCAACCAAACCCAACCTGATTATTTTACTGTAAATAGTGCAGTTTTGTGCAGTTTTGTGCGGCACTTGTGTTATCGAGACGTGTTGTCGATCGTGTCGATGAGAAATACTTCGAGACTACCTATCCGAGCGAAGGAAGTTAATCTCAATTATAGATTATCTTTCTCGAGGGGTCTCGATCGTTTTTTTGGAGATTTGTGTATTTTGATTTTTGGATGTTTGAAACATTTTGTACTGTACCAGCTGGTCCAGTGTTGTACAATAAATAAATTGCTGGCGTTAAAGCGGGCCGTTTGTAGTTTTCATTTGCTGCTGGCATTGTTTGGAATTCTTCGGGGTCGACACATTTCCGAACACACTTTCCGGCCGTAACGCTTGTTCGATTTTGTCCTTGAACTTCAGTACGTTTCAGCACGGCCCGAAAGTACGTGATGCAACAACGTTTTCAGAGCTCCGAATATCCAATAAAATGCACCGAATAGAATCTTTTGCACTTTATCCGGCTTTTAGCGTTTTTTCAGCTTTGCTGAGGTGTGAAAATGCAAATAAATTATTTCCGTCGAGAACGTATTTGGAGCGAAAATTTTCCACGTTTTTTTTTAAAAAAGGTAGCTAAATATTTAAATAAATCCATTTATTAATTTTTTCACCAAAAGCTGTGCAATTGCTGAACATTGCTTGAAAAGCTGAGCATTGTTTTAAAAAAAATTTATAATGCAACTCAGCGAAACACTTTTTCAAATATTTCGCGTTTATCCGAGAGTTCACTGTGTTAATTTCAGGTTGGATCCCGCATTTCGTTGCGCAATTAAATCGTTTTTATGTATGACGATGAAAAAGTGAAAGCTTACAAATTATTTTTGTCGAATTTCAGGATTGTCCTGGCGTTTAATAGTTAAAACGAAGATCCTATAATAGAGTTTATATGACAATTGTTATCTCAACATAATAATAAAGTATAGAGGAGACTGGGCTGACCTGATGTACTTTTCCCATTTTGTCTTTGATATTTTTTCCAGAGTGATGAATTGGCTTGGCCATTAGCTCATCATACTACGCAGATACGACATTTATCTACGTACAAAAAAAATTACCAATCCTTTTGGTGGATCGACTTATGCATTTCTAGCATGAAACGCTGGTAGTTCCAATGCGCCAAGTGACAACAACCTCTCGAGTAGAAATTTGTCTGAGAGGAACTAGCCTGGTTCTACCATCTGTTCAGTTTTCACGATATATATATTTTTTATTTTCTTTGTTCCAACATATATCCTTTTGGTTTTTTACGCAATAACCCTTTCGAATTCCATTTTTTCCATTTTTCCCCTTATCACTCCCTACCCGCACTTCGCTAAATTAAGCTAACTTTCACTGCGTTCGCAGACGTTTTAGCAGCATTGTGGCGCATTTACCATGGACAGAGGCAAACTGTGGAAAATTTGTGTCGATACAGACGACTCTGTTTGGAATGAGTTTCGGTTGTATTTGCTACATCAGAAACTCAATAATACTGCCTTCCGCTCGACAGTCGACGCGTCAGCCAGTGCACGGTTAAGCGGTCATCCATCGAAGTAGTGACCGCGGCCAAAGCTGCTTAACTTGGGTGATTGACAGAGCAGCGCATTGACCGCGCGTTCACTGTTCTCGGTGACGTTGAAAAAAGTATTATTATACCTTATCGTTTAATATAATTGGGTTCATTTATAATAAAGAAGTTTTTGATGTGAATCAATTAAAATTTACACCCCTTTCAATTTTCTTCTACCCATTCCTGATTTTTGGCTATAAAAAGCCCCAAAAAACAGTGCAGCCAGTTTTTCGCGAGCGGGGAGTCTTCCTCGTCGATGATCAGTTTTTGATGTGTAATATCTTTCCACTCGGTTTCTGTGGCACTGATTTCGTGAAAAGGGACGGAAGTGTGTAACAGGAAGCCCGAGAAACGCGCGCTATTTGATTTGACCAATGAGCGCGCGCGGTGGTAGCGTTGGCCGTCAGATGGTACCAACCTGTTACGTCGTGACGTCCCCTCCATGGGACTTTTATTGTATTACTTTAACTTTACTTTTAACTTAACGTATAATATTTTGCGCTCACTCGCAACGTAAATTCAGCATTCGAGCGGATGTCGCCGCTCGAATTTCTGCTTACTTCATTTCAGCTAAATTCATAAATTACCCGAGCTCTTCGACCGAACGATCGCAGAGCAAAGTCATACCAAATCGTGAGAACGGATGTTACCGCTCACATTTTTGCACACTCCACTTTTAGGCCAAACGCACGAATTACCGGAGCGTTTGTTCGTTCGCTCGAGGAGCGAACGGTCAATATCCGATTTTCGCTGATTAATTTCCGGCGCGGCGAGGCTCGAGGCCTCACGCGATATTCCTAACTTTTGGACCTTTAGAAGTCAGCACTTTTCGGTTGCCGCTTCACGACAACCGAATGCACCTCCTATTAGTCAGTCTTCACTCAACACTCGTAGCGAGAAGTCCGCTTTTAACATCTAAGCGACTTAAGTCTTAATTCGACATTCGCGAGAACAACAACTCTAGTAAAATCATCTCCGTTATACTCGGTACTTTTATAACAGTCAACAAATATTTGCGAAAGTATACTTATACACTTATACGATTTATCACGATATCCTTATTGTATCCAACTGTTCGGCGACTACGTCAATTAACATTTATATTCACAATTGTCCGAATAAAAGCGATTCGTTATACTCGACATCTCGATTTTAATTATTAATCGGGAAACGAACCACTCGTCTTATTCACTCATTCTTAAATCGTACCCTAAGCGTTTCCCCCGATGACCTCTGAGGCGCCGCGTCCATGTTAGTCGTCTTTTACATCTGAGTCGCCGCGCACACGTCTCCCTTTGTGAAACCCCCTGGGACGTAACACAACCCATTTTCTGAGAGGTTGGCACTGTCAGCCAACAGCGTGTGCGTGTGTGACGAGAAAGAGAAAGGTAAATAGAGGAGAACGCATCAGCTGTGCGCTTAACATACAGTGTTGTGTATAAAGTGTGCTGTTATATAAACTAATTTATATGTGTAAACTATATCAATAAATGTATTTACTATTGATAATGTGTCTGAAAAAAGTGCAGATCATGGATAAAAAATGCCAGTGAGTAATAATGAATAATTATTCGAATAAATATTTGAATATTTAGCTTTATTAAAATTTGAGGTTGATTTCTGTCGCTGCTCAATTGATATTTCTAATTTTTATAAAAAAAAAACAAATAGCTTTTTTAACTTTTGAGGTTAATTTCTGTCGCTGCTCAATTGATATTTTCTATTTTGATAAAAAAAAAACAAATTAATTAATTACACGGATAATTTCTTTGATATTAATAATTTCTTAAATATTTATAATTCTAGTTTAATTCTAATGATTTCGTGAGTTTTAGAGATGGGTGAATCCAGAGCAGAATATATGCGAGATTACCGGCAGAAAAAACGTGAGGAAAAATGAAAAACTGGAAAGGTAGACCCAAAAAAAATGCGCATAATTCGACTCAGCGTAGCAGGGATTTTTGGGCACGTGCAGCGAACTTAATTCTCTCACAGACATCAACGGCCGACCCAACTATTGCTTTACCAAATCTGGTTATCAGTCATGCAACTTTACGATTGCCATCGTTGCCATTTTCTCCTACTTCGTCTACATCAACAGCGACTGCATGTAATACTTCGATGAAGTGTCTCTGCTCTTCCCTAAATTGAACAAAAATAACTGTCTCCAATAACAAATTGCATTACTCCTAACGTTAATAAAGTAAAATACGATTTTCATTAAAAAGAATTATTCTTCGTTACGAAAAATCATTTCAAATAATACCTGAATCATTTTTTTCGGGATATAATGTTAGTGTTGCTTATTACCAAGGTGAGATGTCAGATGTTACACATCATATGCGACTACTGTAAGGGTCGCTTATTTATTTATTTTTCTTCTGGAGCGCGGTAGTTATTTTTACAACCAAGTCACAACGAATTTTCCGGGATCTCATCAGCTTTTTTTCTTTCCAACTAATTCCTAAAATCATCACCGCGACATTTTTTTCCCCCGAATGTCATTCGAGTTGGACTTGTAATATTTTGCGAATCTTTTTGATTTTTGGTCTCAGGCTATCCTGAGCCGATGCGAACTGGAACGTGAAGTATTTCTTCGACAAACCGCGTAATATATTTTTCGACCCTTTTTCGATTTTTAGTCTCAGGCTACCCTTAGCCGATGCAAACTGGAACGTGA
The DNA here is from genome assembly GCA_958009045.1 of Oxytorus armatus. NCBI lineage: Eukaryota > Metazoa > Arthropoda > Insecta > Hymenoptera > Ichneumonidae > Oxytorus > Oxytorus armatus. The sequence goes on along the minus strand of OY253750.1, from coordinate 25,894,291 downwards.
AATATTTCTTTCCTTTTTTTGGAAACTATATGATGAGTTTTGGGCTTTTTTTTGTCTCGACTCCAGTTGAAGCTTTAATAATCGCGTAAATTCTAAGTTTTACGACTTACAAGCACGCGTTAGAGTTTATATCGAAATTAAAAACCTTAGTTGTGTATAGGTGGAACTATGCGTTGGTAGCTAACGCACGGTTTAATTTTAATTTTTGTCTTTGTAATAAATTTATTTTACTTATTTTCACGCTTATTTTCACAACCACCTATCTCTTCCACCAGGACCACTCAATCAAGGTAAGTGTCTTTCATTTGATTTTTTGCTGAAAATTATCATTATCACCGGATCCATTTAGTTTTTGGGGAAAATCGTCGTCCAAGTGATACAATTTCTTTTCAACCAAAATAAGTAATATCCTAAAAAAACCAAACGAGTAGTATTCCTAGAGGACTATCTCGAGTAGTTTTCCGAAAGGTAACACTCAAACATAGCTAGTTACGTTTGAGATTGATTCCAGGAGTAGTGAAGGGAGGTTTTTTTCTCCTCGACTAGAGAGTCTCAGTCGAATTCAGCGTAACCTTTGTCAAAAAAATTAATAGTTCACATAAACTCCATTTTTGACGTAACATCTGACCATTAACCCGAGTTCCGAAAAATTTCCATCTCAAAGTTCACGAGACTTCACTAAATGTAATTGCTTCTTTCGCAAATTCTCAAAACGTTAGTCGGTTATACCTTCATGTTGTGAACGACAATTTGATTAGAAGTTCACTTTGCTGCAAATTTTTATGAGCATCCAGGAAAAAATGTGCATCGTGGATAAAAATCATGTTGCGATGCGACAGAAAACGCAGCATCACGCTCAAACTGGAGAAGGTTGGATCGAGGACTGTTATACTACTGCCGATTGTACTATACAGGGTGTCCCAATAACTATTAGCACCTTAGATATCTTCGAAACTACAAGGTACACAGAAATATTTGTTGAATCAAACTTGCACAGTACGAAGGGGGCCATCCAATGATACCAAAGTACTCACCCCCACCTCCACCCCCTGGGCTTGGGGGTGGGGCAACTTTGAAATCTTAAATGGGAACCCCCATTTTTTATTGTAGATTCGGATTCCCCATAAAAAAATACGTAACTTTTGTTTGAAATTTTTTTTCGATTCGTGATAGATGGCGCTGTAATCACAAAAAATCCACGAAAGTACAGAAAGGCGATAATACTCACAGTTTCGGTAGTAAATAAAATTACTACGTTTATAGTAAGTGTTCGAAATGACGACCATCAGTATCAATGCAATATTGGATTCTTTTTTCGATTGATTGACTTGCAAGTTTTACAGCGTCAGAACTTATTGATGCACAGGCTGTAATAATTCTTCCCATTCGTTCCCATGCATTTCTTGGCGAAGACTAACATGGTACGGGTGAAATTTGTGACGGTGCAAAATGCGATGTACGCTAGTCCTGCCAATGCCAGATTCATTTTGAATTTGTCGCAAACTAATGTGAGGAGCTCGATCGCACTTGCGAGCACACCGATTTCCATTTCTTCATTCGTTACACGTTTCTGGCGTACACTACTACGGACACTTTTGTTACAATGTTACAAAAATGTTACAATGTTACAAATGTTACAATGTTTGTTACATTACTTCGACAGAAAGGTACAGAAAGTACAGAAAGGCGATAATCCTTACGGTTTACTTCACTGAAAATAAACACTGTTTCAAGGACACTTTAATAAGTTTGCAGGATAAGATAAATATGATACGATTAGTATCGATAAATCAGTCAATCGAGTGCAATGTATCCGTTTGAAGAGCAAGTCGATATGCTTCTAATTTATGGCGAATGCCAACAAAATTCTGTAAGGGCAAAAACCTTGTATGGTGAACGATATCCACATCGGTCTCAGCCTTCGCGTCAAACATTTAAAAATGTGTGTGATGAACACAGGCAAACCGGTAGTTTAAGTGTCCGTAGTAGTGTACGCCAGAAACGTGTAACGAATGAAGAAATGGAAATCGGTGTGCTCGCAAGTGTGTATCGAGATCCTCACATAAGGTTGCGACAAATTCAAAATGAATCTGGCATTGGCAGGACTAGCGTACATCGCATTTTGCACCGTCACAAATTTCACCCGTACCTTGTTAGTCTTCACCAAGAATTGCATGGGAACGACTTCATGAATCGCGTAAAGTTTTGTCGAACGGTTCAAAGTCAGATCGAAAACAATGAGTCATTTCTTAATACCGTTTTATTTACTGATGAGGCAACATTTAAAAATCGTGAGAACGTTAATTTGCATAACATGCATTTATGGGCAACGGAAAATCCACTTTGGCTACGGCAGGTTGAACACCAGAGATAATGATGGTCTGTGAATGTATGGTGTGGAATCATTGGTGCTAAAATTATTGGTCCTTTTTTTATGAATGGAAATTTGAATGGCAACGTCTACAGTAATTTTATCAAAGATACATTGGGACTTTTGCTAGAAGAGTTGCCTTTACTTACACGACAAACCATGTGGTATCAACATGACGCATGTCCGGCACATTATTCATTGAATACGCGAAGGCAACTCGACGGAAAATTTCGAAATCCTTGAATTGGACGCGACGGTCCAATATCGTGGCCAGCTCGTTCCCCAGACCTAACACCTTTCGACTTCTTTCTGTGGAGAACATTGAAAGATAAAGTGTACAAAGAAGTACCAACTACACTTGACGACATGCAACAAAGAATTATTCCAGCCTGTGCATCAATAAGTTCTGACGCTGTAAAACTTGCAAGTCAATCAATCGAAAAAAGAATCCAATATTGCATTGATACTGATGGTCGTTATTTCGAACACTTACTATAAACGTAGTAATTTTATTTACTACCGAAACTGTAAGTATTATCGCCTTTCTGTACTTTCGGGGATTTTTTGCGATTACAGCGTCATCTATCACGAATCGAAAAAAAAATTTTGAACAAAGGTTACGTATTTTTTTATGGGGAATCCGAATCTACAATAAAAAATGAGGGTTCCCATTAAAGATTTCAAAGTTTCCCTACCCCCAGCCCAGGGGGTGGGGGTGGGGGTGAGTACTTTGGTATCATTGGATGGTCCCCTTCGTACTGTGCAATTTTGATTCAGCAAATATTTCTGTGAACCTTATAGTTTCGAAGATATCTAAGGTGCTAATAGTTATTGGGACACCCTGTATATCAGCGGTGAGGCATGCGCGTACTTACAACTCGCGTAAAACAAGCCTTTTCCCATGGTCTTAGCATAAGAAAAAAAAAAATTCAAACTCGTATACAATCTAAACGAGTATTTCAAACTTCGTAATATTATATCGGACAATGGGGCCTGGCACCTCCACTTGTGCGTAAAATTTCCAATTATGTTTATTATTTCATAATGTTCCTGACAAGATGCCAGGTTTGTTAACAAAGTGCCGTTACTTACCTGCAGATATTTTTAAGGGGCTTGGAAAGAAGAAAAAATTATGATAAAACTGCAGAAGACGATCATTCTGTGGACATTTTGAAGTCAAGTTTAATGTGTGGTAAAATATGCTTATTATTGCGAAATATTGTTTAATATTACATCTTTTCAATTTCCTCGATATGTACGGTCGAGTCGAAGTTGAAAAAATTCATTCAATTCGAATTGCGCGCGCTCGTGCTGGGTCATAAGGTGGGCATTGTCGGTAAAAGCGAGCGCTGCTTCCAAACAGCTGATGAGCAGTTAAAAATGAGATTTACTAGAAATGAAAGTGACCTACTACTAGTACTACCCCTCTATCCCCTATCCCTTTTCCATTTAGCGAAAATTCTATCTAAACGATGACATTTTGTAAGTGAAAAATTATTAGCAAAGTGTGGACAGTTGAAATGAATGACGAGATGAGTGTGGGTAATGTAACCTAGGAATATTTGTCATGTAATACCAATTATTACAACCTAAAATAAACTGTCAGTTGATAACGTTTATGGAAAAAAGCTACATTAACATTTTTTTCCGACGACTATGTTGTCGTAAAAATGCAAAAAATATCACATGCTGGAAGAAGATAACGTTGTCAACATCCATTATTTTACTTATTTACTTGCCTCATACAAGAAATTTTAAAACCTTTGATTTTCGATATTCAAAAAATCAATCACGCATTAGGTTTCCGTGAACTAGGCAAGAATTTCGTACTTATCTTCGCAAGTCCGTTATCTATACATTGTATTACCGGATAATTGTTAAATTAGATAATGTTAAAAAAATAATTTGATACTAAAGTAGAAAAATATGGTAAAAAATCCTATGTACCAATGAAATAAATATTTTTCGATGAAAAATCAGAAATTCGGTAATACAAATTGTAGTTAAGGGTTCTAGTTAAGGACTGCAGTTAAGAGGAGATATGGATTAAGACGGGCAAAAGTTCGTGGATTTTCAGGAATTTTTTTAACTAACTAAATATTTCTTAGTTAAAAAAATTCCTCAAAACTAACGAATTTTTTTCCCGTCTAATTGTATATGTCCCCTTAAGGGTTCTACTCGTAGTTAAGGGTAAATATCTTAGTGTATAACTTTTGATAGTGTTGAAACTCGGAGGATATTCAAGTGAAAAGATATTTAATGGAATGTGCATATTTGATGCAAAAGGCTTGATAGGGGTAGCAATTTGAAAAGTCCTCATTTTGAAAGTCACTTTCCCATTAAGGGCGGAAATAGGGTTAGGACAGCGTTTTCTCAATGATTTTCATGAATTTTTTTATAGTATAAAAAATGAATAGAATTTATTGAAACTTTGAGAATATTTTATACATATATTTAAGTATGTACTATAAAATATTAGCGACCCCATATTGCAGGTCACAATCAGACTCAGCATTTTGCGTACATTCTGGAAGCCGCAATTTTTATCTGAAATCAAACGCGGTTGGAATTTACTTTTATTATATGTTTCTCTTCTATATGAACCTAAATGCTATAAAAAAAATAGAAAATTGAATTTTTTACAGGGGTCAAAACCAAAAAGCATGATTTTTTGCCATTTTTTACAACTTTATTTGCAAAAAAAAATTGTTTTAAATAATGATAATATTCCGATTTTAGGTTCATATAGAGCGCAATACTATGAAGAAAGTAACTGTCAATTTTCAAAACGATTGGTTGGAAACTTTTCAAACTAGCGTGTACGCAAATTAAAAAAAAAGTCGTTTTCAGAAAAACGCGTTTGAAAGAATAGTACCAAGAAAAACGCAATATGGGGTCGCTAATATTTTATAGTATATACTTGAATATATGTATAAAATTTTATAGTATATACTTAAATATATTTATAAAATATTCTCAAAGTTTCAATAAATTATATTCATTTTTTATACTGTAAAAAAATTTATGAAAATTATTGAGAAAACGCTGTCCTAACCCTATTTCCCCACTTAATGGCTTATAACAATAGAACGAGTTTTACTAACAATTTATGAAATAAAAAAAAATTGATTTTTTGAACCGTCTAACCCTATTTCCCCCGTTAAGGGCGGGGTAAGGGTTTTCACTTTCGAAAAATCGAATTTTTTTTTGTCTTATCTTATTGTTTAACATTTCAAGAATATGTCCTTAAAATTTTAAACCGATCTAAGCAATATTCTTGAAGTTATTGTCTCATTAATCTCCTGGCCTTTAACGGTATACCTCTAACATCTGCGGGCGGTCGGGCTAGCAGTGCAGCTGTCGAACAGGTATACAGTTTATTCATTGCTATTGTGTATATAGTATATAGTGTATACTATACACTACAATATTTTAAAAGAAGAAACGAGCGAAGAAAGGAGCTGAAATCGATGATTCTGTGTAAGTTGAAAAAAAAAAAAATTTTCTTCACATTTTTACTTCATAAACTTTAGACGCGTTTTTCTCAAAACTACTTTTTCAAAATCCGTGTTCACTGCCATTTAAAAACTACTTGACCGATTCATTTAAAACATTGTACACATTTTCTTCAGATAAAATACCTCCCCCCAACGTTTAGTTAAATTTTTTTTTTTACATTAAGAGTGTTTTCCACCTACAAAATGGCGGAATTTTTCGTGGAAAATAACAGTTCACACTTTAGATGGCCGCCAAAAATTTTTTAATGAAAAAAAAAATTATCAGAGAACGTTGGGGGGAAGATTTGATTATAATTTGACTAAATTTTTATGGTTTTTCATTTTCAGATACTTTCCGGCCGAGTTATAGTGAACACCGCAAATTGTTTTTTTTCCAAGACGTTCTGGGGGAAGCTCTGTTACGGGCTTATGCTTCAATATTTCTGCATGAAAAAATTACACAACATTGTCAAAAGTATGCTCAATAATGTACGAAAGGTTCGAATAAAATTGCTCAATCCATATTTGAGAAAAAAAATCGCAAAAAAAGTGTTTTTTTTTACGCTGAAACCCTTACCTCTCCCTTAAGGGCTCACATACCGCTGTGCGCGCTGAAAACCGAGTAAATTTAAGAAAATTATAAAAAACGTTATATGGTGAAAAAATAAATAAATTGTTCATTTCACATTTTTTATTAACTTTTCAACTATAAGAAAAAAAAAATGTTAAAATGTTAAAAAATTTTTTTTTTTTAAATCTTGTAGACACTGTCTAAAAGCATAGTTTCGAGAAAAACGCGTTAAAATTTTCTGGTGGGTACAACGTGAACCCAATGTCCGGTCACATTTATTGTTATAACTTTGTAACGGAGTGGAATTTTTTTAAAAGTTTTTTTTTTTGAAAAATCCTAAAAGTATATAGAATAATAATCTGCAAAAAAATCGATTTTTTGAAAATGTCAGGGGTATGTGAGCTTTTAAGAGATTTCAGAGTATAAAACTCTGACTTTTGTAACTTTATCACAGATACCTACACACCCAAACACACAGATAGACACATCCATGTGGAAATTTGTTGTAGATGTGTCTTTTCAATGGACATTTTTTACAAATGTGTTTTGACTTATTTCGACCACACGAGCATTGAAAACTGGAGAAAAGAATTTTTTTTCACGGAAACAATGTCCACGATGAAGCAAAATCGATGGGTTTGAAAGCGATGATCTTCCAAGAAATACCTTTTTTTCGTCAAAAAATGATTAACATCCTAAAAAGTTGCTTCTATACTATAACTTATATAACAACTAGTTGACAAATTTCTATGAAGGATTCATATACACATATATTCTTTGATATATGTACATATAGATGTATTTATGTATTTGATTATTTACAATATAATCTCATTATATAAGAGATGCCTTCGGATGAAGGAAAGAATTTTTTTTTTCTTCGGTGGTACAAAAATGTTCAATTCAGGATACATAAATTGCGTAACGAAAAGAACTTGTTCCTATCATTGATACAATATGATAAACGTCCAACTTTATGCGTAATATTAAAGTTTAATTTGACGAATGAATAACTAAATATTATGTTTGTAACGGATCGTGATACACTGTACCTTATAACGTATTTCATGATTTTGTTTTTTGATATATTTTTGTTAAATTTTTTAAATATTTCATGCGTAGATGAATGCCTCAAAGCACGTACGCGATATAGAACAATATCGTTTCGAAGCTGTTCGAGAATCTCGGCAGTCAGCGACGTTACATAAATATGTGTACGATTTGGAGAATTTGGATATATATTTTTTTTTTTTAATTTGAATTATATATATATATAATGGCGTTTTATACCCGTTCTCAATAATTTTTTGATTAATATCGTCCGATAGAAATTTTCATGACTAGAATACCGTAGAACTATGTCGTACAGCCATGAGAGCGTTTTCGTTTCCCTCTGTCTTACATATTATGTACACATACTTTGTATCATTTATTTTCTTACATATATTACATATATTAAAGATTTGTGAATTCTCGAAAGATCGTAGAGCAAAACTCCTAAAGTGGAGAAAGAAAAACTGCTGACCCGCGTTTTTTTTTCTGCAAAGACAACAAATAACTCTGTCCTTAGCTCGCTACACAATATAGAAATTTGTATCTTATCTTTCACATTTTTTGCTTATAGATATTGCACAATATTTTTTTCCTGTTTTTTCTTTTCAACTTAACGACGCAATAATGATACGGCTTAAACAATAAGAATTCGACAATCGCATGCTTATTTAAGGTAGTAGTCTGGTAACTTAAGCCGATTTTCATGTCTTTTTTGGAGGGCGTTTTTTTGTAGGAAAATAAAAATGAATCGTTTCGGATATTTAGGATGTTTTTATTTACATATTAAAGATTAAAAAAAAATTTGTTTGAAAAAATTTAATCAATTATCAAGAATTTTTGATTTCAGATAACATCAAGAGCCAAAATCACCGGGGCCACCCACGCGCTTTTTTTTGAGGTGCCAACTTTGATCAATATTAATAATAATAATAAACTACCAAATTTTTTCGAAAGATTTTTTTTTTGTATCTTTAATATGTAAGTAAAAACATCCTAAATATCCAAAACGATTCATTTTTGTTTTCCTACAAATAAACGCCCTCCAAAAAAGACATGAAAATCGGCTCAAGTTACCAGACTACTACCTTAATGTAAATACCAATCAAAAATTGCACAATCCACGAGTACCCGAACAAATACGAAGGAACATTTTTCTTTTATATACAATAAATATGAAAAAATATCATTATCCATATTTTCGTGCACCATTTGAACGCTGAATAATTTACATGGTACTCGCGAAGATTCACATGATACTGTATGATCATACAGTATTATCTTTAGAATTTATGTTCTGGTAAATATTTTTTTGTTTGCGATATATATATATATATATATATATATATATATATATATATATATATATTTATTTATTTAAGGACTCACATACCCCTGAAATTTTCAAAAAATCCATTTTTGTTTACAGATTTTTATTCTATATGCCTTTAAGAACTGAAAAAAAAACTTTTAAGAAAATTCCACTCCGTTACAAGGTTATAGCAATAAATGTGACTGGACATCGGGTTAGGACGCGTCGAATTGGGAATTATAAACGCGTTTTTCTCGAAACTATGTTTTTAGACAGTGGCAGCATGATAACTTACTGAATTTTTAATATTTTTTAACATTTTCTTTTTAATCTTGATGATTATCTTCTCTATACTCTGACGAGATGTTTTTTTTTAATTTTTTGTTTGGATAATTTTTTATAAATTATTAAACACTAACTTTTTTTAAAATTGCATACTAACGTTTTAAATACTCTAATTTCTTTATTTTTGAAAAAAAAACAAACAATCCTTCCATCAGACTACTACTACTACATTATTTGACTAGATTCTTTTTTATTTTTGTAGATTGAATAATTTTTGGTGATGTTATGATGTCGACAAGGAGGCCCCATGGTTTTCATCAGTAGTCCATTTATACCCGTAAAAAATAATGCTAATCTTGAGAAAAAAAATTTTTAATTTTTTTTCTTATAGTTGAAAGGTTAATAAAAAATGTGAAATCAACAATTTAATTTTTTTTTTACCATATAACCTTGGTAATAGTTTTTCAAATTTACTCGGTTTTCAGCGCGCGCAGCGGTATATGAGCCCTTAATGTTTTTTCAAAAGTGTCCATTCAAATTCCTTGTCCATTCAAATTTCCGTTCATTTCACTCAAAACGCAATTACAATGTGTCTCGTTTACAGCACTCCAATTATCGTTGTTTCTCGATTTTGTTTTCTTTTTTTTTTCGTTAACTTTCGTACATTTAGCATCTGTCGTTTTTCGATAAATTTGTATTTTATCTGTGTATATGGGCCAATTAATTTTATCCCTTGTACCTTGACCCAGTTTCTCCCGTTGACCAGTTTACATTGCAAATCGCAACAATCTCACTTTTGTTTGTTCCCCCCGAAAGTTTAGCCGCCTAACTTTAGCGTTTTTTTTCTTCGTCTTTTATTACGTTTTATTATCACATTCTCGAACACACTTCTACGCGTTCATGTCGTCAGAACATTTGAGACCATTTTAATTCTAAAACACTGGAGTTTTAAATTCGAACCTAGACATCAAAGTGAGATTCCGGCAAAGTTCCGAACTTTTGACTTTTCTATTTACACGTTTTTGTTTTTTGTTTTTTTTTTGGCGAATTATATTCGTCCCGGAGAATTTTGTTGGGGGCTCAAATAAAATATCACCGCGTACGGGGAATAATAGGGTTATGTTGAGAAAAGGGTTAAATTAAATAAATTGCTAGACCAAGCGACCAAAATGAATTTTTGGAGTAGGATGGATCGCAGTATATTGTTTACGATAGTTTCGGTCTTTTCAATTGGATCAATCGAGTAATAAGCTCAAGAAAATTGTTCTGTTACATTTTTAAAGAAATACTGCTACAAATGAATTTATATAATGTAATCTGACAATAATAATCGTTTGTTAAGAAATTCTGTAGGAATTTATCGCAAAAAATGTATGATAATATTTAGCATTTACAGAAAACATTAGCCAGAAAAATCATAAAAGATGACCGTTATTTTTTTTCGAAAACGTTAGTATATGTGATGTGAAAAATGTCCTTCAATAAGATACCCTACTAGAGAAACGGATTCTTTAAAATAAATTTTGTTGAAATTCAATATTAAAACAAAACCAATGGCTCACTCTTCGGAACTAAAATACTTCTTTTTACATTTTTTGAGAAAAGTCATTAGAAAATACACTCTGAAAAGCGACATCGACTTTAACAGTATGTCGAATATCACATGTAAAGTTTGGTACGTAATTTCCTTATGACTTCATCAAATCAGCTTCTGCATTTTTTGTTGCGGTCTGATATTTTTTTTTTTTACTTCTTAAAATAAGATTAGGCTCGTAATGCATATAAAAGATTTAACTGTTGGGATATGAAATAACAAAAGGAAAAATATTTTTGTAAGAACTCGAAATTCGATGGGGAGGGTAACTTCTTAAAACGCGAATAATAATCAAACTCGGTGCCAATTATAAAACGCTGTCAATAGGTGTTTTTATCTGATATTGATCATTACCAAATTTGTAACATTAAATAATCATTCTTCAGTGAAAATTCAATGACATTAACATCATAGTCCATACAAAAACTTGTGCAAAGAATTTTGCAAATCTCATGATAATCATGTCAATGCCTGATCCTTATCCCTGAAGCGTCCTTTCAAACAGAAATGGTCACCAATCGAACGAAAAATCATTTCGGATACTTTCCCAACAAAATAAATATGTTTCTCAATTTGAAACTCAAGTGTTTCAAATATTTTAGTGATTCGTTTATAATGACTATATTTTTTATTTTTTCATTCGAATGACGACTAGGACTGCTACTAAAATATCTTAAAAGTCGTCGTTTAATCAAAACGTTTCTCAATTACATTGATTCGATATATTCGAGCTTGTCGGTTTAGACTTTCACCACATAAGTTACGCCCATTCGTCGGGCAGTGTACAAAAAAATACCATAATTATCTAATTTATACATAGCAAAATGTGTAAAGCGAATTATTTACAATGTGAAGATGAATACTCATTTTCTCTTTTTTTTTTCGTACATCTACGCGGTCTGTTCAAAAAGTATCGAGAATTTCGAATTTCCGCGGGCTACGTATATTCGATTTCCGATTTTTTTGTGGCGTTAGGTTGGTACCCGTGTCCCTCACTTATGCTGAAAAAAATCGGCCATTTTGAATGGTTAGTTAATTGATGACAGCTGTTTTGGTTAGACGTGTTTTGGCTTGTCCTCGATTTTTGCCTATTCCAAAAAATGGATCAAAGAATCTGTATGAAATTTTGTGTGAAAAACAAAATTAAGTGCGCGGAGGCATTCCGAATGTTGACTGTGGCATATGGTGAAGATACCTTGGACCAAAGCAACGTTTATCGGTGGTACAAAATGTTCTCAGAGGGCCGAGAAGATGCGAACAACGAAATGCGTTCCGGACGCCTGAGCACATCAACAACAGACGAAAACATTGATGAAACGAAGAAAATAATATTGGCCAATCGTCGAATCACCGTTAGAGAAGTTGCCGTGGAACTAAACATATCGATTGGCCCGTGCTATTCGATTTTTACCAATGATTTGGGCATGAGACGGGTCGCCGCGAAATTCGTGCCAAAATTACTCAATTTCGAAGAAAAACAGTGTCGCGTTAACATTGCTAAGGAGCTGTTGGATTCGGTTCGCGACGACCCAAATTTGCTCCAGGGGGTCATAACTGGTGACGAATCATGGGTTTATGGTTATGACGTGAAACCAAAGCTCAGTCATCGCAATTGAAGCTGCTTTTTTGGAATAGGCAAAAATCGAAGACAAGCCAAAACACGTCTAACCAAAACAGCTGTCAACAATTAACTAAACATTCAAAATGGCCTATTTTTTCAGCATAAGTGAGGAACATGAGTGCCAACCTAACGCCACAAAAAAATCGAAAGTCGACTATACGTAGCCCGCGGAAATTCAAAATTTGCGATACTTTTTGAACAGACCTCGTACGTGGACGAGCATTCGATAGATCGGCCTGACTCGTGAATCTCATCCCCTAGGATTTGCTCACCAATTTTTCATTGTTGTTACAACTTTAAAAGGCATGCGGTTCGTTGTTCTAGATTATTTTTTCGTTCAACGCTATTTAGTAATGGTTTTGAAAAATTATATTGCCATAAAAGATTAGCTGCAATTTAAAAAACCGAAAAAATTCTGAAAAATCCTCTGCTCAACATAAAAATTATTAAGGTAGTAGTCTGTCAACTTAAGCCGATTTTCATGTCTTTTTTGGAGGGCATTTTTTTGTAGGAAGATAGAAATGAATCGTTTGGATATTTAGGATGTTTTTATTTACATATTAAAGATACAAAAATAAATTTTTTTGAAAAAATTTAATAGTTTATTATTATTATTATTATTGATCGAAGTTGGCACCTCGAAAAAATAGCGGGTGGGTGGCCCCGGTGATTTTGGCTCTTGATGTTATCTGAAATAAAAAATTCTTGATAATTCTTAATCAATAGACATGTCATTCTGGTCGGAACTACCGAAGTTAAATTTCATGGATAAATAACAAAATGGCGGACTTTGGAAAAAAAAGTTTTTTTTTCCAAACTTTGGAAAAAAAAGTTTTTTTTTCCAAAGTCCGCCATTTTGTTATTTATCCATGAAATTTAACTTCGGTAGTTCCGACCAGAATGACATGTCTATTGATTAAGAATTATCAAGAATTTTGTATTTAAGATAACATCAAGAGCCAAAATTGGAAAAAAAAGTTTTTTTTTCCAAAGTCCGCCATCTTGTTATTTATCCACGAAATTTAACTTCAGTAGTTCCGACCAGAATGACATGTCTGTAGATTGAGAATTATCAAGAATTTTTTATTTCAGATAACATCAAGAGCCAAAATCACCGGGGCCACCCACGCGCTTTTTTTTCGAGGTGCCAACTTCGTTCAATAATAATAATAATAATAATAAACTATTAAATTTAAAAAAAATTTTTTTTTGTATCTTTAATATGTAAATCAAAACATCTCAAATATCCAAAACGATTCATTCTTATTTTCCTACAAAAAAACGCCCTCCAAAAAAGACATGAAAATCGGCTTAAGTTACCAGACTACTACCTTGAGCCACATCCCAGAGTAGAGCAGCATTCGCTTCGACTATTTTTCAATTTTTTTTACTTGCAAAATAATTAATGCAAATAGAACCGACTTCATTAGGGATGAAGTTTAAAATATTTTGTGCAGCACCGAGAAATTTTGGACATTTCTCCGGATTTTATACTGATTTTTCAAAATGAAGAAAAAGTAACTGCAAAAATTGTCAAAAATGTCCAGTCAAATATCAGCATAGTTAAACCACATCGCCGAGTAAACCGGCGTTCGATTCAATTTTTTTCCAGTGTATTTTCGTAGAAAAAAAAAATCCAAAAATAGACGTGTATGTCGGTACGCTTCGGGACATGACTTAAAAAAATAATACTAAACGGAGAGTATGTCAGCATGTTTTTAATACTTAAATCGCAGTTGGATCTTTGGTTTAATGCAAAATATTCATTTTAAAAATCATTACTTAAACATTATTTACACCAATGTTTTTAAATTAACCATCAAAATTAATATTCCGATAATTTCGAGTCGTAACGACAGTACGAAAAATTGTGGACCAAATCCCAGAGGATGAGGGTCACAGCCAGTTAGATTTCACATGGATCCGTATACTTTCCTGACAGAATATTACAATTAAAGTTATCCAACATGCATAAAGAAATTGATATAATTATTATAGATATAATAGCCATGCGGAGATTTATTGTACAATAAATAACGAATACATTTTGCGTTAATTTCTTCTTTCGTCATTTCACATTAGTTTCGATTCACCCGAGTTTGCACACTTCTATAGTTTCGTACGTGCCCGAAATTTCTTGCCCTAATTCACGTCTCCCATTAAACTCGAGTATTTCGGGGTCTCGAACTATCTGATTGAGTTACCGCGCATTTCCGAAGGGACTTGACGCCATTTTTCTTTTTCTCCCTGCTACAGAGACATAACTTACAATAGGACATAATTAATCGTATTAGGTATCAATGCGTCCATCCCCGACATTATGTACACAAGACCACTTCTCTACTTCGTCCAATCCCTCATCGCTTTTTTTCTCACACACACTGCTCTTCGTCCCTCAATCTCTCTGTTGACGTTAATAAAGATGTATATAATATCGTGGAAATAGAAAAAAATCCAATGGGCTTAATCACGTCTGGTCTCCCGGGAGTACAATAAACCCCGTGTTATGCCGTGCGGGAGATTCTCATTTAGGATGGTCTTTCTCACTTTGAATTCTCCTGTGGATCTTTCGCTATTTATCCCGGCCGAATTCCAAGTCGTCTGCGTCTAATTCGGATTTCTTCGCTTTCTCTCTTTCTCTCTGGACGTGAAACTCGAATTTTTCGAACGGTGTCACTCGCATCACACACGCTGCGAACGAGGCAAACTTTTTCTTCACTTTATAATTATCTACGATCTCTGTACTCGTACGAACTTTGCCAAGTTTCCCTTCGACTTCTATGTCCTCAAGCAATTTGCTCTAAATGCATCGCTAAAGTTCACGAAGCTTCGGCGGCTTTTGAACAAGTTGCGAAAATTACTTTCGCGTCTGAGAGCACGAAAGTAAACTTTCTGCGCGAAAACGATGAGAGAAAATTCTCGCGGATTTTCGAACGAGTGTACGTCGTTCGATTTTTTGTTTTTCTTCACGGTGTCTCTGAAGAATTCGCAAATCTTTGTGTCTCGAAGAACTCAATGAGCATTTCCAGATATATGTACGAAGATACACCGGAAGTGTGAGCGTCCTTTTCACGTCGGAACGGAAGTTAAGGGTGGAAATAGGGTTAGACGGTTCAAGAAATCGATTTTTTTTTATTTCATAAATTGTTAGTAAAACTATTGAAAAATATGTTCCCAAAATTTTAAATGAAAATTCCGACTCGTTCTATTGTTATAAGCCATTAAGGGGAGAAGTAGGGTTAGGATAGCGTTTTCTCAATGATTTTCATGAATTTTTTATAGTATAAAAAATTAATATAATTTATTGAAACTTTGAGAATATTTTATACATATATTTAAGTATATACTATAAAATTTTTGAAGAATTTCCTTGAAAAACACCGCAGATATTAGCGACCCCATATTGCAGGTCACAATCAGACTCAGCATTTTGCAATTTCTTCAAACGCGTTTTTCTGAAAACGACTTTTTTTTAACTTGCGTACACGCTAGTTTGAAAATTTTTCGACCAATCGTTTTGAAAATTGGCAGCTACTTTCTTCATAGTATTGCGCTCTATATGAACCTAAAATCGGAATATTATCATTATTTAAAATAATTTTTTTTTGCAAATAAAGTTGTAAAAAATGGCAAAAAATCACGCTTTTTTGTTTTGACCCCTGTAAAGAATTCAATTTTCTATTTTTTTTATAGCATTTAGGTTCATATAGAAGAGAGACATATAATAAAAGTAAATTCCAACCTCGTTTGATTTCAGATGAAAATTGCGGCTTCCAGAATGTACGCAAAATGCTGAGTCTGATTGGGACCTGCAATATGGGGTCGCTAATATCTGCGGTGTTTTTCAAGGAAATTCTTCAAAAATTTTATAGTATATACTTAAATATATGTATGAAATATTCTCAAAGTTTCGATAAATTATATTCATTTTTTATACTATAAAAAATTTCATGAAAATCATTGAGAAAACGCTGTCCTAACCCAATTTCCTCCTTAATGTCGTCGGTGTTTCACAGGAAGTTGGAAAGTTTAGTTGATTGGAATTTATTTTCGTTCCGTCGCGTAAACAACCTTCGGCAGTTGTCAGAGATTGGGGAAATTGTAATAAAAACGAAAAGAAACGTGAGGCACAAATCACTCGAGATAATTGGATTGAATTGAAAATAAATTACGATTTGAAATGAATTTCAATCGCCTAGAGTAAAGTTGCATAGTATAGTGCATTGAATCGTCGCGTTTGGACCGCACAAATGCTCCTCTTTGAGATAAACAACGTTCGAATTATTTCTAGCCATCCGAGAGCGAAGAGAAATTGCACGAAGTTTTTTCACGATTCTTATCGCATTTTTGATGAACATTTTTCTTGATCAACTGAAGTAGTAGAATTGTTACCATGTCCTATTTGATTGAATTTTCTTTGTTTGCAATTGAATCTTTTAAAAAATGGGACTAATATTTTTTTTCTTCTTGAAACTGCAATGTTCTTTTGTAAATATTTTTTTATCGTATACATTGGTTGTTCATTGTTACAAAGAAAAACGCGATAACCAAAGTCCTAATTCGAAACGACAGTTGTTACGCTTGCAAAACGAGCTTTTCTTCAATCAATCAGAAAACTTAAACACTCGGAGAAATAGTAAACATTTTACCACAGCTTCGGTGAATCACGATTTATGTTCGAGTACAAGTCGGAGAGAAATAAATCCGGTGAGAAAAAAAGTTGTTTTTCCTTTTAGATTTAAAAATTAACTTAAAAAGTTTATTTAAAAAAATATTATAAGCAATAAATATCACTGTAGAGTAAAATTCTAGATTCCTCAAAGTCGTCAAGTGTTCTCGACATTATTCTCGACATGTACCAACATACTTCCTTTGGTCTGAGAATTTATGCTACTGCCTTTCAGTAGTACGCAAACGATAACCGGAAGTTGAGAGTCGTGTGTGCAACGAAACTTTACGCGGTAAAGTTCTCTGGGTCCGTAGGAATAGCGTGACCTCTTATTTTCCTCGATACCGTCCGTTAAAAACCGCGCATAGAATACTGCGTCTTTAGCACTTGAAAATCGCACCGAGAAAAGATCATGGATAAGAAAACATAAATAAAGTGAAAAAGAAAAGAACAAGGAACGGCGAATTTTGTTGTTTTAGTTTACTGCAACGTAGTCTCGACGATTTCCTTTTTGCTCCAGCCATTTTGCGCGCTCGAACTTCTCGATATCTGACTTGGACTTCTCGCCGGATAATACACGCAAGGACCGGGACTAGCCGATCTTCCGATATTCTTGACGCTCTGTCTCGTATTGCCATTCGTAAGATGAACATTATTGTTTCTACTGACAATAGTGCTCGATCTGTTGAGATGACATCGTCTTATCGAATTTCTCAGTTCAATGTTCGTCGTGTTAGTGACGACCGACTCGTCGTTTGTCTGATATTCCGGGCTGTCGCGTCCCGGTCCAAAGAACTTTGACGTGCAGAACAGTCGTAAAAATATCCTCTTGAATTTACGACCGAATATCACGTAAACGATGAAATTAACGCTGCTGTTTATCGTAACGAGAAGATTCCCCGATTGTACGAGCCATACGGGCGGTAATACTTGAAACTTTTCGTACACGTTCGAGGCCAATGGTAGAACGTTGCATACTATGAATACTATTACGACGCACAGTAACATCGTCGCGAGGCCTATTTCTCTTCTCTGATGACGCGACAAGTGTTGCAAATCTCTGTTCGCCTTTCTCACCTGCGAACATAAAAGAATTGGTGGGAATGCATTAATAAAGAATGCTGAGAATGTGGATTACGATATGGATAATGAAATATGCATGAATTGTAGCCAGCACTGGTGTGCAGTACAGAGAAGACTGGGGCTTATTGACGCCGTTGTCACATTTACATTTTTATGATTGTTTCAGTGCGTCAACTGACCCCCGACGTGTTTATTTCGCGTGGTCCTGTTGATCAGCATTAGAAAATTAGGATTACTGTCATCTACGACTTTTAGGCCAAATGAAGAGTTGTCTTAAAGACCCCACTCTAAAGTAACATAACCACCGAAGGGCAACGATGTGATTCCGAGCTTCTAATCAACGTTAACGCTTTTTCTGTTATCCAGTTCTGTTTTAGGTGGGTTGGCATAAATGTCTTCACGTTTTTTTCCAAAGACCCAAAAGTCCATTCAAAATCCCAATGGCATTCCCTCTGATTGTGCCAATGAGAAAATAAACGGTAATATTTGAGGTGAGCCGTGGCTTAGTGGATGGGGCTTGAGTTCACACTCGGTGGACTCGGGTTCGATTCCTGGTCGTCACCAATGGATATTTCTATGTCCTTTTTTTCCTGCCAACCTCAAGTGGTTCGGATTCCACCTATCAAAAGTAGGTCCATATTCCGCTTCAGCGTAGGGAACCTGGCGAACTCGTCGCCCGGGGTGCCAAGTGTTCAATCGGTATTTGACACCTCGCAATATCCATCCCTAGTCCAGAGTGTTAGCTACCGTGCGGAGGGCTACTTGACACCGGGGTATGGTGTGTCGTAACGGTGCCTCCGGGATGCCAGGCAAATTCCCGGAAGTAAACAGGTTGTTAGTTTACGAAGGGACGGCAGGGGGAAAGTTGGACTGCTAGGAGATTCCGGACTGCCGATGTCCCTAATGAAAAGATGTAACGACCTCGAAAAGACCTGCAAGGTCAGAAATAAGCAGCGCCAGTATGCCTATCAGCCGTGTTCTGGAGTCTCGAGCCCCGGAACACGGTGTGAACACAGAGGGCAATGGGGGTACACTAGGGGGCTTAGTGGATGGGGCTTGAGTTCACACGCAGTGGACTCGGGTTCGATTCCTGGTCGTCACCGATGGATATTTCTATGTCCATTTTTTCCTGCCAACGTCAAGTGGTTCGGATTCCACCCATCAAAAGTAGGTCCACATTCCGCTTCAGCGTAGGGAACTTGGCGAACTCATCGCCCGGGGTGCCAAGTGTCCAATCGGCATTTGACACCAATATCCATCCCTAGTCCAGAGTGTTACCTACTGGCCGAGGGCTACTTGACACCGGGGTATGGTGTGTCGTGACGGTGCCACGGTGCCTCCGGGATGCCAGGCAAATTCCCGGAAGTGAACAGGTTGTTCGTTTACGAAGGGACGGCAGGGGGGAAGTAGGACTGCTAGGAGATTCCAGACTCCCGATGTCCGTAATGAAAAGACGTAACGACCTCGAAAAGACCTGCAAGGTCAGAAATGAGCAACACCAGTATGCCTATCAGCCGTGTTCTGGAGTCTCGAGCCCCGGAACACGGTGTGAACACAGAGGGCAATGAGGGTACACTAGGGGGGTATAGCCCTCCTAGTGCAAGGTCAGAAATGAGCAACACCAGTATGTATATCAGCCGTGTTCTGGAGTCTCGAGCCCCGGAACACGATGTGAACACAGAGGGCAATGGGGATACACTAGGAGGGTATAGCCCCCCTGGGAGCTTCGCCCGCCAATCCTTCGTGTCCTCTTCCAAACAAATCCAAACGAATCCGGGAGTGGGTTCAAACGAACCCCCCACCTCAAATGTTCGAAAATGATCACAAATGCACCACTGCCTTTGTCGTTATCTTTGGCAGGGTCAGCTTCACCAAACGGGTGAGGGAGTCACCAAACGCCTCGTATGGTGGAGCTGACCTCCTCAACTCTTGTACACCGCGGCTGCAATGTATTTATCTAATACAGAGAGATATCGTGATTAGAGTTAAAAGGGCGTATTATCGATGCATATACACTTAACGTACGTTGCAGTATACTGAAATCAGTTGGAAACATATTCAGAATTTAATTATTAGTATCACCTTGTAGAAGTAAGGGAAAGGCATATTGTATGGACATTTATCGTGTTACACTATGGAGATGCCAGTGACGTTGAAAAACATATTTCAATAAAATGTCGGTTTCCGTGTATGTGTGTGTGCAAATGCTATATTTCAAGAATGACTCGACCGATTCAAAGTAAATTTTGTGCGGATTTCGGTTATCGAATCTCCTTTGTGTGTTGTCATATTCGTTGGCATGCATGTGAAAGGTCTGTCTTACCGACTTTATATTACCGGCAGAGTGCATTGAAACTTTCGGTAAAATACCGCTCCTAAACTATCGAACCGAGTGATTTGAAGTTTGGTCAAGTCATTCTGGATACCTTCATCTGTATCGTAAATACCAGAAAATGTTGAAATACCAAATAGAAACGTACATTTTCGGTTAAAATCGAAGAGGTCTAAAACAAAAATGAATCGGCCGATTCAGAATTTCATCGTTGTATTTCAGCGAGTCAGAGATATTTTCCGAGTTTCCATACAAATCGTCCATTTCGCAGACGAACAATTTTCGAAAACGCAACTTGCACTATTCGTTTTGTCGATAAAAATTTCTTTAGACATTTGTAAATACGCCGAACAGCAAAATACGTGTACTACCAAGAAAATTTATATCACGAAAACAATTTGAGATAAAAATCCGATGAAATACTGAATATACTCATTTCACCCCCGGGAATACAATGAGATGGAAAACAAAGCATCAACGAAATCGAAAGGCCTTAGGGTCACCCTTTGGTCCATTCGCCATGAAAATCTTGCATTTAACTTACGTATCATACGCAACTGTTTAGTCAATATTCCACGAGTTCAACATTTATGTATCATTATGTATGTACATATATAACGATTTTTTCCTCGTCTCTGGTGTATCGCGAATGCAGAGCGTTCTTTTCTCGCTTGGACTTGTCCCCCCCTTTTTTTTTGCTCAGTAACCCACTCTCGTTTCTTCACATAAGCGTGGGTAGCATTATATTAGCCGGAAAGAGTCTCAAGGCGACTGGTCGTGAAGGGTCTCTCTGGGCACGTTGGGAACGAGAGGGTGAGCACTTCAGCCATCAGTTAGAAGAAATAAATATATATATACATATGTATTTGATCAAAGTGGTCCCGAGTGTGATGCGGATGAGAGACTAAATTTTTTCCGAGCTTTCACTACGGAATCACAGAGAGACACCGTACGTTTTCTGGCACGGCACGTTATAGCCCGGGGACTAACGACTATGTTCCGGGGTTAACGCATTCCCCTTACTTTCGTACTTCTCTAAGTCATCTCTAAATTAAGGATTTATATATATATATATATATAGAGAGAGAGAGAGAGAGAGAGATAGAGAAAGAGAAGGAGGAAGAGATCGTCGAGGTGACTCGACGATAAGGATATGTTGGTTATTTCCAAACGACTGTACATATATGACGGTATAATATTTTCATGTTTCCTGCACTCATTTTCCGTCTTTCCAGACATAAACGAGAATTATATTGCCCGCGACCTTCATATTATGTGTTTATAATGTCATATCATCATCCCGCCATGAAAACAATGAATTTTGTCGTTACTCGTATTACACCCAAGAGCATCTTGAAGCACCATCGTATATGCGATATTGGATCCTTTGCAATTCCATTTTCTTTTTTTTTTCATACAATGTTTCAATTGGGTTTGAAGATCGGAATTGTTTTTTGAGACATTCAACATTTTCTATTATTTCAATCGTTTTGTCGATTCTCATCAAATTTCGTATCAAACATCTGTATCGTTAATTTATTCCTTCGAAAAATTATACATTGACGATTCTCAAAGTCTTCCTGGAATTAATTCGTTAACGAACATTTTTCGGAAATTGTATAATTTCATAAAATCAAAACGCCTTTACCAATTATCGCGTGAATTTCGACACGAAACATTTGTGTACCTCTGGCCTACTTTGCGGACAAATTTTTGGCTCGCTACCTAAGAATTTACGAAATTTATTTATAGCGGGTACAGTCATTTTTTTTTGGGAAATTAAAAATCCTATAAAATCGCGCTTTTTCAACGTTTTGGCAAATTTTGAATACATTGTCATGGAAAAATGGAAATATTTTTTTTCACGAAAAAAAGCTTTGTTTATGACAAAGCAAAATGTACGTAACCTCGATTTTTCATATAATAGCTTTCGAAAAAAATACGTTCCGTTTCTTCGTCAATTTCGTGAGTATGATAGTGATTGACAAGGTTTCAGTAATTTTCAGAATTGAAAAAAATATAATTGCTTCGTTGTCTACCTGTCCTGCATATGAACTGATTACAAATTTAAAGTGCATTTTTGTGTCATAAGCAGGATTATTAGTGTCAGAATAGGCTAAACAGGACGAATTCCTTCATTGGCTTTTGTGCTCCTCTTTGAAAAAAAATCCGAAACTTCGGAGGTACTTTTCATGTTAATTTTTGCCTATTTCCATATCCACCGTAAATCAATAACGTATTTTTAAACGCAGGATGGCAATGTTCGACATCAACATTGTAATTGTAAAATTGCTCTTGGACCACGAATAACAATGAATATTGTTGACATTTTTTGCTAAATTGAATAAAAATGCATTATAATTATATTTCTAGAATGTCGCGTACTTTTATAATGTTTCAATTATCGAAAAAAAATCTTAGCACGATATTCGAAAATGTGCGAAAGTAAGAGTAAACACGAACATTTTTTGACGCACGTCTAAGTTGTGTAAAACTTGGAATCCATTGTAAACTTTTTTTTTATTTCATAAATTGTTAGTAAAACTATTGAAAAATATGTTCCCAAAATTTTTTATGAAAATTCCGACTCGTTCTATTGTTATAAGCTATTAAGGGGGGAAATAGGGTTAGGACAGCGTTTTCTCAATGATTTTCATGAATTTTTTTATAGTATAAAAAATTAATATAATTTATTGAAACTTTGAGAATATTTTATACATATATTTAAGTATATACTATAAAATATTAGCAACCCGATATTGCTTGTTTTTCTTTGTACTATTTTTTCAAACGCTTTTGTCTGAAAACGACTTTTTTTGAACTTGCGTACACGCTAGTTTGAAAAGTTTTCAACCAATCGTTTTGAAAATTGGCATTTACTTTCTTCATAATATTGCGCTTTATATGAACCTAAAATCTGAATATTATCATTATTTAGAATAATTTTTTTTTTGCAAATAAAGTTGTAAGAAATGGCAAAAAATCATGCTTTTTTGTTTTGACCCCTGTAAAAAATTCAATTTTCTATTTTTTTGATAGCATTTCGGTTCATATAGAAGAGAGACATATAATAAAAGTAAATTCCGACCACGTTTGATTTCAGATGAAAATTGCGACTTCCAGAATGTACGCAAAATGCTGAGTCTGATTGTGACCTGCAATATGGGGTCGCTAATATTTTCGGTGTTTTTCGAGGAAATTCTTCAAAAATTTTATAGTATATACTTAAATATATGTATAAAATATTCTCAAAGTTTCAATAAATTATATTCATTTTTTATACTATAAAAAAATTCATGCAAATTATTGAGAAAACGCTGTCCTAACCCTATTTCCCCCTTTAAGGGATAACACCACTGTGACCCCCTGTTTTTTTTCACATTTTTCAAGAATTTTTTTTTGTGGGAAAAAACTTTTCGTTAATAATATGATATTTTGAAGAGAAGTACATAGGGATTTGGAAAAATATTGTTTAAAAAAAAATAGGCACGCCTTTGAAATTAAATGAGCAAAATTTCTCGTCGAAAATAGGCTATAACTTTTATAATTATTGAGATATCGAAAAAATCCTATGTACTCTTCAAAATATCATATTATTAACGAAAACACTCGGTATTTTTTTTTCAGATCGACGTTGAAGAAAGTTCTGCTGCGTACCGCGGAGATGACAGCACCTGACGCGAGAGCTTCCCCAGCGCCACCATGCGGAGCAAAAAAGGTGAAAAAAATGTTTTTTGATACATTAATAAACAAGGAACAAAACGCAAAAAAATTTTTCGAATATCTCTTTTTTTCCCACAAAAAAAAAATCTTGAAAAATGTGAAAAAAAACAGGGGGTCACAGTGGTGTTATCCCTTAAGATGTGCGGAAAGTTTCAGAGTGATCGGTCGAGTCGTTCTCGAGATATACTCATGATTTTCTGTCTATTTCGAACTTTTGAACAGTCGGCTATGAAAAGCTCCCTCGAGGATGATGCAAAATTATTATTTTCGTTTCATAATCGGTGAATTTTATCAACAATATCTCGAGATGTAGGACAAATGTTCTTCATGATTCTACGAACTTGGAACGATAACGTTTACCGTTTGATCGTCGTTCGATGATATTGGAGGAATGGAACGTATGTGAGGGTATATTGTCGTATCATATAGAGGGATGAAATGTAAGGATAGCATTGAGATATATGCTGCGGGTATAACGTTGCTGATTCCACCTGGAAAACTTCCACTCGTGGAATTGGAAGCGAGCTCTCCCAAGAGGGAGAGAACTGAAGAAATTGTATTCGTAGAAAATATGATTTTCCTTGCAAAACCGATGGCTGAGCCTTTTACCAATAACAGGCATATGTATGAGGCATCCTTTCTCTATACATGTACGAAACATTATTCACCGATCCAGCCACTTGTTTCGGCAACCACGTAGGATTTTTGTTTAAACCTTACCAATACTTCTTGGACAAACTTTCTATGAATAATTTTAGACCCTTAAATCCGGTGATAGCGATATTAAAGCTATATTTTCATGGAAAAAATTAGTATTTTTAATGTTCATGTATGTAAAATATTTCAAAACATCCAAAAATTACATTTAGAAAATATGTCGGAATGAATGCGTTTGTGTGTCAGGGGTGAAAAATTGAAACCGTTGCCACTTCGAATTGGCTTGAGCTTTCAGGCTGAAATTTGGCACACGAGTAAATCACTCCAGGACCTTTGTTCACTATGATTTTTGTGACAATTGGCAAATTATTTTGAATTTTATAAGATTTTGAAATATTTCAAAGAAGTGTATCAAGAAGATAACTCATGCAGTTTTTGAGCTATCGGACTGAAACTTTTTACGCAAATAGATTATCATAAAAGACAGTTCGCTATTGAATTTTGCATTTTTCGAAAAATCGCTATCAGCGTTTACTGGTGTAATTTTTAGACTATTGAAGGACATTGAAGGATATTATGTGTGAAATTTAGAGAAAATCGCTCGAGGCATTTTAGATATATCAAATTTTGAATATTTCAAAAAATCAATATACAGTGGGTCAAAAAAGTATTCATACACCTTGTTTTTTTGCGATAACTTTCTAGACATAAGCGATACGCAAAGAAAGCCAATTTTATTTAATAGTACATCAGGTGCAGAGATAAACTGCATATGGAGAATTTTTTCCCAGGAATAATAGAAGAATTATGCCAACAAAACGAAAATTTTCGGGCAAAAAAAGTATTCATACACTTACGATTACAGTGAAAACCTACATCATCATAGTTGTTAATTATAACTAATATTTGGTGTGCATCCCTTTTGCTTCAATTATCGCCTCGAGTCTCTTAGGCATAGATTCTACTAGCTTTTGCGTTGTTTCTTTTGCTATTTTCGTCCATTCTTCTAAAAGCACTCTTTGGAGATCGGATTTGTTTGTTATTTTTCTTTTTCTAATTTATACATCCACCAAGTGCCATAAATTTTCAATAGGACTGATGTCCGGAGATTGCGGTGGTGTAATCAATTGTTTGCGGACATTATAGAGTAAACAATCCCTCGTTTTCATGGCAGTATGTTTCGGGTCGTTATCTTGTTGGAAGTAGAAATTTTCATCCAGGCCCATTTTATCTACACTCGCTTTCAAATTGCAGCGCAACACGTCGATATACTTCTGGGCATTCATTGTACCATCTATAAAAGCCAGATTACGAACGCCATAATATCCCATACAACCCCAGACCATGACGCTTCCTCCGCCGTGCTTTACAGTCGGTATTAAATTTTTCTGCTGGAGCTCGGTATTTGGTTTCCGCCAGACGAATTTTTTTCCATCGGACCCGAAGATGTTAAACTTCGATTCATCCGAGAATACGACACGTTTCCAAAATTCTATAGATTTTTTTACGTAGGTTTTTGCGAAACCTAAACGTTTTTCTCGATTTATATTATTAATTAATGGTTTTTTGCGGGCAGTTCTGCCGTATATTTAGGCAGAATGCAAAACGTTTCGAATAGTCTGGGGTCACACGCTCGCTCGCTGCGAGCACTTGTGAACGGTTTTTTTGTAGCCTCTGTAACAATACTCCGACGCTCTCGTACTGTCAGTATTCTCGGTCGACCGGTTCGTGGCTTATTTTCTGTGCTGTTTGTTCTTTCATATTTTTTTTTATTATATATTGCACTGTTGCGAAACTTAGATTTAGTTTTTTACTAATTTTTCGATAACTTTCACCGCGTTTCCGAAGAAAAATCACTCTATCTCGCATGGATATTGATATTTCGCTTTTCTTTGCCATCGTGTCTGTTGAGAGCTTGAAGATCTACTACCGCATGGAATAGGTTAAAACCATTGTGTAAACGAAGACTTGTTTACATTGTACGCAGAGGTCAGACCGTCCGTGAGTGAATATCGAGGTTTAGCAGCTTAATCGTAAGTGTACGAATACTTTTTTGGCTCGAAAATTTTCGTTTTTTTTCCATAATTCTTCTATTATTCCTGGGAAAAAATTCTCCATTTGCAGTTTATCTCTGTACCTGATGTACTATTAAATAAAATTGGCTTTCTATGTGTATCGCTTATGTCTATAAAGTTATCGCAGAAAAACAAGGTGTATGAATACTTTTTTGACCCACTGTATATCAATTATAGAATGATTCGATTCTCAAAATGCACGTAATGTGTCGCTCGTTTTTACGTTGTTGTCTCAAATCTGTAGACTGCCGATGTTTTAATGACATTTTGGATTAACATTTTGTTTGTACACAGAATATCATTGGAGGATGATTGGGATTGAATTTCGTGAGAATCGATGAAAAGGTCGCGAGTTTCTGAAATTGAAAATTATTTGAAAAATTTGGTATTCACAAAACATATATGTTAAGAAAAAAGTTGCAAGTTGAAACGTTCCGGTTGCTTCCTCGGAATGTTATACAAAGCTCAAAGCTTCCTCCATGAGGTAACCAACGTTGAAAAATATTGTGGATGAAGGATGGTTGGTATTGAACTTTGCGAGAATCGATAATGGAATTGAGACTTTATGAAATTCAATATCTTTCGAAAAACGCCTGTTAACGATTAAACTCGAGTAAACGTTTAGCCATCAACGTATCACTGTTTTTTTCGCAAATAAATTGACATTACAAAATAATTTATACAAAATTTCGTGGGAATTGACAAAAATTGTTAAGATTTAATGAAAATTTTGAATCTTGTCGAAAAATGATTTTCCGCCTTTCAAGCTGAAGCACAAAACACATTATTTAACACACTGAAGAGAGTGGGGAAAGAAATAGAAGGTGCAAATTGAAGAGAGCCCCTTGTAATTTGTAAGTCGCTGGAAATTTGTAAATATTCGAAAAGAGGAGTAAGTTTATGGAAGTTTCCACCCTTGTTTCATCCATCCATATGTTCGGTGCCTATTTTTGTCAGTTTTATGGAATTTGGCAAGAGACTTATCGTGATGTTTCAATGATGTAAACAAAATAATAATAATGAAATATTTTCGCGATTCTTAGAGTAAAGCCCTTAGAACCAAACCTCGCTTGGCAGAGTAAATTTGTTGTGGTTTTGAGATCATACTGTTTGTGTCTCTAGAATTTTTTCAGAAAATATTTTTCTTTCTAAATCACTCGATAGTCAACTGTGGAGCTTTGGCCAAATTTAAAGTTGTTAAATTGAACCGTTTAAGAGTTTTAGAGGTCCGTGACAGAAGGGCGGGCGAACGAACCCAGAACCGAGTCAGACCGCAAGAAGGGTACTGGTTCTTCCGTGGGAAACCCTAAAAACAGCTCGGGTCGAGATTTGTGTGATAACAGAGAAACTGGGTTAGATGCGGAGCTCTTTTTCGTTCCACTTCTATGCCTCGATTCCGATCTCACACTTGTTTCTCGTACTTCTTTATCCCTTTTTTTTCTTCCCCCAATCCTTACGTTAGATATTCAGGTCGCCGCTACACTCGAAAAGAAAGCTCGAAAGAAGAACGACAGGGAGGGGAGATTCCCTAAGAGCTTGGAGACGTCGTTTGTCCTTCTCCCCGTCTCTTCGGAGGATTCTTTCGCTTCTTTTCCGGTATGGTTGATTATACGACGTCGAAGGGAAAAGAAAAGAAAAAAAAAAATTTCCCTCGTTCAGCGATCTTCTCTCTTTCTGTTGACTTTTCTTTTCCAACGACGGTCTTAAAAATGGTTGAGAGCGGGAGAGTTCCGCGACCGGTCGAAAGTTTTCCAAGCCTCTCAAAGTGGATTCTTTCATGACTCATTGGTGAATATCGTTTGTCTCTCGTTCGAGTTCACGATTTCGTCGAGAAAGTCTTGTCGGCGAAGTCGCCGGGTCGAGGGAGTATGGAATTGAAAAAAAAAAAACAAGTTTTAACACAATTTCAACGAGTGAATGATGTTGTTAAGGATGTGCTTGAATTAAATGTATTTATAATTCACATGAAAAAGCGCGCGTGATTGAATCTTCATAAATTGGTCAAAGGTATTCAAAAGTGAATTACTCTTGGAGTCCCGTCTGAAAATAAAAAGTGCTGAGGCAAATATATCAATAGCGGTACGTCTATTAAGATATTGAAATTCGAAGAATTTATTTTCCAAGAAAAAGTAATGGCGTTTCCTTTGGACATAAAGTTCATTGCCTGCTAGAGGGTATCTGGGTATGGGGTGTAAGCCATGTTGGATTGTGGGTATGTTCCTTAATTCTTGATTGTTTTTTTTGGTCGGTGCTATATCCTCGATGAATCTACGATACATCCCAAATAAACCCTCTACGTTCTATTATTTTTGCTTCCTCGTGGAGGGAGCTTTGTTTCTGTGATAAAAAAAAATAGGGTTCTTAATGTGAATCAGCTTGAAGTGTCCCAAAACATCGGAAAAGTCACAGCTGTAACAAATGTCCATAGTTGTGTGTGCGTGCGTGTGTGTGATAGCCCTTAGCAAAGGTTGCCATGCATTGCCATTGAGTTTCCATTGCTTCAAACGCAATGGCGATTGAAGGCAGTTTTGCCAAGGGTAAAAACTCCATTCAAAATCGCATTCGTATTGCCATTGCTGGTGCCTATGGGAAATGAATGTAAATTTCCCATTCATTTCTCACAAACAATGGAAATGCCATTGGGGGTTTGAATGGAATTTTTGTCATTGGAAAAACTGACAAGCCAGTTTTGCCAATGGCAAAATTCTACCATTCAATTTTCCGTAGGTACCAATGAAAATACCAATGGGATTTTGAATGAAGTTTTTATCCTTGGCAAAAGTGCCTTCAATTGCCACTGCGTCTGAATCAATGGAAATTCAATGGCAGTTATTAACGGTAATGAATGGCGAATTTTTTTAATAAAGCACAAAAAATGCACAGAAACTATGATCAAGCAAAAACTGGAAAATAATAGAAACTATCTGAGAAGCTTGCGAAAAAATTGGTACTATATAAGTTTATGAAGAATGCCTCATATATATTATGTCCTTTCAGTGGCAGGACCGCGGTTCTACAGATCCCAACTTTACACCTACCCAACTGTCATGACCAAACTGACACGAGCATACGAATATTTCGCAATATTGTCACGACAAAACTGTTCCCGAACAAAACTCTCACCATTAAAACTGTCACCACTCAACTCTCCTGAATCTCTATTCGACACGTGCGGAAATCTTCACGAACAAAACTATCACCGTCTAAACTGTCACAGTCCCAACTGTATTCTGCGCAACTGTAACGCAGCAGAATAGTCCCCGTCTACACTGCCAGGGCGTTTACAGTATTCTGCACCAACCGTCACCGTTCCAACCGTCACCGCACAAAACTGTCACCGGCAAAACTGTTACCGCGCCAAAGCGAGATGTAACTAACTCACCCGGGTATAAGCTGAACTCGTAGATAAGAGCGCTCGGGCTGCTTCACAAAACACGGCGCAATAGCGCGCGATATTTCGTGCGTGTCCGCTATTACCGATCGCTGAGCACAAGTAAGTTCGCGCGGTGCGAAGTCTGTGGTTGAGACGACAGCGGCGAATGTCGTAAGTATTAGCGGACACGCACGAAATATCGCGCTCTATTGTGCCGCGTTTGGTGAAGCAGCCCGAGCGCTCTTACCTACGGGTACAGCGTCTACGAGTGTGAGTTGGGTAAATCTCGCGTTAAGCGGTGACGGTTGGTGCCGTGCACAGTTTTGCCCGTGACAGTTTTGCCGGTGACAATTGCCGCGGTTACAGTTGCTGCGGTGACAATTTAAGCGGTGACAGTTTGAACGGTGACAGATTAAACGGTGATTGTTTAGACGGTGACAAGTCAGATGGTGACAGTTTAGATGGTGACGGTTTAGACCGTGACAGTTTAGACGGTGATAGTTTTGTTCGTGGAGATTCTGCACATGTCCAATAGAGACCGGGGAGAGTTGAGTGGTGACAGTTTTAATGGTAAGAGTTTTGTTCGGGAACAGTTTTGTCGTGACAATATTGCGAAATATTCGTATGCTCGTGTCAGTTTGGTCGTGACAGTTGGATAGGTGTACAGTTGGATTCTGTAGAACCGCGGTCCTGCCCTTTCAGTCTTTATGATATATTTTAAAATCTATGCAAAGAAATAACAATATTATAAATTATAAGAAGAGATGATAATATTATAAGTTCATAATATTAGTATTTTATAAAAAAAGGAAGAAATGCCATACGAATTTGCCATTCAAACTGACGCCGAAAGGTGATATTACCATTCAGTTTCTATCTAAAATTACCATACGACTTTGCCATTGACCGACACATCAGATTCTCTGAAAAGGAATTGCCATTCGAGTTTGCTATTGACTTTCCATTCAGCTTGCTGTCATTGAAAATTTTCCCTTGACATTACCATATAATTCGCATTGGAAGTGTATGGTAATCAGCCTTTGCCATTGACTAACAATAGAAAATGTTGCTAAGGGATGAGGCTTCGTGCAAAAATTCAACTTGTCGGATCTCGCGAACGTATTACTCGTATTACACCCAAGAGCATCTTGAAGGCACCATCGTTTATGCGAGATTGGTTTTTTCGCAATTCCATTTTCTTTTTTTTTTCCATAGTATATTTTGCATGAGTTTGAAGGTCGGAATAATTGTTTTGAAACATTCACAATTTTCTATTATTTTAATCATTCCGTCGATACTCACGAAATTTCGTATCAAACATTCTGTATCGTGAATTTATTCGTTCGAAAAAATTAAACGTCGATGGTTCTCAAAGTTCCTTCGAATTATATCGTTAACAGGCATTTTACGAAAAATATATAAATTCATAAAATCTAAACGCCTTTATCAATTGTCGCGTGAAATTCAATACGAAACTCTGGCTTACCTACATTGTTTGCTGCAATTTTCGTAGGAATTATACTCAAAGGTTGGAATTACTCGAAAGTTTGACATTTTAAACAATTTTAAAATTTTCAAAAAATACTTTAAGTCCTGCAAAACTGGACGCCAGTAATCAATATTTCGAAAAGTTTTAACGAACCAAGGGTTTTTGCTGCTCAAGATGTACGCAAAGTTCCAGTGAAATCGGTCGTGTCGTTGTCGAGATTATACATATATAATCGTTATTGGCTTTTTAGAGGCCACACACACAGTTACGTCCAGACATTTTATCTAAATGTGATTTTCTGACTGCTTAGTAGATTCTAAACACTCTAGTATGAAAATTTCGAAATAATAATTATTTTTTTAACGAAAACAAAGCTTCTTGTATGAGCAAGCAAAACGGAACGATCTTACAAAATCGTTTTGATAGTTGTAATAGTATGATAAAAAATGAACGCAACTGTAAAAATCGTTAAGGGGGAAATAGGGTTAGACGGTTCAAAAAATCGATTTTTTTTTAATTTCATAAATTGTTAGTAAAACTATTGAAAAATATGTTCACAAAATTTTAACTGAAAATTCCGACTCGTTCTATTGTTATAAGCCATTAAAGGGGGAAATAGGGTTAAGACAGCGTTTTCTCAATGATTTTCATGAATACTTTTATAGTATAAAAAATGAATATAATTTATTGAAACTTTGAGAATATTTTATACATATATTTAAGTATATACTGTAAAATTTTTGAAGAGTTTCCTTGAAAACCACCGAAGATATTAGCGACCCCATATTGCAGGTCACAATCAGACTCAGCATTTTGCTATTTTTTGAAGCGCGTTTTTCTGAAGACGACTTTTTTTGACCTTGCGTACACGCTAGTTTGAAAATTTTTCAACCAATCGTTTTGAAAATTGGCAGTTACCTTCTTCATACTATTGCGCTCTATATGAACCTAAAATCGGAATATTATCATTATTTAAAATAATTTTTTTTTTGCAAATAAAGTTGTAAAAAATGGCAAAAAATCATGCTTTTTTGTTTTGACCCTTGTAAAAATTCAATTTTACATATTTTTTATAGCATTTCGGTTCATATAGAAGAGAGACATATAGTAAAAGTAAATTCCAACCTCGTTTGATTTCAGATGACAATTGCGGCTTCCAGAATGTACGCAAAATGCTGAGTCTGATTGTGACCTGCAATATGGGGTCGCTAATATCTTCGGTGTTTTTGAAGGAAATTCTTCAAAAATTTTATAGTATATACTTGAATATATGTATAAAATATTCTCAAAGTTTCAATAAATTATATTCATTTTTTATACTATAAAAAAATTCATGAAAATCATTGAGAAAACGCTGTCCTAACCTAAATAGGGTTAGGACAGCGTCCTAGGGGGGCGTGCGGGGGGGGGGGGGGGCAGAGGGAAATACCCCCCTTAAGCCAATAAAGGGGGGTAGGTTAGGACAGCGTTTTCTCAATGATTTTCATGAATTTTTTTTATAATATAAAAAATGAATATAATTTATTGAAACTTTGAGAATATTTTATACATATATTTAAGTATATACTATAAAATTTTTGAAGAATTTCCTTGAAAAACACCGAAGATATTAACGACCCCATATTGCAGGTCACAATCAGACTCAGCATTTTGCTATTTTTTCAAACGCGTTTTTCTGAAAACGGCTTTTTTTTAACTTGCGTACACGCTAGTTTGAAAAGTTTTCAACCAATCGTTTTGAAAATTGGCAGTTACCTTCTTCATAGTATTGCGCTCTATATGAACCTAAAATCGGAATATTATCGTTATTTAAAATAATTTTTTTTTTGCAAATAAAGTTGTAAAAAATGGCAAAAAATCATGCTTTTTTGTTTTGACCCCTGTAAAAAATTCAATTTTCTTTTTTTTTGATAGCATTCAGGTTCATATAGAAAAGAGACATATAATAAAAGTAAATTCCAACCTCGTTTGATTTCAGATGAAATCTGCGGCTTTCAGAATGTACGCAAAATGCTGAGTCTGATTGTGACCTGCAATATGCGGTCGCTAATATCTTCGGTGTTTTTCAAGGAAATTCTTCAAAAATTTTATAGTATATACTTAAATATATGTATAAAATATTCTAAAAGTTTCAATAAATTATATTCATTTTTTATACTATAAAAAAATTCATGAAAATCATTGAGAAAACCCTGTCCTAACCCTATTTCCCCCCTTGAGCCAATAAATTTATATCGTGATCCGATAATATCGTATATTACACGATCGAGGGCCTTTATAATGAAAATATCCAAAGGAGAGTGTGACTTACCCGTCGATATATCGCCACATTGAAAATCACTAAAGCGAGAAATGGGAATGCGTAGTAGACGAAGAAGTACATCCAGTTGACGTATACAGTGATGTAAATCTCGCTCGAGCGAAGATTCGCCGGTATTACGCAGTAAACTGTGACGTTGTATTTCCAGTGAATTTCAGTCTCGAGATCGACTTCCCAAAATCTAGACGTAAGAAAAACAAATGACGAGATAAAATTCGAATACAATGATCGTCGTTAAAAACAACAATTCGAAAATATATCTAAAATACAATTTTCGACAGAAATTGAAGCTGTCGTTTATTGTATCTGCGCGATTTTACAAACTCGTCATTGAACGTTACTAGTTTTATTTTTATTACGTTAAAAAAATCATATTTTTATTTCAGCAGAAAATAAAAAAATATGATTCCTTTTTACTTAAAAAAATATATTTTGTTCAATTACACTTTCTAACAGATATTCATTTTTTAAATGAGCTTTAGGAGATTTTTTTTTCTTCTTCAAAGAACACTTCACAAAGCTCGTGATCGCTTACTTGGGCAAATTGTACAGAACGGAGACGATGACGATGCAAAGAACGGCGAGGCGTGCTCGTCCATAAGTGCAGAATGATCTCGCTCTTAGGGGATGACAAACGGCAACGTAACGCTCCATGGTGACTGTCAGAGTCAGATAAACGGTTACCATCTGCGCCATGCACGATAGCGGATACAGATATTTGACGATTCTCGGGAACACAACGAATTTATAGTCAAACAGAAGACCTGTGTAACCGTAGATAGCTGGCAAACCGTGGAGCAACACCTGCCAACAGGAAATGCAATATATAGTTCACGATTATCTTGCACACAGACGCACACTTTGAAATATTGTAACACGTCAATGAGTTCATTAATAGACAGAGACATTCCACGCCACCTCAACGTACGTCTGAACCTCTGGGAATTGGTTTTTGGAATTGGTTGGAACAAAAGCGCGTGGGTGGCCCCGGTGATTTTGGCTCTTGATGTTATCTGAAATCAAAAATTCTTGATAATTCTTAATCTATAGATATGTCATTCTGGTCGGAACTACTGAAGTAAAATTTCATGGAATAATAACAATATGGCGGACTTTGGAAAAAAAAGTTCTTTTCCAAAGTCCGCCATTTTGTTATTTATCCATGAACTTTAACTTCAGTAGTTCCGACCAGAATGACATGTCTATAGATTAAGAATTATCAAGAATTTTTTATTTCAGATAACATCAAGAGCCAAAATCACCGGGGCCACCCACGCCCTTTTTTTCGAGTCGCCAACTTCGATCAATAATAATAATAATAAACTATTTAATTTTTTCAAAAAATTTTTTTTTGTATTTTTATTTTCCTACAAAAAAACACCCTCCAAAAAAGACATGAAAATCGGCTTAAGTTACCAGACTACTACCTTAAACATTTATATTCGTTTTCTATTAAAAAAATAATAACATTATTGAAAATACGATTCGCAAATACGATACGCAATATTCCACCACTCAAAAACTAAAATTGTTCATCAATGATATTTTTCATGACTTCAAGTTTCGGAGTCAGCGATGGAATTGAACAAAATTATTGTTTATAAAAAGTATACTCTACTTACAGTCTGAAGAATCGTTCATTGTGTTTTTATTTCACAAAAAAAAAAGACAATCTTGGAGTGATCAACGACTAAAGTATAAAGTACAGTATAAGTATAAAGTACAGTTGACAAAATCTTCAAAACAATCGATTGAGATGTCTCGAGAAATGTCAGGTCTTGGACGAAGTAGCAAGAGGGAAAAAACTGACATTGTTAATTTTGCATACGCCGCAATCGTTTTCGATTTTCTTTTTTCTAATTTTTTTGACCATGGTTTTTTTACTCCAAAATGACGAGGCATTTGCCGTTTGCCATCTTATGATAAGCCTAGCAGACCAAAATTCAAACAGTAAAATATGTATGAAATAAATTCGAACAAAAAATAAAACAGTATAAAATGACAATCATAAATATTTCGTCAATTTGGAGTAAAAAAGGATGTTCAAAAAACGTGGAGTAAAAAATGTGAAACACTTCCAGTGATACTGAAACGTGCTAATTTTCGCGGTGAAAGTCGAAACCTGCTAGTTTTCGTGGCAAAAGCCGAAACATGCTAGTTTTTGCGCAGATATCAAGCGTGCTTATTTTCGTAAGAAATCTGAAACATGCTAGTTTTCGTAAGCAGCGTCGATATGACATTCAGTTTTTGTTTAATACATTTTTCTATGACGATTGAAAAATGTATACCTAATGAAACAAAGATCTGAAGACTTTTGCGACTTTTTCGGATTCTTCGAACAAGGCCAATCGTTTTATCGAGTGCTGATTTTTGAAAATCCTGGAAGCCCTTTATTGAAATATCTAAAGTAATTCTTAATAATCCTATCATGGGCGAAGTTTTTTAAGCTTCGGCACAAAGCACTTGACTCGATTTTTTGAGATTTTACTTTTGAAGAAAAAGAAATTCGAGTAAATTTTTGTTTTCTCTTAGTCAAGTTAACAATAAAAAGATTTTTAATGAATTTTATTTCCAAAAAAATATTTTCTTATTGGAATTCCGGACGAAAACACGAAACCCATATGACGAAACTTGGTTGTCCGTCCGTCCGTCCGTCCGTCCGTTGTTCTATCACGGACCTCTAACTTCTAAACTGTTAAACCTAGCAACATGAAATTTGGCATGCGATTAGAGTGAAATCTTTCGAAAATGATCCGTGAATAATTTTTGGAATAATAATTTTTTTTTCGACACATTGGAGGGACGAAAATGTATGATTTTGAAAAAAGTTTGTTCCGTGGTGACGAGTGGTGTATCGTTTGAAAGGGATTGCTTTAGGCATTGAAACCATACTTTTCATTGTTTATTTCGATAAATATTTTCAGCAACATCGATCCAAATGTTTGTTTCGATTATGTGCCCCCTTTCGTAAATTTGAAAACTACTGCATCGGAAAATCGGAAAAAAAATTCTGACATGAAGGCATTGGGATGGTTTTTGAGAAATATGAAAATTGATGAAAATATCTACCGAGCAATGGTGTCAATGGTAAACAACTTCACCCAGTCTTATAGATAGCGTGGTTTAATACGCAGAATTGTTTTTATCCTCGAAAGATGCTTCCGGTTCTGTCTGCTGAGGGGAATCCATAGAGGTTATTATTTCCATAATATGATGGCGAGACATTTAAATAAAATTTGCATCGGTGCTACACTTCGGTATGAAGATATTTTTCAGGCAATGAAAGAAACACATACGAAAATAAAATTCATCGCGAGGAAAAATGTGATCCCTCATTCTCGCCCACACTCGTTGATCCATCTTTTTCTTCATTCATTTTGCTTCTCTGACCAGACGGTCGACGCGATGGAACACGGAAGTGAACAGGGACGGTATTTTTCTTTTTTTTTTTTTCATTCACTTCCATCAACTATCCACGCTCGAGTTAATGTTGTAGATTATAGTATACCCCGGGTATAAAATATTCAAATGTCTAAAAATACTACAGGGGAGACCGGAGGCAGTTGCAACCCTCTTTGATATTATCAATTTTTCGGTATTAAGGCGAACCGCGCCCCGACCGGAAACAAACAATTTATTGACGATCGGTGAACCTCTAAGTTCAATATTGCGTGACACCGTACGGGTCCAAAAGCTCTTTGTAGCCAGTGCAACACATCAAAGAATCATCAGGTTTACGGTCGGTCCAATTATGAAAATATGTCAAAAATTAAAACCCCTATAATTGTGTTGTTTCCGCTAGTTTTCTCTGTTTGAATAATCGGGAATTACCATGTAGCAAGCTGACCTCTCTCGGTCAAATTTCAAACCACTCTCTCCGAGTCGATACCCGATGATTACTCTGCGATTGTGTCACGTTTTAATTATAATTAAAAATGTACTGCTTCATTACAGCAACGATAAAATAAATAAAAATCGGGAGAAGATGGACCATATTCGGTCCGAGGGGTATGAGTACCTCGGGCAACGAAAAATATCAAAAATCGTTTTACTCGTGTCGTGTAAAGAACATGGGGCGCGACTAAAATTGCATAATTGCTGAAAAAATGAACAATTTATAAATATAACATTGTCATGTGATGGATTGATGTTATAAGTAACATCAATCCGTCGCTTATTGTTTGAAGTAATTTGTTGGGCCTCAGAGTAGTGGACAATATTTTTCGGATTTTGAGGTTAAACACGGCACGTCATATTGATTCAACGTATCGTGGCAAAAATTTACTCTGTATCCAATTGTCGCTGCTGATTCTGTCTAAGCACAAACATCAACAAACATATCTCCGTTACCGTGCACTTTAGGCCAAAAATGGTAATAACCTTTCTTGTAGATAATTGAATTTCCCATCTTTTTTTTATAATTTTTTTTGTATCAGTCACCGTTTACGACCTATACGGCTGTTAAAATTTGTTTATTCACTTTTTGACCCATATCTCTCCTAATAATTGTTTAAACAATGAAATGCTTATAACTTATCTTTTAAATCCATACATTTTCCACAAATTATATTTAAAACGTTTTTGTCTACAATTAATATTCTCAAAGTTATAACGCGTTCAATGTTGCGCTACTTGGTGCAAGGCTAATAAAATCGCATTATAACTCTGAGAATATTAATTTTAGACAGAAAGGTTTTAAATAAAAGTTGTGGAAAATGTATAGATTTAAAAGATAAGTTATTAGCATCTTATTGTTTAAACAATTATTCGGAGAGATACAGGTCAAAAAGTGAATTAATAAATTTTAACAGCCGTATAAGTCGTAAACGGTGATTGATACAAAAAAAATTATTTAAAAAAAAAGATAGGAAATTTAATTATCTATAAGAAAGGTTATTACCATTTTTGGCCTCAAGTGCACGGTAACGGAGATATTGGCCAATACGGTTTTCCCCAAAATGGCGGCACTTCCGCTCCCTTAATTTGTAACTATTTTATTAATTCATATTCAGTACGTGATACTGAAACTAATTTAAAAAAATGTCCTTTATTTTTAATGCACCACAATATTCTCTATTGATTGTACTATAGTGCTGACTGACTTGGGGACTGACGGGGAATGAGCGGCGATATTGAACAGGTCACGCTTCCGTGGTAATTCTCAATACTATTTCAAAGAATGTACATTGGACTGGAGACGATGATCGCCAAAGCGAATGTTGAAATTCACCCCTTGTGACATATATTACCCAGTCCTACAAACACTTATTTTCACGCGATGTAACTTTGAATTGGTTTGAGCTTTCGGGTTGAAATTTGGCACGCAAGTAAATCAATATTGGCCCTTTGTTCACTATGATGTTTTAAGACCATTCACAAATTATTTTCTAATTTATAAGATTTTAAACATTTTCAAAAAAGTGAGTTATGAGCATAACTCACGCAATTTTCGAGCTACCGTATTGGGACTTTTTACACAAATAGAATATGATAAAATTCAATTCGCTATTGAATTTGAGAAAAGTCGATCGAGCCGTTAGAAAGTTATAACATTTTTTATTTTTTGTAAAATTGCCATAGCCGTTTCTTAAGACTCTAACTCGTGTGGTTTTTCGGCTATCGAACCAAAACTTCGTACATCGATTGTATACTATTGAAGAATATTTCATATCAAATTTGAACAAAATCGATTCAACCGTTTTGGATCTATGAAATAAAAAAATTTTCGCATGGCCGATATAGGTCCTTGTTAAGCTCGTGTAATTTTTGGGCTGGAGATGAGTCAAAATTCTGTACATCGATTGGGTACTATTAAATAATACTGAATTTGAAAAAAAAAACATCAATTGAGGCGATTTTTGGAGTTATGAATTAAAAAACAAAAAGCAAATGCGTTTATTAAGGAGGGAAATAGGGTTAGACGGTTCAAAAAATCGATTTTTTTTAAATTTCATAAATTGTTAGTAAAACTATTGAAAAATATGTTCCTAAAATTTTAAATGAAAATTCCGACTCGTTCTATTGTTATAAGCCATTAAGGGGAGAAATAGGGTTAGGACAGCGTTTTCTCAATAATTTTCATGAATTTTTTTATAGTATAAAAAATGAATATAATTTATGGAAATTTTGAGAATATGTTATACATATATTTAAGTATATACTATAAAATTTTTATACATATATTTAAGTATATACTATAAAATTTTTATACATATATTTAAGTATATACTATAAAATATTAGCGACCCCATATTGCTTGTTTTTCTTGGTACTATTTTTTCAAACGCGTTTTTCTGAAAACGACTTTTTTTTAACTTGCGTACACGCTAGTTCGAAAAGTTTTCAACCAATCGTTTTGACAATTGGCAATTACTTTCTTCATAGTATTGCGCTTTATATGAACCTAAAATCGGAATATTATCATTATTTAAAATAATTTTTTTTTTGCAAATAAAGTTGTAAAAAATGGCAAAAAATCATGCTTTTTTGTTTTGACCCCTGTAAAAAATTCAATTTTCTATTTTTTTGATAGCATTTAGGTTCATATAGAAGAGAGACATATAATAAAAGTAAATTCCGACCTCGTTTGATTTCAGATGAAAATTGCGGCTTCCAGAATGTACGCAAAATGCTGAGTCTGATTGTGACCTGAAATATGGGGTCGCTAATATTTTATAGTATATACTTAAGGTATATTTAGAGTCTGGTAACTTAAGCCGATTTTCATGTCTTTTTTGGAGGGCGTTTTTTTGTAGGAAAATAAAAATGAATCGTTTTGGATATTTAGGATGTTTTTATTTACATATTAAAGATACAAAAAAAAATAGTTTGAAAAAATTTACTAGTTTATTATTATTATTATTATTGATCGAAGTTGGCACAGCGAAAAAAAAGCGCGTGGCTGGCCCCGGTGATTTTGGTTCTTGATGTTATCCGAAATAAAAAATTCTTGATAATTCTTAATCTATAGACATGTCGTTCTGGTCGGAACTACTGAAGTTAAATTTCATGGATAAATAACAAAATGGCGGACTTTGGAAAAAAAGTCCTTTTATTTTAGCAAAGAAGGGGTTTTAAAATAAAAAGTTAGGGGTGAAAAAATTTCTCAGTAGTTCCGACCAGAATGACATGTCTATAGATCAAGAATAATCAAGAATTTTTGATTTCAGATAATATCAAGAGCCAAAATCACCGGGCCTACCCACGCACTTTTTTTTCGAGGTGCCAACTTCGATCAATAATAATAATAATAATAAACTGTTACATTTTTTCAAACAAATTTTTTTTTGTATCTGTAATATGTAAATCAAAACATCCTAAATATCGAAAACGATTCATTTTTATTTTCCTACAAAAAAACGCCCTCCAAAAAAGACATGAAAATCGGCTTAAGTTACCAGACTACTACCTTAAATCTATGTATAAAAATTTTATAGTATATACTTAAATATATGTATAAAATATTCGCATAGTTTTAATAAATTATATTCATTTTTTATACTACAAAAAAATTCATGAAAATCATTGAGAAAATGCTGTCCTAACCCTATTTCCCCCCTTAAGACACTAGTTCGCACAACATGTACGAAATTTTTTTAACTTCCGGGTGAAATGTTGTATATAATTTCAAGAAATCGACTTGCATATTTCAACTTGCTGCTTATCTTTAATGCAATATTCTCGTAAACTCACCGCCGTAATGATGAGCACGGTGTCGCATCTCGCAAGTCCAATCAGTAAATAATTAATGGACGATTTCATCTGCGGCCTGGACAGTATTATCATTGAGATTATGTTTCCAAAGAGGCCAAAGATGCCGACGAAATTGAGCAAAATGCCATTCGTGATGAATTCGAATAATGCACCGTCCGTCAATTCTGCTTTGCACTCGAGTGTCAAATTAGGGTTTGTCTTCGTGTTCACAGCAACGAGACTGCTGTTCGTGTCGGGAGGCTCGGTGAAATTTCCCAACGAGCTAACTTCCATCGTTTCGAGAAAAATTTTCAGTAACTCTGTTTTCTTCTTCGTTTTTTTTTTTTTTTCTATTCGCTCTAAAATAATTTTGTATTTTTCTTCGCTATTACATTTATTTGCGTACGATATTGTTTCTCCTCGTCCTCGTCGTCCGTTTCATCCCCGTCCGTTTCCCCTTTGATCCGAGACCTCGATCTGCTCACGTCACCATGATTTTTCACAATTGTCAGTCGCGACAAATCCGAATCCACTCTTCTACGGATATTTTCCTTCGGATTAGCCAGCCTCGAGACGATAGACGTGAATGTCGTTAAGTTCCTATACACTTTTTTCTTCGAAGCTTTTTTTTACTCCTGATATCTGTGATTGACGAAAGTTCGAGATTCTCTGGCTTGGACAGTGACGATAATTGTCTCGAATTCGCGAATCGAGATCAGAATATCTCGGCAGAGGAGTGAAGGGGAAAAATCTGATTTTTTTTTGGTCATTATAATCCTCCAAGCACGAGATCCTGTAATCAAAAAAATTGAAAAACCATATTGTACATTTTGTACTTTTTTAAAGTAGCGTCTTTCGTTCAAGAACCTCGTTTGGATTGAATAGAATTGGATGAAAAATTTGAAATTTTTGTGAAACATACGAGTGATTGTTTGTTTAACTCTTCGGTTGCGGGGAACAGACTATGAACGGAAGTTTCTGGAAAATGATTCTTTTCGAGAATTAATAATTACAGGGATAAAAGAATTATTTTGCTAATAGTAATTATTAAATTATTTTTGTTACCACCATCTTTATAAAAATATGAATATTAGAGCATTAGTTTTTATCACAAAAAAATAGATTAACGGTTATTTCCTGTGTGAAATGGATGATGGCGGTTTGACGAGGACCATCCGAGACGAAATTTACAATGAAATTAACCGCCTTTTTTTTGTTTATGTTAACGTTTACATGTTAATATTGTTTATTTATACTTTCAGGATTAGAGAAAATAGATTGTGGCAGTAGAATTAGTAGTTTCATTTCCAAGTATACCCTTTCGAGTTTTTACCATGTCCTTTCCATACATTTACAGTGGGTCAAAAAAGTATTCATACACCTTGTTCTTTTGCGATAACTTTATGGACATAAGCGATACGCAAACAAAGCCAATTTCATTTAATAGTACATCAGGTACAGAGATAAACTGCAAATGGAGAATATTTTCCGAAATGTTCGTGCGCATATTAATGCGTATTCAAATGTTCCTGGAATAGTTTTCATCCCCGTTCGTAAACCTTTAGTTGGATATAATATTTACCCTCTATCTAATCTGAATGGAAACCGTTTCGTTCGAAAGATTATCAAATTTCCTCGAATGTATTTTTTGTGAAATTTTCAAAATCGTCAAATTTTCGCGAAAAAACTATTGAAAAATATGTTCCCAAATTTTTAAATGAAAATTCCGACTCGTTCCATTGTTATAAGCCATTAAGGGTGAAAATAGGGTCAAGACATCGTTTTCTCAATGATTTTCACGAATTTTTTTGTAGTATAAAAAATGAATATAATTTATTGAAACTTTGAGAATATTTTATACATATATTTAAGTATATACTATAAAATTTTTGAAGAATTTCCTTGAAAAACACCGCAGATATTAGCGACCCTATATTGCAGGTCACAATCATGAAATGAAACGAGGTTGGAATTTACTTTTATTATATGTCTCTCTTCTATATGAACCTAAATGCTATCAAAAAAATAGAAAATTGATATTTTTACAGGAATCAAAACAAAAAAGCATGATTTTTTGCCATTTTTTACAACTTTATTTGCAAAAAAAAAATTATTTTAAATAATGATAATATTCCGATTTTAGGTTCATATAGAGCGCAATACTATGAAGAAAGTAACTGTCCATTTTCAAAACGATTGGTTGTAAACTTTTCAAACTAGCATGTACGCAAGTTGAAAAAAAGTCGTTTTCAGAAAAACGCGTTTGAAAAAATAGTACCAAGAAAACCAAGCAATATGGGGTCGCTAATATTTTATGGTATATACTTAAATATATGTTCAAAAATTTTATAGTATATACTTAAATATATGTATAAAATATTCTCAAAGTTTCAATAAATTATATTCATTTTTTATACTATAAAAAAATTCATGAAAATCATTGAGAAAACGCCGTCCTAACCCTATTTCCTCCCTTAATGGCTTATAACAGTTGAATTTGGTAAAACTATTTTTCAATAGTTTTACTAACAATTTATGAAATAAAAAAAAAATCGAATTCCTGAACCGTCTAACCCTATTTCCTCCCTTACGGGTGGAAATAGGGTTAGGACAGCGTTTTCTCAATGATTTTCATTAATTTTTTTATAGTATAAAAAATGAATATAATTTATTGAAACTTTGAGAATATTTTATGCATAAATTTAAGTATATACTATAAAATTTTTGAAGAATTCCCTTGAAAAACACCGAAAAAATTTATGACTGCCTTGACTTTGTTTTTCTTGGTACTATTTTTTCAAACGCGTTTTTCTGAAAACGACTTTATTTGAACTTGCGTACACGCTAGTTTGAAAAGTTTTCAACCAATCGTTTTGAAAATTAGCAGTTACTTTCTTCATAGTATTGCGTTCTATATGAACCTTAAATCGGAATATTATAATTATTTAAAATAATTTTTTTTTTGCAAATTATGTTGTAAAAAATGGCACAAAATCATGCTTCTTTGTTTTGACCCCTGTAAAAAATTCAATTTTCTATTTTTTTGATAGCATTTAGGTTCATATAGAACAGAGACA
The DNA here is from genome assembly GCA_958009045.1 of Oxytorus armatus. Classification (NCBI taxonomy): domain Eukaryota; kingdom Metazoa; phylum Arthropoda; class Insecta; order Hymenoptera; family Ichneumonidae; genus Oxytorus; species Oxytorus armatus. The sequence goes on along the minus strand of OY253750.1, from coordinate 25,849,500 downwards.
TACAATAAAAGTAAATTCCAACCTCGTTTGATTTCAGATGAAAATTGCGGCTTCCAGAATGTACGCAAAATGCTGAGTCTGATTGTGACCCGCAATATGTGGTCGCTGTTTATATCGTTGGTTTTTTTCAAGGAAATTCTTAAAAAATTTTATAGTATATACTTAAATATATGTATAAAATATTCTCAAAGTTTCAATAAATTATATTCATTTTTAATACTATAAAAAAATTCATGAAAATTATTGAGAACACGCTGTCCTAACCCTATTTCGCCCCTTAAGAGGGTTTTTCCCCAAACTATGTTTTCAGACAGTGTCAGTACGATGACTCAGTCAACTTTTAATGTTTTTTAACTTTTTTTTTAAACTCATCATAATTATTTTCTCTATAGTCTGACGAGAGGTTTTTTTAATTTTTTGGTTGGACAATTTTCTATAAATTATTAAACACTAATTTTCTTTTAAATTGCATATTAAAGTTTAAATACTGTAATTTCATTATTTTTGAAAAAAATAAAAAAATTCTTTCCGTCAGACTATTACTACTATATTATTTTACTAGATTCTTTTTTATTTCTGCAGATTGGATACTTTTTGGTGAAGTTATGATGTCGACAAGTAAGGGCCATGGTTTTCCTGAATAGTCCATTTATACCCGTAAAAAATGATGTTAACATTGAAAAAAAAAACATTTATGAATTTTTTTTCTTACAGTTGAAAAGTTAATAAAAACTGTGAAATCAAGAATTTAATTTTTTTATCACCATATAACCTTTATAATGATTTTTCAAATTTACTCGGTTTTCAGCGGTATGTGAGCCCTTAATTCTGAAAAAATGTTACGCTTCCGTTATAGACGGATAAAAGCTCTATCTAACGAGCATTTATTCGTGTCTTTATCCGTGCTGTATCTGAAAAATCAACAGAATGGTATTTGGCCAAAAAATACACAGTAGTTGTGGAAAAGTGTTTTGGTTTAGTTCGTTTATACCAGTGCAGAAATTTGCTAGGGTGTCTTCGCGTCCCGCCTAACCCCAATCGGGATTTATTAGGGACTCCCTATCAAGGGATTACTCTCCGGATTCCGGATTGTATCTCGAACCCTCGAACAACGTACTGAATCTGTAAACACGAGAGTCGTGTGGCGCTTATAAGGTATCATGCCTCTTCATACGTGAAAAGGCTAACTTATCCGTATATGTGGCTGATCGGGATACAAAGCGGGATCCAGTAGGAATCCTAGAAGGAAATTCTTTCTTGAAACCGCCGAAAATTATCGATGGACATTTTACGGGAAAATGATAACGAGCCCGATTACGAAAACGAGGAACTTCGATTTATACATTTGACATTTTGCCGATCAGCGTTAATCGGAATAGAACCCGGGATCCACTTAGAATCCGAAGGGGAATCCCGTCGTAGGGAGTCGCTAACAAATTCTGATCGGGGTTTTGCTGGAAGAAGGGATACACCCTGGCAAATACTTTTTTACGTCGCAACAAAATATCAATGTAGAATTGGAAAAATATTAAACTGCTGTACTCAATGATTGTGAACAAACGAAAATATAAATAAATATTCTACAGTACATTATATATAAAATAAAGTACACATTGTTACTTTTACATTCATAAATATTCCTCTACGAACCAAGAGACTTTTACAATTTTCGCTTTCCTCATGAGGGAAACTGTAAGTTCTCGGGAAAATGATGAGAAAGCAATGTGCAACCTTCAATTTTCATCTTATATCTCTTCTTTACTTTTTGATGGTCTGAGGCTCGAGCATGAACGCTAAACCGTCTTTCGATAAATAAAAAATGCCATAAACTCACAAGTCTTTTGTTGATCGTCATCACATTGTAGATCTAACATCTTGTAAATCTCACTTTAGTTGTTCCGAAATTGTCATTACGATAGATCGACGTTCGCTCTAGTTACAGGCGTGAAATACAATTTTTGGAATATTGAAAATATTTTTTCAAGCTGGAATCCTAGAAGAAAGTTCTTTGTTGACATCGCCCAAAATTATCGATGGATATTTTACGGGAGTATGATAACAAGTCCGATTACCGAAACCAGAAACTTCGATTTATATATTTGACGTTTTGCCGATCAGCGCTAATCGGAATAGAACCCGGGATCTACTTGGAATCAGGAGAGGAATCCCTTAATAGAGGATCCGTAACAAATGTCGATCGGGGTTTGGCTGGAAGCGGGAAACACTTTAGCGAATTTCTGCACGGGAAGCCGGAGTAAATGATAGACCCATTGCTCCAGCTTTGTCTTGGGGCTGGAGGACATGCATCGATCGACTGCGGTTTCGACAAGGTGAAACGTGAATATGCCATCTATATGCCGTAGTTCGTTAATGACTAATGCGGGTGGGCGTCAAATATTGGAACGACCAATATTTGGACCAGCCGAAGTTTCAAGCTTCAAAATTAACGAACATTCAACTGGAGAAAGGCTCATCTTACGAAAGTCTTTTAATCAGTAAACAAAAAACAAAACCACGGAAACATTGATACAAATTTATATCGACAAAAAATATGAGGACGAACAAAATTGCATGCAACGAGATATGGAATCGACAAAAATGTCGAACACTTCACAAGTCGAGTGTACGAATTTCAGATTTACGGATATTGAGAAAGTTAACAATTTTGAATTCAGTCAAGCGAAAGACCAAAAACTCGAATGGTCAAATTAGCAAAGGACCAACAAGTTGAACGGTCTAAATTGCGAAACCGAAAAAGTAGAACGTCAAAAAAACGAATCTTTATGGCATGTCATTTTGGTGTTCACTATTTTGATGTTTTTCATTTTGATCTTCGTCAATTCGATCCATCGCTTATTTGCGTGTCCAAGTTTTACACATTCGAAATTTGTAAGATGTCGAGTATATTTTAAATTTTGCCGCTCGCAATTATGCGCAGCAGCCATAGTGGAAAACGATAATTTGTGACGCGACGAAATGACTAAAGTGTGAGGTATCCGAAGAGGGGATAGCCGGCACCTCTCTCCGAATTTCTTCAACTCTATCTCTTTTGCTCCGGGGACACCGACCTGTCAACTCATCAATATCATCGAGATCCCGAGCGCGCTTGATTAGCCAAAGCTTGGGATTCACACCAAAGATGGGCAGGAGCGCGGTTCTACAGATTCCAACTGTACACCTACCCAACTGTCACGACCAAACTCACACGAGCATACGAATATTTCGCAATATTGTCACGACAAAACTGTTCCCGAACAAAATTCTCACCATTAAAACTGTCACCGCACAAACTGTCACCACTCAACTCTCCTGAATCTCTATTCGACACGTGCAGAAATCTTCACGAGCAAAACTATCACCGTCTAAACTGTCACGATCTCAACTGTATTCTGCGCAACTGTAACGCAGCAGAATAGTCCCCGTCTACACTGTCAGGGCGTCTACTGTATTCTGCACCGACCGTCACCGTTCCAACCGTCACCGGACAAAACTGTCACCGGCAAATCTGTCACCGCGCCAAGGTGAGATGTAACTAACTCGCACGGGTATAAGCTGAACTCGTAGATAAGAGCGCTCGGGCTGCTATTTCGCCGATATTTCGTGCGTGTCCGCTATTACCGATCGCTGAGCACAAGTAAGTTCGCGCGGTACGGAGGCTGTGCTTGAGATGACAGCGGCGAATGACGTAAGTATTAGCGGACACGCACGAAATATCGCGCGCTATTGCGCCGCGTGTGGTGCAGCAGCCCGAGCGCTCTTACCTACGGGTACAGCGTCTACGAGTGTGAGTTGGGTAAATTTCGCGTTAAGCGGTGACGGTTGGTGCCGTGTACAGTTTTGCCCGTGACAGTTTTGCCGGTGACAATTGCCGCGGTTTCAGTTGCTGCGGTGACAATTTAAACGGTGACAGTTTGAACGGTGACAGATTAAACGGTGATTGTTTAGACGGCGACAATTCAGATGGTGACAGTTTAGATGGTGACGGTTTAGACCGTGACAGTTTAGACGGTGATAGTTTCGTTCGTGAAGATTCTGCACGTGTCCAATAGAGACCGGGGAGTGTTGAGTGGTGACAGTTTGTGCGGTGACAGTTTTAATGGTGAGAGTTTTGTTCGGGAACAGTTTTGTCGTGACAATATTGCGAAATATTCGTATGCTCGTGTCAGTTTGGTCGTGACAGTTGGGTAGGTGTATAGTTGGAATCTGTAGAACCGCGCTCCTGCCCAGAGATGAAGATCGAGAGGAAGCAACCATTTACCTATCTAACCATTTCAACTGGCCATTCGGTGGAATATTCCGGAAATCAGTCATCATATCATTCGGACTCTGCGGAACAAAACGAAAGAGCCATCGTGGTAGCCCTTTCTCCAAATAAAAGTTACGTAAATATCTTTCTTGTTTTAATATTATATCAATCATAATAACTTGAATTATACTCGAATTCAAATGAACATTTTTCGCACGTATACGACGTGAATTCGATTCGAATTCGAAACTCTGGACTATATCAGTGTATTTAGAATGTGTGTACCGGAATGATTTTTGTGCGCTATAAATTGAAATGTCAAATGTATGTATATTAATCGGTGAAAAGATTAGACGATGAAAAGGAATTACAGGGTACATGAAATCGAGAATCATAACATAATAACGTCAAAATTATAGTAAACGAAGCGTTTTTGGTACACTCATCTGCCATCCATCTTGTCAAATTAGTATTTGGTAAAAGTTTATATAATATATTAAATAGATGCATCTTACAATTAGGCTCCCAACGTGGGACAGCCCTCCTTCTCTTTTCATTTTATAATAAATTCATACCCTATAAATTTGTACGCTTAGGATATTTTTTTTTGGTATATTGGGTGTTATAAATGTTAACTACTCGCTATTTTTTAGTAAGGAAATATCAATTTTCCACATCGTTCTAATCTATTTTTTGTAAGTACTTTCAAAGTACACATACTATCTGAAAACAAATTCTCGAACTAATGAGCTTTAGAATTGATAACCTTTCTTAACAATAGTTTTTCGATTTCGTCGTCTGTCGAAAAGCTAAATTTCCGAATAACTTCATCCTCCTTATTCTATGTTACTGTTTTTTTTTATTTCACAATATCTGCCGTTTCAAATATTGGTCGTTCCGATATTTGACCCCCAATCGATCTAATCCATGGTCCGGGGAAACTATTGTAGGAAATCCTGTGATAAATAAACATGAACCATGAAAAGCGGTAGAGCGGAAACCGCGTCGAAGTCGAGTTTAGTCGAGGGGTGCACATAATCCGGCTCCTGGACAGTTGTTCTTTGATAATTTTGGTAACTTTGAGCCTGGGCGTTATAGCTACCCCCTCGGTAGATGGTAATGTCGGGCGTTAGGTCGCCCAATATAGACGGCAAAACCAGAGTTCGGTCGGTGACGAGTGAACAGTGAACTGACGCAGAATATTAATTAAGCACGATATCTTATAACCTGATGATAACGATCGTACCTGTTTCTGTGATAAGTTTTCTATCGTTATCACCAAGCAGAGCACGTGTCAACTATTTTGGTTCATCCGTGGATTTGTTTCTTTCCAGCTTTCAGATTTTTGTCTATTTACAAATATTCAAAAACATTTTTAGATAAATGAATTTCAATTTTATTGCGAATATTGGCTTTTCAGCATAAAATCATTAATTGCATACTTCTTAAGGTAGTAGTTTGGTAACTTAAACCGATTTTCATGTCTTTTTTGGAGGGCGTTTTATTGTAGGAAAATAAAAATGAATCGTTTTGGATATTTAGGATGTTTTTATTTGCATATTAGAGATACAAATAAAAATCTTTTTGAAAAAATTTAATAGTTTATTATTATTATTATTATTGATCGAAGTTGGCACCTCGAAGTTGGTAGCCCGGGTCCTAACTTTTTTTCTACCGAACCGATTGCTTTCAAATTTTAACAGGCTACTCTACACACTGATAGTTCTCGTCGGAACTCCCGAGATATTTTTTCACCCCTAACTTTTTATTTTACAACCCCTTCTTTGCTAAAATAAAAGGACTTTTTTTCCAAAGTCCGCCATTTTGTTATTTATCCATGAAATTTAACTTCAGTAGTTTCGACCAGAATGACATGTCTATAGATTAAGAATTATCAAGAATTTTTTATTTCAGATAACATCAAGAGCCAAAATCACCGGGGCCACCCACGCGCTTTTTTTTCGAGGTGCCAACTTCGATCAATAATAATAATAAACTATTAAATTTTGTCAAACAAATTTTTTTTTGTATCTTCAATATGTAAATAAAAACATCCTAAATATCCAAAACGATTCATTTTTATTTTCCTACAAAAAAACGCCCTCCAAAAAAGACATGAAAATCGGCTTAAGTTACCAGACTACCACCTTAAGGAGTAAGGCCACTCTAGAGGCCGAAAAAATAGGCTTTTCTGGGGATTTTTTTTTCAGAAAAACTAGAAATTAAATTGAGATTAAAAAATAGGGTGTTTATCATACATGTCAGTGACTGTACAGAATAATTTTTTTGAAGAGATTAATCTCAAAATGGCGGCTGTGCAGCATTTAGCGATTCGCTTGAGAAAATTTGCAGAGTACCTGCAAGTATCAATAAATGAGTGGACAAAAGACTGTTATTGAAATATTCAATGGTAGCTATGAATTTTTTTTTAAACCTCGAAAAAATCCTCGTTTAGATTAGAAGACTGCCTTAAGGCTGCAAATTGAGTAGATTCAGTAGAGTGTAACGAGGATTTCGAAAATCACAAGAAGTAGTATATTTCATCAATTTGAGCTCAACGGGATGTATTTGGACGTTGTCAATTGAATCTTGGCTATGCAAGCGTACGGACGCACTTGGACACTTTTTTTAAAACGCGAGAAAAGAGTTCGGCAATAACAGAAAAGAGAAAATAGATTACGCAAAAGATTTCGGTACGGAAAAGTTGTTGAATAACGTTGAGAAGTTTCTGCCATGAAATATCCCATATGCACTTTCTACGTTGATACAGAGTTGCGCGATAGCAATTCCACGGGAGAGTAGACCTAGTCGTGTTCCATTTTGTTGACGCGCTTGTGACTCGTCGCTGTCGTTATACAGGGTGTCCCAATAACTATTAACACCTCAGATATCTTCGAAACTATAAGGTTCACAGAAATATTTGCTGAATCAAAATTGCACAGTACGAAGGGGACCATCTATATCTTCATTCGTTACACGTTTACGGACACTACTACGGACACTTAAACTATTGGTTTGCCCAAGTTTATCAGGCACATTTTTAAATGTTTCACGCGAAGGCTGAGACCGATGTGGATATCGTTCACCATACAAGGTTTTTGCCCTTACTGAATTTTGTTAACATTCGCCACAAATGAGAAGCATATCGATTTGCTCTTCAAACGGATACATTGCACTCGATTGACAGATTTATCGATACTAATCGTATCATGTTTATCTTATCCTGCAAACTTATTAAAGTGTCCTTGAAACAGTGTTTATTTTCAGTGAAGTAAACCCTAAGTATTATCGCCTTTCTGTACTTTCTGTACCTTTCTGTCGAAGAAATGTAACAAACATTGTAACATTTGTAACATTGTAACATTTTTGTAACATTGTAACAAAAGTGTCCGTAGTAGTGTACGCTAGAAACGTGTGACGAATGAAGAAATGGAAATCGGTGCGCTCGCGAAGTGTGTATCGAGGACCTCACATTAGTTTGCGACAAATTAAAAATGAATCTGGCATTGGCAGGACCAGGGTACATCGCATTTTGCACCGTCACAAATTTCACCCGTGCCATGTTAGTCTTCACCAAGAATTGCATGGGAACGAATGGGAAGAATTATTACAGCCTGTGCATCAATAAGTCCTGACGCTGTAAAACTTGCAAGTCAATCAATCGAAAACAGAATCCAATATTGCATTGATACTGATGGTCGTCGTTTCGAACACTTACTATAAACGTAGTAATTTTATTTACTACCGAAACTGTAAGTATTATCGCCTTTCTGTACTTTCGTAGATTTTTTGTGATTACAGCGCCATCTATCACGAATCGAAAAAAAAAATTTCAAACAAAAGTTACGTATTTTTTAAATGGGGAATCCGAATCTACAATAAAAAATGGGGGTTCCCATTTAAGATTTCAAAGTTGCCACACCCCAGCCCAGGGGGTGGGGGTGGGGCTGAGTACTTTGGTATCATTGAATGGCCCCCTTCGTACTGTGCAATTTTGATTCAGCAAATATTTCTGTGAACCTTATAGTTTCGAAGATATCTAAGGTGCTAATAGTTATTGGGACACCATGTATATAGCGTTATCCTATGATGATGGGTACGGTCTCGTATTATGTGAATATCTATGGAGATACTCAATCTATTTTACAATGCGTGTATGAATGTGTGTCGGATATTGTGTGCGCATCTACGTATGATACCGGCGATCCAACCCCCGTCATCCCCCGTCAAACGAGGGTGCGCTCCCTTAACAACGTTAACCACAGGATATTCGAGCGTCATCGGTCAAAAGAAGACGCTCCATTGCATCTTCCATCGTTAATTTTCACACCCGTCGTGCCCTCGTTCAACCCCTAACCCCTATGTGACAATTTCCATCCACAGACCACTCGAATATCCATTGGGTTCGAACGACTCCATTCGGCGTATTCATATGGACCGTAACGCGACTGTCCTGCTGTTTGATAAATCTAATATTTCTCTTTTGCTGTTTATTAACCATACAAACATTGCCCGTTGTAGACCTTTCCTTAGCAAAATTTACCAGTCATTGGCATTGAGAAATGGCATTCAATTCCCATTGCTTCAGACGCAATTGAAGGCAGTTTTGCCAAGGGTAAAAATTCTATTCAAAATCCCATTGGTATTGCTATTGCATGTGCCTATGGGAAATAAATGGTTAAAAACTTCATTCGAAATCCCATTGGTATTGCCATTGCTGGTATGCCTATGGGAAATGAATGATAAATTTACCATTCATTTCCTATAGGCCCCAGCATGCCATGAGGGTTTCAATGGAATATTTGTCATTGGGAAAAACGCCAAGGCAGTTTTGCCATTCAATTTACCATAGGCACCGCCAATACCAATGCGATTTTGAATGGAGTTTTTATCCTTGGCAAAAGTGTCTTCAATTGCCATTGCGTCTGAAGCAATGGAAATTCAATGGCAGTTCTTAATAGCAATGGACGGAAAATTTTCCTAGAAAATTACTCAAAATGCACACAAACTATGATGAAGTAAAAACTGGAAAATAAGAGGAACTATCTGAGAAGTTTGCCAAAAAAATTAAGACTATATAAATTTATGAAAAATGCCTCATTTATATATTATGCCATTTCAGTCTTTATCGAAATTTTTTATATCCATGGAAAGAAATAACAATATTATAACAAAGAATAATAATATAATAAGTTCATAGTATTAGTAGTGTATATAATATATGGATCAAACTCAGATATACCATTATATCTAAGGTTGACAGATACATTACTTTACAATAAAAGAAAGAACTGCCATTGGAGTTTGCCTTTGGCTTTCCATTCAGTTTGTATAGAAAGAAATTGACATTCGAGTTTGCCATTGACTTTCCGTGCAGCTTGCTGCCATTAAAAATTTTCCCTTGACTTTTCCATACAATTCGCATTGGGAGCGTATGATAATCAGTCTTTGCCATTTTTTGCATATTTGCAAACTTTTCTAAGAGTTGAGCAATAAAATTGTGCGGATATCATAAAAGGATATTTTACAAGCGCGTAATTTATGTAGTTGCAATTAGTTATTGAAATTAAATTTTGCTGTTTTTATTTCGAGACGGTCTCTCTTCAGGTGATTGAGATGGTTTTTAGCTCAAGAAGTTGCTTGATAAATGCTCGCCCTTGCATATTTTGAAAGCACGAAAATCTGCACAAAATTCCTGTGCTTTTGTGAAAAAAAAAAATTGAATTATTAAATTTCCATCGTAGTTGAAAGCGTCTGGGCTCGTTTGGTGTTAACTTTATAGCCGTTTAACAACTGATTATTTTCACGCTACCATACCACACGTTGTGCTTGTTTGAACATCTGTCATGATCAGTAGTAGTAGACGACACTACAATAATAGCGAAATAGCGTCGGTACGGTGCCACGCTGACGCACATGATAACCATCAAAGTTTCTTATCTGTCAGACTATTTCGTGGCAAAGCATACGCACAATCAATACCGTGTGCAAAAAAATGCAAATTTTTCTGAGGGTTAAACTACTCATCCTGTTTTCTGCACCAGGTTTATCTTATTTGGTAAACAATTTGTTGTTTCTTGAACTGGACAAAAGTCTACGTTTACGTATAAATTGATACATTGCTTCTTCACAGAGAAAGCTTGGTCGATAGGCCGGAAAAATATATTTATAAAAGTGTTCGAATGAAGATGTGTATGTGTGTGTGTGGAATATTGAATTTTTTGAAAATTTGATCTTGTTTTCCAAGGCTCATGTAATTTTTGGGCAATCAGTCAAACCTTGACACATAAATTGGATACCATTAAGGTAGTAGTCTGGTAACTTGAGCCGATTTTCATGTCTTTTTTGGAGGGCATTTTTTTGTAGGAAAATAAAAATGAATCGTTTTGGATATTTAGGATGTTTTTACTTACATATTAAAGATACAAAAAAAATTTTTTTTGAAAAAATTTAATAGTTTATTATCATTATTATTATTATTGATCGAAGTTGGCACCTCGAAGTTGGCAGCCCGGGTCCTAACTTTTTTTCTACCAAACCGATTGGTTTCAAATTTTAACAGGCTACTCTACACACTTATAGTTCTCGTCGGAACTATCGAGACATTTTTTCACCCCTAACTTTTTATTCTACAACCCCTCCTTTGCTAAAATAAAAGGACTTTTTTTTCCAAAGTCCGCCATTTTGTTATTTATCCATGAAATTTAACTTCAGTAGTTCCGACCAGAATGACATGTCTATAGATTAAGAATTATCAAGAATTTTTTATTTCAGATAACATCAAGAGCCAAAATCACCGGGGCCACCCGCGCGCTTCTTTTTTCGAGGTGCCAACTTCGATCAATAATAATAATAATAATAATAAACTATTAAATTTTTTCAAACTAATTTTTTTTTGTATCTTTAATATGTAAATAAAAACATCCTAAATATCTAAAACGATTCATTTTTATTTTCCTACAAAAAAACGCCCTCCAAAAATGACATGAAAATCGGCTTAAGTTACCAGACTACTACCTTAAAGAATATTTGGAATTGAATTTTGCGGTGATCGATGCAGGGGTTTAAAATTCTTGGAATTTTCCATTTTCCGAACAGTCGATATAGATGTTTGTTAACCAGCTCTTGCAATTTTTGGGCAACCCAGTCAAACTTTGACACATAAATTGCGTACCATCAAAAGATATTTAAAATGGAATTTCGCGGGAATCGATATAGGGGTTTCAAGTTTTTGGAATTTTTCATTTTTCGAACAATAGGCCTCAACTCGCAATGTTTGGACAATCGAATAAAAACTTGACTCATAAATTGTTTACCGTCGAAGAATATTTTGAATTATGTGAAAATCGATGTAGGCGTTCTAAATTTTTGGATTTTTTGACATATTTCGAGAAATTATCCAACAATAAAAATCAAGTAAACCTCACATCGTTAAATTAATGGAGAAAAAAACTCCCTTGATCATAGAGAGAGATTTGTGTGGGCGCAAAAATAATGAGGAATCAATGTGCAAGTGTCAATTTGTATCTTCTTTTATTACGGACTGTTGGGGTTGCAAAAACACTATCGAATGGTTGAAAATAACACATCAATATTACGGAAATTTTATTGACTTGGATTTCTGTTGAATTATTGTTTGCATTAATTAAATGAAGGAAATTATCAGAGTTGAAGTAATTTTTTAAAATTACATTTTTATACAATTAAGATTATTTGAGGGCGAGTGATTGGAAAAATCTTAAGAAAATTAGATGGTTCACTCTCTGGAGGCGTATCAAAATGTTAGGGCAAATTTCGCTCGAGTAAATAATGGTGAGTGTTGAAGAATGTTCGAAATGAGTTGGAGTGGGTCCAATGTGTATACATTTGACATTTTCACGTGACATTGACTTTCGATGAGCGAATGTATGTACGTGACTATTCGCTGAGATCAATCAACTTCATTCCCCCGAGCATCGAAGAAAAAACGATATCTCGTGAAGCGAGAAGGTCGGATCATAATTCGCGCCCTCAACATTGACAAGATCCTCTCGCTCGTGGATTTTTATGACGTTAAAGAAGACAGAGAGGTAGTGACGGTCGCTGAAGGATTTCCAATAATGCTCTTCGTTTCTCGCCAAATTCAATATTGATACAGAACCTTAATAATTCGAGTCGTCACTTATCTTTTTTATCCTCTCCCCGGATTTTTTGCTTATCATATTACAATTTTTTTTATTACAACGGCAATATGCTTTTTTCCTTTGTAGGAAAGACTGTGGTCAATCGCAACATATTTTTTGTCAGTATCATTTATTTTGTCATCCCCGGTGTTTCGGAATTGTAAAACTAATTGGTCCGGTCTCAAAAATTCTTTAAAAACATGCAGTCACAGTGACACTATTGGGAGAAGTGAAAAATTTTTTAAATCAATTTTCAAAAGAATCTACCAGTACTGGCAGTCTCTTCATAACAAAATATATTTTTTTACTGCTCGATGAAACAACGCGTGTAAATTAGAAACTTGCATATTGCATTCTCATTATTTTATCTCATTCTCGATTCCTTCCCAATTAAGGGGGGAAATATGGTTAGCGTTTTCTCAATGATTTCCATGAATTTTTTTATAGTATAAAAAATGAATATAATTTATTGAAACTTTGAGATTATTTTGTACATATATTTAAGTATATACTATAAAATTTTTTAAGAATTTCCTTAAAAAACACCGAAGATATTAGCGACCCCATATTGCAGGTCACAATCGGACTCAGCATTTTGCGTACATTCCGAAAGCCGCAATTTTCATCTGAAATCAAACGAGGTTGGAATTTACTTTCATTATATGTCTCTCTTCTATATGAACCTAAATGCTATCAAAAAAATAGAAAATTGAATTTTTTACAGGGGTCAAAACAAAAAAGCATGATTTTTTGCCATTTTTTACAACTTTATTTGCAAAAAAAAATTATTTTAAATAATGATAATATTCCGATTTTAGGTTCATATAGAGCGCAATACTATGAAGAAAGTAACTGCCAATTTTTAAAACGATTGGTTGAAAACTTTTCAAACTAGCGTGTACGCAAGTTAAAAAAAAGTCGTTTTCAGAAAAACGCGTTTGAAAAAATAGTACCAAGAAAAACAAGAAATATGGGATCGCTAATATCTTCGGTGTTTTTCAAGGAAATTCTTCAAAAAATTCTTCAAAGTTTTATAGTATATACTTAAATATATGTATAAAATATTCTCAAAGTTTCAATAAATTTTATTCATTTTTTATACTATAAAAAATTCATGAAAATCATGGAGAAAACGCTGTCCTAACCCTATTTCCCCCCTTAATGGCTTATAACAATAGAACGAGTCGGAATTTTCATTTAAAATTTTGGGAACATATTTTTCAATACTTTTACTAACAATTTATAAAATTAAAAAAAATCGATTTTTTTAACCGTCTAACCCTATTTCCTCCCTTAACAAGTTAATTTTTCAATTTTTCATCGAGGACGCTTTGTGACCGAGATCAAGTAATGAGGAAGTAACGTGAAAGTTTCTAATTTAGACGATTTTTTTCTGGTTTTGATTTCAACAATTGTAGACTTTTTTTGAAAAATTCAAATAAATTCCAATTTTCATCAAATCACTATAACCAATTTGCTCTAAATTCAATACCAAATATCATTAGATGGTTCATGTAAAAATATTGTAATCCGAAAGTTCAAGGCATGCGGAAGTTAAAATGAGCATGGACGTGCTTGAAAATTAAGAACAATTTGAAATATGAAATTTTATTCGTTCCATCGTTTTTTCAATTCTCGCTAAATTTAATACCAAATATCCTGTGATGTTACTGTATTCATGTACAAAAGAAAATTTTTCGGAAAATCCGAAAATTTACATATAACAATATAAAAATCCGAAAATATACATACAACAATCAACCGTGCTGATCGATTTTAGCCAAATTCAATTCCAACCGTATTTCAATAATGTTCCATTTGTATGAAAAAATATCGCTCGATATCTCAAAATTTGCGAAAACTAGAGCAACGACAAATATTTTTTGATCAGTAAACTTAACTAGAAATATTAACAAATATTGGGGGAAATGATTAAAAAGTTTGAGCGAGATTCTTCTTGGCGTTCTCGGGAGGTATCCATTGTTAGACATTTTAGAGTGTTACTCACAAACATACACACGTCCAGACATTTTTTCTAAATACGATTTTCGGACTATTTGAGCCACTTTAAACAGTCTGATATGAAAATCTCGAGAAAAAAACTCTTTCGTGAAATCAAAGCTTTCTCTATGATGATGCAAAATTATTAAATATTAATGTTTCGCGAATAAAACCAATCTGTCAATAATTCGAAAACTGCCTTTTTTGTCTGCCTCGGTTTTCTCAGCATTGATAAAAAAAAAGTGGAAACAAATTTAGAAAAAAGCGTACAATGAATGCCATTGAGAAAACTCGCTTTCTAGTGAATACATTTTTAATAAAAAAATTAGGCAACGCCATAGGAATTGTCATATTAACCCTTGAAATTCATGGGTTTATGAAAAATATTCGTGAAAAAACTTTTTCATCAAAGATTTCTCTATGGTAAGATGCAAAAGTATTGAAAATTAACTGGTCATGAATAAAACGAGTCTGTTAATAATTCGAAAACTGACTTTTTCGTGTCGCCTCAGTTTTCTCAAAAAAAAGTGGAAACAAAATTAGAAAAAAGCGTACAAAGAATGCCATTCAAAAAACTCGCTTTCTAGTTAATACAATTTTTAATAAAAAACAAAAATAGGAAATCCCATAGGAATTGCCATATTAACCGTTGAAATTCATGTTGGATGTCTAATCTGGATCACGTAGATAGATTTTACGACATTAGCCAGGATTACATTTTGCATTGAATACAAATATTCTCAGGGAAAAGTGTAACAACGTTGTATTCCTGCAAACTTTTTTCTTTTCAATAAAAGGGTACTATTTTAAAAAATGTACACTCAACTGGACAGTAGTCTGTCGATGCTACTGTGATCGTCAAGGTAGTAGTCCGGTAACTTGGGTTCAAAAAATCGAAAAATTTTTTTTGCTTAATTTGAAAGTACAATGTCTTGAGAATAAACTGTGAAAATTTCAGACCGAAACTCGAAATACTTCCGGAGTTATAATGAGTTTTCGAGAGCGCCTCGAAGTCGCACATTGAAGGTCGACCGAATTTTAAACGCGTTTTTCTCAAAACAGTGTTTTTCTGGTCAGCCCGTGTCCTAACTTTTTTTCTACCGAACCGATTGCTTTCAAATTTTAACAGGCCACTCTACACACTTATAGTTCTCGTGTGAACCACCGAGAAATTTTTTCACCCCTAACTTTTTATTTTACAACCCCTTCTTTGCTAAAATAAAAGGACTTTATTTTCCAAAGTCCGCCATTTTGTTATTTATCAATGAAATTTAACTTCAGTAGTTCCGACTAGAATGACATGTCTATAGATTAAGAATTAACAAGAATTTTTTATTTCAGATAACATCAAGAGCCAAAATCACCGGGGCCACCCACACGCTTTTTTTTCGAGGTGCCAACTTCGATCAATAATAATAATAATAATAATAAATTATTAAATTTTTTCAAAAAAATTTTTTTTTTGTATCTTTAGTATGTAAATAAAAACATCCTAAAAATCCAAAACGATTCATTTTTATTTTCCTACAAAAAAACGCCCTCCAAAAAAGACATGAAAATCGGCTTAAGTTACCAGACTACTACCTTCAAGCCAGTATTTCAACTTTTCCCACTGTCCCCAACTATTTGTTTTTCCAGAAACGTCGGAGGATATTTAATGTTTCCATGTATAAAACTTAAAACAAACTTTTTCGTTATTCGCTATATCGTACTTTTTTTTTGTCGAGCTGTGCACTTATTAAATACCGACGACAAAGTTTCTATGGAATACTGGTTCATCAGTGAAACAGAATTGCTACTACATGCTGGTTTCAGTATTTTTTTTTATACTTCTAACAAACAACCCTCTGTCGAAAGATTTTGCCCCCTTCGTTTCTGAGGCTCTGCAACTGCGAAGCATCTGTGCGCCAACTTTGACATTTCTAAACATTCTGTCTCTGTGTCGTAGCTAGAGTTGCGGAGAATGTAATTTTTTTTTCTCACTTTAATTAAAGTTATTCGGGTGAAGTGAGTTCCGCAATCTCGTTACAATCTATTGACCTTTGAGACTTATGTGATTCGGCTATAATAATGGAAAAATTGAATGAAATAATGAAGAAACAAAAAATTTGCAAATTCCGTCACAGCATCCCATTGAAGATATTTGTCATTCTATAATTCTTCTTATTTCATTAATTAAGCGTGTCCACTCTTGAAACTTGCAAATAATCCTTTTTATGATTTTGTCTTCATCATCGAGGGAACCAAAATTATAAAAGTATTATACAAAAAAAAAGTATCTGTCTTCATTCATCGTCTCGGAAATGAAGTTTTAAAGGCGTCCACATTTTTGCTCATCAACGTCGAGATACCACTCTTAATTATCTCGCCGGGGATGGAACGACGAACTATCTTGAAACTTTGTTATCCGATGAGCACGAGAAAGTCTCGAGATTCAAGTCCAGTAATTGAACATTTTAACGAATAAAAGAAGAAAAGAGTCTGTAAATTCATTCACAGTGTATCACATTAAAGTCATTTTCCTTTTTCCCCCCCTTTCCTAATTCCATTAGTTAATTATCTCAGTGACGATGACGCGATGAAATATTCCGAAACATTGTTATTCGTTTGCCTCGAAAGCTGACGAGAGCCAAGTGTATTGAACGAAAAATATTATGAGATCCAAGGATGAAAACAAAAAACAGTCCAAATTTAAATTTGCATGTTGCTTATTTCCCATCATTCGGGTCCATACACAAATTTTCCTCTATGAACAAGGGACTTTTTTGATTTTGGCTTCTTCATGGACGAAGCTTTGTTTATGCGCATAAGTGATGAGCAAGAAATATGCAGTTTCCAATTTGAACCATTTTTTCTCTCCTTCAATTTGATTCTGTAAAGATAGCTTGATTTTGAATGCATTTTTTGGAAACAATAAAATGAAAATGGTATTCCATTCCTCCAAGGTTGTTAACGGCTAACACCATTCTAGCGGCTGAAAAAAAGGCATAACTTTGACGATTTATTTTGGGAGTATGAAAAAAGGAATAGGATTTATTTTCAGAGGGTTTATTGAGCACATATTGAAGTATGGTAAAAAGCTTTTTTATTATGATTTTGATTAAAAATGGCGGCAACCGAGCCCATCTTGAAAATCGTCTTTTTTTAAAACACCTTCATGGGAGGCCGGTTTTCTAATAAAGTATAAGACCCGGAACAAAATACCAAAAAATTTTATAATCTATGTGCTATTGGCTACGGGACTACGTAGGGGTTTTTTTTTTAAGCGGAATTTTGTAGATATGGTGCACCTTTGAATGAATGAATGGATTTTTTGCCAAAAAAAGCAGTAAATTGTTTATAAAAATGAGTTGACATTAAATTAAAAAATGGCTACGTACTCCGATAGAGAATGTAATTGTGAAGCTACTATCAAAATTTCAAACGGATCCATGCAACGGTGTTCAAGTAATACGTCTTCCCATTTCGAAAAAGACGTTTTTCAAGACGGACTCTGTCGCCGCCATTTTGCATCAAAATGATAATAGAAATATTTTGTTTCATACTTCAATATCTGTGAAATAAACCCTCTGAAAATAAATCATATACCTTTTTTCATATTCTCAAAATAAATTGTCAAAGTTAGGCCGTTTTTTCTGCCGTTAGAATGGTGGACCCCTTTAAGGGAGGAAATAGGGTTAGACGGTTCGACAAATCGATTTTTTTTTATTTCATAAATTGTTAGTAAAACTATTGAAAAATATGTTCCCAAAATTTTTAATGAAAATTCCGACTCGTTTTGTTGTTAATTTTCATGAATTTTTTTATAGTATAAAAAATTAAAATAATTTATTGAAACTTTGAGAATATTTTATACACATATTTAAGTATATACTATAAAATATTAGCGACCCTATATTGCTTGTTTTTCTTGGTACTATTTTTTCGAACGCTTTTTTCTGAAAATGACTTTTTTTTAACTTGCGTACACGCTAGTTTGAAAAGTTTTCAACCAATCATTTTGAGAATTGACAGTTACTTTCTTTATAGTATTGCGCTGTATATGAACCTAAAATCGGAATATTATCATTATTTAAATTCATTTTTTTTTGCAAATAAAGTTGTAAAAAATGGCAAAAAATCATGCTTTTTTGTTTTGACCCCTGTAAAAAATTCAATTTTCAATTTTTTTGATAGCATTCAGATTCACATAGAAGAGAGACATATAATAAAAGTAAATTCCAACCTCGTTTGATTTCCGATGAAAATTGCGGCTTCCAGAATGTACGCAAAATGCTGAGTCTGATTGTGACCTGCAATATGGGGTCGCTAATATCATCGGTGTTTTTCAAGGAAATTCTTCAGAAATTTTATAGTATATACTTAAATATATGTATAAAATATTCTCAAAGTTTCAATAAATTATATTAATTTTTGATACTATAAAAAAATGCATGGAAATCATTGAGAAAACGCTGTCCTAACCCTATTTCCTCCCATCCACATAGGAAGTCTGCATCCGATAGCCCAATAAATGCCTTAACAAATATCTAAATATCTACCTATAGCAAATTTTCGTAAAATTAAAAGTTCAAAATATTTTCAACGTCTCGATTGATTTTCTTGAAATTGAATTCAATAGCGAACCGTAATTGATGAACATTTATTTGTATAGTTTGATCCTGATAGCTTGAAAATTTCTCGATTTATGCTCTTGATAGAAACGATTGAAAAAATTCAGAATCGTATTCAATCTTCACGAAAATTGTTTAGGACGAAGGGAGTTTGCTCCACTTGCGTGAAAAATGTTTGCCCGATTGGTTGAGTTATCTCGGGGTGGTAAAGCTTTGATTTTTGTCGCACACACACACTCACACACACACGCAGAGCCACGTGCGGATTTTTTTTCGTAAATGTGTTTTTCCAACGTTTTGACACATTTGAACATTAAAAGTTTAAGAAAAAAAAATCCCTTAATCTCATTAATCAATTATGTCGTTGAAGGTAATTCGACGATCTATCACGAACGATGCGTTGATCTTGTTCGGCTGTATGAGGGAAGAAAAAAATATATATTATGCGCTTCCGGGTTTAGCAGTCATCCTCGAAGGGTGGGAAAAGTCCAAGCAATCCCACACATACAGGCATCGATGGTTATTGGAAGCTTGGAGATGGAAAAAGAGACAAAATGAACAAAAGTCTACAATGTCGATGTATGACATGCGGTTAGGGGGGATTGCGAGAAAGAAAAATGGGCGAGGAAAAAGTATTAAGAAAATTGTAGAGTGGTAGAGAAAAACCGAGATGTGGACCGGGATATATGTAATAACATAAAAGAAAAAGTGAGCGTGGGCGTACTGCCCCAGAGGCGCCGTCTGCTCATTCTCTCTCTCTCTCTTTCTCTCGTGCCACACACGCTTTTCTCACCGATTTACAACCACATGACGTAAGCGCGATTCCCCATTCCTATCTCGACCCTGTAACACACGCTGTGCATTTCTCTCGTGTGACTATATATATATAAACGAGTCTCGGAGGCACTCTTCCGGCTCCTTCTCCTTCGGGTAATTTGAGCGTGACGCACTTTGCAGTCTTGTACATTTGCTCTCATGACACCCGTGCATATATAGGTATGTGTTACGTTATATGCAGGAAGACGTGAAAAACGACGATTTATCCGATTTATCGGATAGAATCGTGTCGATTGACAGAATTGAAAAGAAAATAAAAATAAATAAACGGACATTATTCTCGAGTCAATCGAGAAGCTCGAGTTTTAAGGTAGTAGTGTGGTAACTTAAGCCGATTTTCATGTCTTTTGTGGAGGGCGTTTTTTTGTAGGAAAATAAAAATGAATCGTTTTGGATATTTAGGATGTTTTTATTTACATATTAAATGTACAAATAAACATTTTTTTGAAAAAATTTAATAGTTTATTATTATTATTATTATTGATTGAAGTTGGAACCTCGAAAAAAAAGCCCGTGGGTGGCCCTGGTGATTTTGGCTCTTGATGTTATCGGAAATCAAAAATTCTTGATAATTCTTAATCTATAGACATGTCATTCTGGTCGGAACTACTGAAGTTAAATTTCATGGATAAATAACCAAATGGCGGGCAAAATAAAAGGACTTTTTTTTCCAAAGTCCGCCATTTCGTTATTTATCCATGAAATTTAACTTCAGTAATTCCGACCAGAATGACATGTCTATAGATTAAGAATTATCAAGAATTTTTTATTTCCGATAACATCAAGAGCCAAAATCACCGGGGCCACCCACTGGTTTTTTTTCAAGTTGCCAACTTCGATCAATAATAATAATAATAATAAACTATTAAATTTTTTCAAAAAATTTTTTTTTTGTATCTATAATATGTGAATAAAAACATCCTGAATATTCAAAACGATTCATTTTTATTTTCCTACAAAAAAACGCCCTCTAAAAAAGACATGAAAATCGGCTTAAGTTACCAGACTACCACCTTAAAGGAAGATTCGATTTCTGACCAATGTATGCCCTGAATATGGACTAGTTTTGCCATTTAATCGTCATTTTCTATAATGAGCGCGATCATTAAGGCCCGATTAAGGGGAGAAATAGGGTCAGGACAGCGTTTTCTCAATGATTTTCATGAATTTTTTTATAGTATAAAAAATGAATATAATTTATTGAGACTTTGAGAATATTTTATACATATATTTAAGTATATACTATACAATTTTTTAAGAATTTTCTTGAAAAATACCGGGGATATTAGCGACCCCATATTGCAGGTCACAATCAGACTCAGCATTTTGCGTATATTTTGGAAGCCGCAATTTTCATCTGAAATCAAACGAGGTTGGAATTTACTTTTATTATATGTCTCTCTTCTATATGAACCTAAATACCATGAAAAAAATAGAAAATTGAATTTTTTACAGTTGTCAAAACAAAAAAGCATGATTTTTTGTCATTTTTTACAACTTTATTTGCAAAAAGAAAAATTATTTTAAATAATGATAATATTCCGATTTTAGGTTCATATAGAGCGAAATTCTATGAAGAAACTAACTGCCAATTTTCAAAACGATTGGTTGAAAACTTTTCAAACTAACGAGTACGCAAGTTAAAAAAAAGTCGTTTTCAGAAAAACGCGTTTGAAAAAATAGCAAAATGCTGAGTCTGATTGTGACCTACAATATGGGGTCGCTAATATCTTCGGTGTTTTTCAAGGAAATTCTTCAAAAATTTTATAGTATATACTTAAATATATGTATAAAATATTCTCATAGTTTCAATAAATTATATTAATTTTTTATACTATAAAAAAATTCATGAAAATCATTGAGAAAACGCTGTCCTAACCCTATTTCCCCCCTTAAAGAGTTTGGCAAAGGCCATTTTGTCATTTGCACCGGGTTCAGCTTTCCATCTCGTCTTTCATAGCTGAATTGGAGAAAGTTTAGAGGCTCATACATTGTTTGTGAGGAATTTCTCCGCAAATATGTATATACGTAAATAGTATATATGTAAATAGTATATACTTAAATATATGTATGAAATATTCTTAAAGTTTCAACAAATTATATTCATTTTCTATACTATAAAAAAATTCATTAAAATCATTGAGAAAACGCTGTCCTAACCCTATTTCTCCCCTTAATGGCTTATAACAATAGTCGGAATTTTCATTTAAAATTTTGGGAACATATTTTTCAATAGTTTTACTAACAATTTATCAAATAAAAAAAAAATCGATTTTTTGAACCGTCTAACCTATTTCCCCCCATAAGCAAATAAGGGTAAAATTTATTTTAAAACTTTTTAAGACTTTAATCGGTTTTATCGTATGACGACTGTATTTTTTCGCTTTATTTTTGTGAACTTTTTCTAACAAACCATGAAATTACACCATATTGGAATTTTTACAATATATTTACAATCAATAAATAAGTGGAAAAAAGATCGATGTTGAAATATTTAATTGTACCTATGCATTTTCTTTTAAACCTCGAAAAAAGAATCCTCGTTTAGACTAGAAGACTGCCCTAAACATTTTGTTACAATCTACCCTAAGGGGTTGGCGCGGTAAATGTCATATTTTGATGTTACGGAACACTTTGAATATAATAACTTTAGTTATGATTTTTTTTACAAAAACAACGATTTCTCAATGAGAATGCAAAATAAAACAGCTCGTTATAAATGCCGTACAGAATTGAATATGAAAATCATGGCTATACCAATCGATGGAAATTAAGATTCGAAGTCCATTCTATAATATATCGACGGCTCGTATAGCAAATTTAAAGTTCGTTCAAAAGGGGTTAAAAGTAAAATATCACTAGGAAAAAGTGGAGCAAGGTCGTATGCCAGAAATATTTTTCGAGCTAATACCGTTAGTATTTTTAGTAAATTTTTTTTTTAGTGAGTATTATATTAGAGAATGTAGAATTGGGCTGAACTGCAGTCTCACAACAATCCACGAAGCTAGTATTCCAATTTCCCCTAATCCTCCCCATCATAAATCCTGTACGGATAAATTCTTCTAGAGTTATTGGTGTTTGAATTTTTCGAAGCTCGTAACTTATACCATTACACTTACGCACACACGTACATCTGCAAATTTTTTCTAACTGTGCTTTCTCAACCTTCGAAATATATATTGATAAAATTTCTCCATGAGTGACTAAAAAATGTGACATTAATCTCAGTTGATTTATTTCTGATTCAATGCAATTGCATTGGTTATATGAAAAATTTTATATAAAATATTTATGAATTAAGCTTTTATGGTGTACTGACTACATGTATGCATAAAAATGGTACGTTAACGCTGGATGAATTATTTGAACCTCAAAGAAACTCGAATGAATACTAGAATAATTAAAAAGCGAGCTACTGTTAAAAAAAAACTGACTCCAAATAATTTGCTCGTAATCGAGAAATGCTCTATTTGATTTTAGGTACTACAATTTTTCAAATGTTTCCATAATCTCATGGTAATTCATGCACGAAATAAAATAAGATCCGAAATCTTATTTTGAGAAATTTTAATCTTATGAAAGAATGACATTCGAATTATGTCGGTATGTACATGTATATATCGACTGAATAATGAAGAATGGATGGAGAAATTTAATTAAGAACGAACACATCAGCACTGCAGGGTGCACACACTTCGTTAAATGATAAACGACGGATTACAACGAGGGCGTAGGACGATGGACAGAAAATTGAGAAACTCATCGACGAGGTTCCATACATAAAGTTAATGATAATCAGGTCGAACGTTAGAATGGTAATATTGCATGATTAATGGTTTAATGAAAAGCCTCGTTAAGCTGAAATTGTCGTGACACCGCTCCCGAGGGTGCGGAAGTACCCTTACAGCCCGCCTTTTTCGCCCTCAACGAACAGGGAGGAAAAGCGGATGGCAGGGTATGTTACGAAGCTTGAATTCATTATGCGTACATAAATATATATCAGTATGGAACACACGGTAATTTCCAAGTCATTTTAATACAATTATTAAGGGTAGAAATAGGGTTAGACGGTTAAAAAAATCGATTATTTTTTTATTTCATAAATTGTTAGTAAAGCTATTGAAAAATACGTTCCCAAAATTTTCAATGAAAATTCCGACTCGTTCTATTGTTATAAGCCATTAAGGGGGGAAATAGGATTAGGACAGCGTTTTCTCAATAATTTTCATGAATTTTTTTATAGTATAAAAAATAAATATAATTTATTGAAACTTTGAGGATATTTTATAAATATATTTAAGTATATACTATAAAATTTGTATACATATATTTAAGTATATACTACAAAATATTAGCGACCCCATATTGCTTGTTTTTCTTGGTACTATTTTTTCAAACGCGTTTTTCTGAAAACGACTTTTTTTCAACTTGCGTACACGCTAGTTTGAAAAGTTTTCAACCGATCCTTTTGAAAATTGGCAGTTACTTTCTTCATAGTATTGCGCTCTATATGAACCTAAAATCGGAATATTATCATTATTTAAAATAATTTTTTTTTTGCAAATAAAGTTGTAAAATATGGCAAAAAATCATGCTTTTTTGTTTTGATTCCTGTAAAAATATCAATTTTCGATTTTTTTGATAGCATTTAGGTTCATATAGAAGAGAGACATATAATAAAAGTAAATTCCAACCTCGTTTGATTTCAGATGAAAATTGCGGCTTCCAGAATGTACGCAAAATTCTGAGTCTGATTGTGACCTGCAATATGGGGTCGCTAATATTTTATAGTATATACTTAAATATATGTATAAAATATTCTCAAAGTTTCAATAAATTATATTCATTTTTTATACTATAAAAAAATTCATGAAAATCATTGAGAAAACGCTGTCCTAACCGTATTTCCCCACTTAACATAGGGGGCACAAGAATACACTATATAATGTTTTTCAGCTTCAAATGACGTCCTAAAGTTTTAAAGAGTTACATTTTCGTATAAGGAATAAGAATTCTAAGGACCCGAACTACGGAGTAAATTGAAAGAAAAGAGCGGATCGTAAAAACCTGGAAAAGGTTGGATCAAGGCGAAAAAAAAGTACATGGTAAAAGTACAAAGAAGAAAGATGCAAATTAAAACCTCCACAACGTTCCCTACTCGTTTTCGATGCTTTACAAATCTTCCTCCATGCGGAAGTGGCTACCGTCATTTTAACTTCCTTATAGAAGAAACTATGTAAATCTGCCAAAACGAGAAGGAGGCGATGTGCAAATTTTTATTTGCACGTCGCTTTCTTCTCGTTTGTAAATTTTTATTTCCATCTTCTTTCCGCCCTCTTCGATGGGTTCGATAATGCGTTTTGCTTCAGTTTGACGATCAAAGTTGTGTTTCAGGAAATTGAACATTTTATACAAATCTTAACCGTCCTGTCGATTCTCACCAAATTCGGTATTAGACATTCTGTAACGTCAATGTTTTTCTGAGAAAATTATACATTGACGGTTCGAAATACACTCGAGTGAAATGGTTAACGAACGTTTTTCGAAAAATTTAAAATTTCACGAAATCTTAATCCCTCAAGCGATTCTAACGAAATTCAATCACAAACGTCTTTATCCTCTAACAGATTTATGTAAAAAAAATGTAACTCGACAGTTGAACATTTATGAAAGTTCGAGCGATCACAGACATTCTTCAAATATTGCGAAATCTCGTAAAATCTCTAACGCTCAAGTAATTACAACAAAAATGGCTGCAAACATAGGAGTTTCGGTGCCCGAAATCCGTGCAAAATTTGCACGAAATTGGTCGAGTCCGATGTCTTGGCAAATTTTAAATACACTGGCATTAAAAATGCCACTTCATTTTTCCAAAAAGCTTCGTCTATGAGGAAGTAATAAAGATCTCAAATATTCATAATGGAAAAAACTGGAAATATTGTAACGCCAAAAAATTCGTTGGCATTTCATGAATTTTCCGAAAAAGACGATTGGGTGGCTCCACAATTAATATTGTACATTTCAGAATTCTTTTTTTATTTCATAAACCCCTCTAAGATAAAAACTGACTCGGTTTTGAACAGACAAAACAGTGTCAATTTTTTTCCTAGTCTTCATCTTTGAAAATCATAATCCACTGAGTCTTACACTTTCCTTACAATAATTGCAAGTGGTTAGAATTTGGCCGCGAATTGTTAGATTTTTAGGAAAAAAATTTATACAAAAGTTAATCTTGTTCGAAAGAATTTTCTCGATGGCCTTTACAAGGGTCACTATTGTTTTTATACTACGGAGGTCCTTTTTGGTAATCTCTGTATTTTCTTTATTTATGACGGGTTTTCTATGGTTCTTGTAGAGGATTCTCAGGTGCATGCACGTGAGCGGTCGTCCCTGATCGGCTCGGTTTACGGCGCATGTTGGATGACAATGAGTGGACTAAGCAACACATGAAATAAAGGATAAGGAGAGCCTTTAGTTATTAGAGGTCCAGAGCTCTGGCCCCTTAAGGTAGTAGTCTGGTAACTTAAGTCGATTTTCATGTCTATTTTGGAGGGCGATTTTTTGTAGGAAAATAAAAATGAATCGTTTTGGATATTTAGGATGTTTTTATTTACATATTAAAGATACAAAAAAAAATTTTTTGTAAAAATTTAATAGCTTATGATTATTATTACTATTGATCGAAGTTGGCACCTCGAAAAAAAGCGCGTGGGTGGCCCCGGTGATTTTGGCTCTTGATGTTATCTGAAATAAAAAATTCTTGATAATTCTTAATTTATAGACATGTCATTCTGGTCGGAACTACTGAAGTTAAATTTCATGGATAAATAACAAAATGGCGAACTTTTGAAAAAAGTTTTTTTTTCTATTTTATAGACATGTCATTCTGGTCGGAACTACTGAAGTTAAATTTCATGGATAAATAACAAAATGGCGAACTTTGGAAAAAGTTTTTGTTTCCAAAGTCCGGCATTTTGTTATTTATCCATGAAATTTAACTTCAGTACTTCCGACCAGAATGGCATGTCTATAGATTAAGAATTATCAAGAATTTTTTATTTCAGATAACATCAAGAGCCAAAATCACCGGGGCCACCCACGCGCTTTTTTTTCGAGGTGCCAACTTCGATCAATAACAATAATAATAATAAACTATTAAATTTGTTCAAACAAAATTTTTTTTGTATCTTTAATATGTAAATAAAAACATCCTAAATACCCAAAACAATTCATTTTTATTTTCCTACAAAAAAACGCCCTCGAAAGAAGACATGAAAATCGGCTTAAGTTACCAGACTACTACCTTAAGTTTTGCAGTTAGTCTTCGAGTACACGAGCAAGAGTAAGGAACGAGGTGCATCTCCTAAGTGTGGTTAAATCAAGAATAAAGAAATAAGAACATTTTAACTTATTTACCGATTTGGCTATTTGAAATATCCCATTTCCAATACCAATAATAGAGAGATTCATTGAACTTCAATTATAAGTATGAAATAACCCGTATATATGAATTAACATTAATATTATTAAATTATCATGGTTTAGATAATGAGATCTTTATTAGGCTTATGGGTAAAACACAATAATAATTCAGTAGATTTGGTTTTACCTCCACTCTTTATTCAATCACACTTGGAAGACGCATCTCGATCTTTACTCTGCTTCCTGTCCTCAAAGAGTGACTGAGAAATCAAGGGACCAGTGTTCTGGACCTCTTATGACTGATACTGTCTTTGTTCTTTATTCCATCTGTTGTTTATATTACTCATAGTCACCGTACGTGTCGACGCCAAGAAACGTAAATATGATACAGATCAAACTCAGTCTAAACAACATTACGATGTGATATTGAAATGTGTCATAAGATATTTAAGATTAATTTTTGAATAAGATTGCTTTCCCAGAAATCCAATAATCTTGTGATGAGAATCTTCGACATGTTTATTTTTTACCGCGTTGTGTTGTAATACGTAGTATAATCGTATTTAATATAGTGAACGTATATCGTGAACGTTCGACTTGAATTGACAAAACAAAAAGAATGGTGGATTATTTATAAAAATTCGGAATGCTACTCATTCGTAAAAATATTACTGCAAAAGTCTCGTACAATAATTTCTCAGATTCTGAGTCCTCGGTGCGTTCATTATATAAATTATAACATGTGTATCTGTGTAAACAAGCTCTATGGTCTACTCGGCTGACCCGACGCTTACCCTGATCACTAGCAAAACTCCTCGTCGAACGAGGAGGCGTTTTGCCTTCACTTCACGGCGGCCAAAGCAAAACATCTATGTAGAATTATAAGGCGTTGTCGTATCTTGAAATGCGGCAGTATATATTGTATATATAACCGCTTTTTTTTACTTTTTTCGTCGAAAAATGTTTATGGTTGTTCTAACTTTCGCAAATTTTGTGATATCGGGCTAAATTTTTTATAACGTAAATAGAATTGTCGTTAATGTACGGTCGGTATTGAATTAGGCCTAAATCGTTCGAGGCGTTTGGATGTTATAAATTATTGAATTTGTCAAAAGTGCCTGTTGATCCTTCTCATTTCCACGAATTTTGAATCATCAGGCTAAATTTTTTTATGCGTACACAGTGTCGGCAAAGAATGGTTGGTATTGAATTCGGCGGGAAACGGCGAAAGGATTAAAACTTTATGAAAATTCGAGTTTTTTTTTATTATTTAAAAAAAGTCCGTGATCATTCTAACTTCGATATTCGATATTGAATTTAGGGCAAATTGATAAAAGTATGTACATTTTGTCCAACATTGAATTTTTCTTTAATTTCACAAAAAAACAAAAATTGTGATGGTTGAATTCGAAGTTAGAAGGAAAATTGAAAAACTCATTTGCTCGTGGAGGTGGATTTATGAGTGAAATAATGAGCTAGCAATATGCGAGTTTTTTACGTCCACTTTTTCTATCATTCAAATACCACTATTTTCATTTATACAGAATAGTCCCACAATCAATCACGCTTCGGCGAGATCTTAGAACTCGATTATGGATGGGGGTTAAATGTCGGAATGACCAATATTTAGAACGGCCGAAATCTCACGTTTCAAAATTAACGAACATTCTACTATAGAAAGGCTCATCTTAAGAAAGTCTTCAAATCAGTAGAGAACAAACGAGACCACAAAAACATGGAAATAGATTTATATAAAAAAAAATATGAGGACGAGTCAAATTGCGAAGGACGAAATATGGAATCGACAAAAATATCGAACACTTCACAAATCTAGTGTACGAATTCAGATTTACGGATATTGAGAAAGTTTACAATTTTTAATTCAGTAAAGCAAAAGACCAAAAATTCGAACGGTCAAAATTATGAACGCTTATGGAACGTAGGAAACACATTTCCTATTCCTTGCACTATCGAACGGAGATAGTGCAAGGAATAGTAAATGGCGCTAGCTAGTGCATTGAATCATTGACAATTCGATACCTCAATTGATAGATTAATAATCAGATTTATAAATAGAGTACACAAAAACATATCCAACATTGAAAATTGGCTAAAATTAGCTGACTCGACTCCCAATATTCCATCCCCAACACCAAGTACAAATTTGGACAATTCGGCTTCTTCCGGCAAAGTTCGCATATTTTGTGTTGTTAACGTGAACTTAAAAAATGATCTCCATAATGTGCCAAATTTTGTATTGGGAGTACAAATTAGTTCGGTTCGTTTTCAAAAGATGGCGATGGCTGTTAAGAATGTTGCATAATGACAGCTGATTTCGATAGTTTCAGAGAGCTTAGACATCTGTCAATAATGTTCAGTTTATGTTGCTTTGAGTTTCATACAAAAACCTTGTTTTTTACTGTGTTGAATATGTCAAATTTTGTGTTAAGAGGGGAAATAGGGTTAGGACAGCGTTTTCTCAATGATTTTCATGAATTTTTTTATAGTATAAAAATCGAATATAATTTATTGAAACTTTAAGAATATTTTATACATATATTTAAGTATATACTATAAAATTTGTATACATACATTTAAGTATATACTATAAAATATTAGCGACCCCATATTGCAGGTCACAATCAGACTCAGCATTTTGCGTACATTCTGGAAGCGGCAATTTTCATCTGAAATCAAACGAGGTTGGAATTTACTTTTATTATATGTCTCTCTTCTATATGAACCTAAATGCTATAAAAAAAATAGAAAATTGAATTTTTTACAGGGGTCAAAACAAAAAAGCATGATTTTTTGCCATTTTTTACAACTTTATTTCCAAAAAAAAATTATTTTAAATAATGATAATATTCCGATTTTAGGTTCATATAGAGCGCAATACCATGAAGAAAGTAACTGCCGATTTTCAAAACGATTGGTTGAAAACTTTTCAAACTAGCTTGTACACTAGTTAAAAAAAAGTCCATTTCAGAAAAACGCGTTTGAAAAAATAGTACCAAGAAAAACAAGCAATATGGGGTCGCTAATATTTTATAGTATATACTTAAATATATGTATAAAATATTCTCAAAGTTTCAATAAATTATATTCATTTTTTATAACTATAAAAAAATTCATGAAAATTATTGAGAAAACGCTGTCCTAACCCTATTTCCTCCCTTAATGGCGTATAACAATGGAACGAGTCGGAATTTTCATTTAAAATTTTGGGAACATATTTTTCAATAGTTTTACTAACAATTTATGAAATGAAAAAAAAATCGATTTTTTCAACCATCTAACCCTACTTTCCCCCTTAACTAATCAGCATTTGCGGTAGATTTTTGTTTTCTGCTTTAATTGGAAGAAATTACTTTTCTTTAATTAGTTTCGATGTTTCAAGAATGGTGATTTCAGCGTTGGAGACAAGCCTCGCTCTGTACAGCCAAAAGAATTCAAATACAAAGAATTGGAGTCTTTACTCGATGAAGATCCGAGTCAAACGCAAAAGGAGCTTGCAGAATAATTGGGACTGACTCAACAAGCAGTTTCCGTACGATTGAAATTCATGGGAATGATTCAAAAGCATAAATGCATTTTTGACCACAAGAAAACGGACCGAACTAATTTGTACTCCTATTAGATAAATCCACCATTTCGGCTCAAGTACCACGTACTTTAATATTTATTAAAATACGTAAAGGCACGTACTTTAATTATTTATTAAAGTACGTGCCACGTACAATTAACGTACTTTAATGTTCGCTATTTTGATGTTCCCTATTTTGATGTTCTTTATTTCGATGTTCTATATTCCGAAGTTCCCTATTTTGATGTTCTCTATTTTGATATTTCCTATTTTCATGTTAGATATTTCGATTCATCGATTATTTGAATCTCTAAGTTTGACATATTCGAAATTTGTATGCTCAGCATATTTCGGTTTGGGATCTAGGGTATTATAAATATTAACTAATAATAATTTATTCCGAAAATATGATAATTCTACATCGGTCACATACATTTTTTGTAGTTTTAAAGTACACAGACTATCTGAACACATATTCTCGAATAGATGAGCTTTCGAATTAATAATCTTTCTCAATAACAGTTATTCAACTTTTTCATCTGTCGAAAAACTACATTCCCGAATAACTTTCTTCCTCGTTATTCTATATTACTAATTTTTTCATTTAAAAATATCTGTCGTTCCAGATATTAGTCGTTCCGATACTTGACCCGCACCCCTCGATTGTGTTGCGCGATCCTTAAATTTTGTATTGCGTGACATTGTACTGTCCGTGCAAACTCGTTAATGTCACACCGATGCTTATCGCGTTTCTGTTACCGTCAAGTCCTCGTCGATTAGGCATTCGATACTCTCGCGTGACGATCAAGTGGATAAGGCGAGTTATGAACGGACCGCGACGACTTTGAGGGAGGAAATAGGGTTAGACGGTTAAAAAAATTGATTTTTTTAAATTTCATAAATTGTTAGTAAAACTACTGAAAAATATGTTCCCAAAATTAAAAATGAAAATTCCGACTCGTTTTATTGTTATAAGCCATTAAGGGGGGGAAATAGGGTAAGGACAGCGTTTTCTCAATGATTTTCATGAATTTTTTTATAGTAAAAAAAATGAATATAATTTATTGAAACTTTGAGAATATTTTATACATATATTTAAGTATATACTATAAAATTTTTTTAGAATTTCCTTGAAAAACACCGAAGATATTAGCGACCCAATATTGCAGGTCACAATCAGACTCAGCATTTTGCGTTTTTTCAAACGCTTTTTTCTGAAAACGACTTTTTTTGAACTTGCGTACACGCTAGTTTGAAAAGTTTTCAACCAATCGTTTTGAAAATTGGCAGTTACTTTCTTCATAGTATTGCGCTCTATATGAACCTAAAATCGGAATATTATCATTAGTTGAAATAATTTTTTTTTTGCAAATAAAGTTGTAAAAAATGGCAAAAAATCATGCTTTTTTGTTTTGACCCCTGTAAAAAATTCAATTTTCTATTTTTTTGATAGCATTTAGGTTCATACAGAAGAGAGACATATAATAAAAGTAAATTCCAACCTCGTTTGATTTCAGATGAAAATTGCGGCTTCCAGAATGTACGCAAAATGCTGAGTCTGATTGTGACCTGCAATATGGGGTCGCTAATATCTCCGGTGTTTTTCAAGGAAATTCTTCAAAAATTTTATAGCATATACTTAAATACGAGTATATGTACAAAATATTCTCAATGTTTCAATAAATTATATTCATTTTTTATACTATAAAAAAAATTCATGAAAATCATTGAGAAAACGCTGTCCGTTTTCCGTTTTACTACAAATAAACGAGGGCGTTTTTTTGTAGGAAAATGAAGATGAATCGTTTTGGATATTTAGGATGTTTTTATTTACATATTAAAGATACAAAAAAAATTTTGTTTGACAAAATTCAATAGTTTATTATTATTATTATTGATCGAAGTTGGCACCTCGAAAAAAAAAGCGCGTGGGTGGCCCTGGTGATTTTGGCTCTTGATGTTATCTGAAATAAAAAATTCTTGTTAATTCTTAATCTATAGACATGTCATTCTGGTCGAAACTACTGAAATTAAATTTCATGGATAAATAACAAAATGGAAACGGACGTTTTTTTCCAAAGTTCGCCACTTTGTTATTTATCCATGAAATGTAACTTCAGTAGTTCCGACTAGAATGACATGTCTATAGATTAAGAATTATCAAGAATTTTTGATTTCAGATAACATGAAGAGCCAAAATCACCGGGGCCACCCGCGCGCATTTTTTTCGAGGTGCCAACTTCGATCAATAATAATAATAATAATAAACTATTAAATTTTTTCAAACAAATTTTTTTTTGTATCTTCAATATGTAAATAAAAACATCCTAAATATCCAAAACGATTCATTTTTATTTTCCTACAAAAAAACGCTCTCCAAAAACACATGAAAATCGGCTTAAGTTACCAGACTACTACCTTAATTCAAACGGTCGCCGCATGTCCATAGATGCACAGATATTTCCAACAGTGTTGGGAAAACAGATTAGAAATTGGATACCGGATCCGTGATTTTCCGCAAAATAAATAAAAACCTATCGAGTCACTTTTTCATTCTTATAATTAACCCAATTCCATTTTTTTCTAATTATATAAGAAAAGTTACTTTCCTTTTTTTTCAGGCTGTAAAGCATTTTTTTCCTTTGCAATACAGATTTAGTTAATTTGCATCACACGATTTTTGATCCAGTCCTGAGTCTTTTTGCACTGTTCTTGCGGTTGGATATCTGTGCCAAAAAGTTGAGAAGCGGCAGAATGATTATTTCGGTACTTGGTCGTCGTGGTCATCGTTGTTATTCGCTCATTCTACGACAAGCGTGCTCGTACGCGGTCCCCCCACCCTCTCCTGGCATCCCCTGAATGAATAAAATGGGATAACGAATACGCAGACACAAATTGGTGTTCCGCGAGGTGAAACGATTCTTCAAAATTCTTCCCATTAGGAACGGGCAAAATGAAACAGGACTCTTCATTCATCGGTGTCTTTTGGCTGTATATCATTTTTTTTTGCGATCACACATTTTGGCCCGTTGAAATTCTAGAAATTTTTTTTTTTTCAAATGACTCAGCGACCATCTTCGGAACATCTCACTCTAACATCATGTCAAATTTCAAGTTGATTAGCTAAAGCGTTCAAGAGTTACAGGCCTGTTACTGAAGACAGACGGACGGACGGATAACCGAGTTTCATCATAAGGGTTCCGTCGTTTTCCGTAACGAATCCAAAAAAATAAGTTTCTCGCTACTTTCGCATTTGCTCCTTACATTGATGCGATTGGGCAATTTTCAAGTTGCTATGGAATTCTTTTTATTCTACGTCACTGAAAAGGTGATGTATACATTTACATTTTTCGCCCATCTTCGTTGTTGACTATACAATGAACGTGACGAAGACGCACGGCTCGTTTTCGTGAGATCGTAATAAGTACCGGCGTCCTCCATGTTTATCCACTTGCCTCGATTTCGTAACGACCATTGCCAGTAACAACTGGTACTTTCGGGTCGTAAATAATAACTACCGAGTTGTGCGTCATAAAAATCTCAACGTTGTCCAGCATTTCCCGTTTCTCGCACAGTGTCGAACATTAACCTTTATGATTTCATTTTCTGCAAACGATCAACCGGTTTCTATCTCGATTCACAATGAATTTAATGGTCTCGTTGCGTATTAACCTTATTTTTGATACTTTTTGAAGGTAGTAGTCTGGTAACTTAAGCCGATTGTCATGTCTTTTTTGGAGGGCGTTTTTTTGCAGGAAAATGAAAATGAATCGTTTTGGATATTTAGGATGTTTTTATTTACATATTAAAGATACAAACAAAATTTTTTTTGTCAAAATTTAATAGTTTATTATTATTATTATTATTGATCGAAGTTGGCACCTCGAAAAAAAAGCGCGTGGGTGGCCCCGGTGATTTTGGCTCTTGATGTTATCTGAAATAAAAAATTCTTGATAATTCTTAATCTGTAGACATATCATTCTGGTCGGAACTACTGAAGTTAAATTTCATGGATGAATAACAAAATGGCGGACTTTGGAAAATAAAACTTTCTTCCAAAGTTCGCCATTTTGTTATTTATCCATGAAATTTAACTTCAATAGATCCGACCAGAATGACATGTCTGTAGATTAAGAATTATCAAGATTTTTGAAAAAAAACTTTTAAGGGAGGAAATAGGGCTAGGACAGCGTTTTCTCAATGATTGTCATGCATTTTTTTATAGTATAAAAAATGAATATAATTTATTGAAACTTTGAGAATATTTTATACATATATTTAAGTATATACTATAAAATATTAGCGACCCCATATTGCAGGTCACAATCAGACTCAGCATTTTGCGTACATTCTGGAAGCCGCAATTTTCATCTGAAATTTTTTATTATATTCTTTTATTTATTATATTATATTTCTTTTATTATATGTCTCTCTTCTATACGAACCTAAATGCGATCAAAAAAATATAAAATTGAATTTTTTACAGGGGTCAAAACAAAAAAGCATGATTTTTTGCCATTTTTTACAACTTTATTTGCAAAAAAAAAATTATTTTAAATTATGATAATATTCCGATTTTAGGTTCATATAGAGCGCAATACTATGAAGAAAGTAACTGCCAATTTTCAAAACGATTGGTTGAAAACTTTTCAAACTAGCGTGTATGCAAGTTAAAAAAAGTCGTTTTCAGAAAAACGCGTTCGAAAAAATAGTACCAAGAAAAGCAAGCAATATGGGATCGCTAATATTTTTTAGTATATACTTAAATATATGTATAAAAATTTTATAGTATATACTTAAATATATGTATAAAATATTCTCAAAGTTTCAATAAACTTTGGAAAAAAAAAGTTTTTTCCAAAGTCCGCCATTTTGTTATTTATCCATGAAATTTAACTTCGGTAGTTCCGACCAGAATGACACCTCTATAGATTATGAATTATCAAGAATTTTTTATTTCAGATAACATCAAGAGCCAAAATCACCGGGGCCACCCACGCCCTTTTTTTTCGAGGTGCCAACATCGATCAATAATAATAATAATAATAAACTATTAAATTTTTTCAAAAACCATTTTTTTTGTATCTTTAATAAGTAAATAAAAACATCCTAAATATCCAAAACGATTCACTTTTATTTTCCTACAAAAAAATGCCCTCCAAAAAAGACATGAAAATCGGCTTAAGTTACCAGACTACTACCTTAAAAGTATTAAACGGCTCTTCCAGTCGCCCGGAAACTCTGATATGTCATTGAGATTTTTTATGCGTTTTTTTTCGCATCAATTATTCTCGATGTGGCGGAACAATTCTATTGCAGTTTCAAATCTTCATTACAATTGAAATTCTATTTGCTCCGAAATGACGATAATTTTTAGTTGTGTCAAATGTAACAACAGAACATACAGAATGAATAAAGTACATTTGAACAATACAGGCAGATTTATGTATACGATATTTCGTGCTTATTATTTTTATATAAAAGGACGTGTATTTATTAATAAAAAATAAAAAAACCCGAGATATTTATCGAAATAATCGCCAAATTAGTCAATTCATAATGTTACTACGATGATTTAGACGATTTGGAAAATTCATAAACGTTTTTTTTGACAGTATACAAATTCTGCAAAATGTCGAACGCTCTTATAATATCAAACGACATTACAATAACCGAAGGGAAATCTCGATTCCCAAAATGCTTGCAAAGTTTGAGCCAAATCGGTCAAGTCGTTCTCGTGATACAGCAAGTTGAATTTTTCAAGCTCGTCACACACGGCTACGCGAGGTCATTTTTTTCTAAATATAATTTTCCAAAGTTTTGGCACAATTTAAATAGCATTAAAAAATCGAAAACTTTTTTTTTCCACGAAAACAAAGGTTCCACTATGAGGAAGTAATGATGCTTTGAGATTCATCGATATGCTATTCCGCAATTGTTATTCCTTCCTCATAGAAGACGTTTTATTTTTGTTAAAAAAAATCCAGTTTTCGATGCCTATGAATTCCAAATCTATCGCCGGAATAACGCATTTACAGAAAATGTCCGGATCGATGCGTGCGTGTGTGTGCGCGCCTGTGCGTATGATAAGTCTGCAAATATCAATCGTATATAAATTCGAAATTGTTTAAGCGATCGTACAGAAATTTTGCACGCGAATGAAGCTGCCAGTCTCGTTTATTCGATATAATTTTCGTCACGATGGAACAATGAGAGAAAAAAGAAGTCACAGAAATGAATAAAATGTGTTTTTCAATATTCGGCATAACATAGTTCTTTTATATGAAAATATAATTTAGTAAAATAAACTTATACTTTTTGTAACAAAAACTAATTTCCTTGAATCAACCTATTTATAACCTCATATCGAAGAAATACCTTATAGCGAATAGTGGACAAAACGTTTTATCGATTTTAGTAATTTTTTTTCTCAGTTAAGGGGGGAAATAGGGTTAGACGGTTCAAAAAATCGTGTTTTTTTTTATTTCATAAATTGTTAGTAAAACTATTGAAAAATATTAAGCCATTAAAGTGAGTAGCTCTCCTTCGGGCCCCGAGCGCGCCACGTGTTTCAAACGCGTTTTTCTGAAAACGACTTTTTTTGAACTTCCGTACACGCTAGTTTGAAAAGTTTTCAACCAATCGTTTTGAAAATTGGCAGTTACTTTCTTCACAGTATTGCGCTCTATATGAACCTAAAATCGGAATATTATCATTATTTAAAATAATTTTTTTTTAGTAAATAAAGTTGTAAAAAATGGCAAAAAATCATGCTTCTTTGTTTTGACCCCTGTAAAAAATTCAATTTTCTATTCGTTTCATAGCATTTAGGTTCATATAGAAGAGAGACATATAATAAAAGTAAATTTCAACCTCGTTTGATTTCAGATGAAAATTGCGGCTTCCAGAATGTACGCAAAATGCCGAGTCTGATTGTGACCTGCAATATGGGGTCGCTAATATCCCCGGTGTTTTTCAAGAAAATTCTTCAAAAATTTTATAGTATATACTTAAATATATGTATAAAATATTCTCAAAGTTTCAATAAATTATATTCATTTTTTATACTATAAAAAAATCATTGAGAAAACGCTGTCCTAACCCTATTTCCCTCCTTAACTCGTCTGGATTGTACACGATTTTTTTTTTTTTTTTGAAAATGCGTTAAGAGCACAACAAGAACAATTTTTCGAGCTATCAGACTAAAAAATTCTACTTAAATAGATTATCATCATCGATCGATCCGTTGGAACTTTATGAAATATTGAATTTTTCGAAAAATTGGTACAGATGTTTGTTAAAGCTTATCAGAATTTTCCGGCGATTGTATCGAGACTTTCTACATGAATTGTGTACCATGGAACTATCGTTGGTATTGAATTTCGAGAAAATCAACATCAACGTTCTGAATTTATGGTTTTTTTCCGTTTTTCCAAAAACATCCATCAAGAATGCATTATCAAATTAAAAGAGATAGAAAAAGTTGCTAATTGAAACTTGCTCGTTGCCTACACATCATTTTATGTGCATACACAAAGCATCCTCTATGAGAGAGACAAAATTCAAAAAAACTTATAGAGGAGAATTTTTGGATGCGGAAAAATTGGTGAGAAAGGAATGTGCAAGAATTATTGTTGTACTATGATTTTTTATGAATAAACTTGTAATTCATAATAAACAACAGATAAATCGATTTGTCAGAGGCATTTCTCGTATTAATGATGAAATTAATAAAATTAATGAATTCTCCAATTTGGCTTTTTCGCAATAATACAAAATCATTTGTTTGCCGATCGAGCACTTATTCCATTTATCTCACCTTCTCTATATTTCGTCGCTAAACATCAAGGTCTTCGTACCTGTTACGAACGTGTGTAGACTCTTCGAGACAACTCTCGGATGAGAGTTAGGCCGAGAGTTCTAAGATTAGATTGGGCGCGTTAACTATAGGCGGCCGAAGATCGCGGAAAACTACACCGAGCGCGCGAATTAGAAATCTCACGGGCATGTCCAATCCCCATCGTAACAGTCGCGGTTTTATTTAACTTTTTTAAATTTTCAGCACTAAATAACTCGGGCAAACAAACGCAAACATCTGAGAGTACGAGATGTTTACATGCCTATAAATTACACCGAAGTATTGAGCGCGAAATGTTGAGCAACCGATCGCATTCAGACGCGGAATTGTATTGGATGCTCTCCTTTAAATCTAACAGAAATGTCTCGGTTTGCACGTTTTTTTTACCATCACTGACGAGACCAAGTTTGTTTGAAACTGGGAAATTGTGTTAACATTTTTATTATTTCGTCCATCTCGATTTAAGGTAGTAGTCTGGTAACTTAAGCCGATTTTCATGTCTTTTCTGGAGGGCGTTTTTTTCTAAGAAAATAAAAATGAATCGTTTTGGATATTTAGGATGTTTTGATTTACATATTAAAGATACAAAAAAAAAATTTTTTGAAAAAATTTAATAGTTTATTATTATTATTATATTGATCGAAGTTGGCACCTCGAAAAAAAAGCGCGTGGGTGGCCCCGGTAATTTTGGCTCTTGATGTTATCTGAAATCAAAAATTCTTGATAATTCTTAATCTATAGACATGTCATTCTGGTCGGAACTACTGAAGTTAAATTTCATGGATAAAAAAAAAAGTTTTTTTCCAAAGTCCGCCATTTTGTTATTTATCCATGAAATTTAACTTCAGTAGTTCCGACCAGAATGTCATGTCTATAGATTAAGAATTATCAAGAATTTTTTATTTCAGATAACATCAAGAGCCAAAATCATCGGGGCCACCCACGCGCTTTTTTTTCGAGGTGCCAACTTCGATCAATAATAACAAAAATAATAATAATAAACTATTCAATTTTTTCAACAAATTTTTTTTTCGTATCTTTAATATGTAAATAAAAACATCCTAAATATTCGAAACGATTCATTTTTATTTTCCTACAAAAAAACGCCCTCCAAAAAAGACATGAAAATCGGCTTAAATTACCAGACTACTAACTTAAAGTCGGTAAGCAAGATTCCTCGGAAACGGCTAAATCGATCAGTCCCAAATTTTTACACAAGCTTTATAGATATATTTTTTAGTGATTAATCTAAGGTTTTTTCTCGCCGACAAATATTTTCCATTTTATAAACAATTTAAGACCAACATTTTTATCGAAAATAGACATTTTTTTTCGCGAGGCCGCCATTTTGTTAAAAATTAATATTTAGCTTATTCCTTCGATTCAATACTATATAATACCTTATATTAACGAAATATTTCTTGTTTTTTCATTTAAAATGATCCAATCCAAAGATATCTTGCTCACCGCAAAACGCCTTTTTTAGAGGAGCTCCCGCAGATCGGCTATAGCAGCTTTAAAAATCATTATTTTTATAAATAAAGAATATGAAAGTAAAGTTAAAAGTTATCACAATACGTATCAAAATGTTTACGTTAATAAATGAAAATGTCTTTCCAGGAAAAATTCTTGAAAAATCGCTTTATATCGGTCTCCTGACTGCGTACAAGCCGTTAATCTTTTTAGTCGACCAATCGTCATTTTTGATTTTTAATGTCCGCTGTTTTTCTTTGATAACTTCTCTCTTTCAACTTTCCTACGAGAAGCTTCATTTGCATGACAAAAAAAAAATTTGCGCGTTCGCTCGCAAGAGGCTCGCAAAATTTAAATAACTATGGTTCGATAAGGGTTCGAACAATTTGGCACACACGCTTTGGAGCTGGAAAGCCCCTTTGTTTGCTGGAATTTTCATTAAAATTACTCGGGCGTAGATTTAAGCTTAAGCGAAAATTCCAAAAGCCACTTGCTCGAAGAGAAGGACTTGTGAATGTTGTAAAATTTATGAGAAAGCAATGTCGAAGGGTTTTTTTCTATTATTTTCAGTTTAACGAAATAAAAGTTTTGATCGATTACTACCTCCAATTAAGGAGGGAAATAGGTTTAGACGGTTCAAAAAAACGATTTTTTTTAATCTCATAAATTGTTAGTCAAACTATTGAAAAATATGTTCCCAAAATTTTTAATGAAAATTCCGACTCGTTCTATTAGTATAAGCCATTGAAGTGAGTAGTTCTCCTTCAGGCTCCGAGCACGCCACGTGTATAACCGAGCAGTCACTATTTTTTCAAACGCGTTTTTCTGAAAACGACTTTTTTTGAACTTGCGGACACGCTAGTTTAAAAAGTTTTCAACGAATCGTTTTGAAAATTGGCAATTACTTTCTTCATAGTATTGCGCTCTATATGAACCTAAAATCGAAATATTATCATTGTTTAAAATAATTTTTTTTTTGCAAATAGAGTTGTAAAAAATGTCGAAAAATCATGCTTTTTTGTTTTGACCCCTGTAAAAAGTTCAATTTTCTTTTTTTTTTATAGCATTTAGGTTCATATAGAAGAGAGACA
This sequence comes from Oxytorus armatus, assembly GCA_958009045.1. Classification (NCBI taxonomy): domain Eukaryota; kingdom Metazoa; phylum Arthropoda; class Insecta; order Hymenoptera; family Ichneumonidae; genus Oxytorus; species Oxytorus armatus. The sequence goes on along the minus strand of OY253750.1, from coordinate 25,808,211 downwards.
TATAATAAAAGTAAATTCTAACCTCGTTTGATTTCAGATGAAAATTGCGGTTTCCAGAATGTACGCAAAATGCTGAGTCTGATTGTGACCTGCAATATGGGGTAGCTAATATCCCCGGTGTTTTTCAAGAAAATTCTTCAAAAATTTTATAGTATATACTTAAATATATGTATAAAATATTCTCAAAGTTTCAATAAATTATATTAATTTTTTATACTATAAAAAAATTCATGAAAATCATTGAGAAAACGCTGTCCTAACCCTATTTCGCCACTTAACGACACGCTAATTGAATTGATTAATAGCTGCGATAGAATAGTATGTATATATAAGCCACATAGACGCACGAGGTAAGAATTTTATAAAACGCAACTGCTAATTGGCCGGAAGTTGGGTGGCTGAGATTGCGACCGCAGAAATTTTTCGAACCCTCTGCGATTCAGCGCCTAGTTTTTTTTTGTCCTTTTTTTTGTTCTTTTTTTTTTGGTCTTCTCCTTTTTCTACTCCCGCGTTCCGTACCTTTATATCGCGAGTCGCCGTCGGCGAACCGTGAGTTTCTCCATTAATCAGATCTCGAAGACAAAAGGCAAAGAAGCGCGCGCCCCGAATGAACGAAAAAAAAAACGCGTTCTGAGTATGAAAAGGATTTTGTTAAGTGTACAAAAAGAATAACAAATATATCTGAGAATACTATTTTTTTTTGTTTGCAAAAAGGGAAGCAAAAACAAAAAAATGTTGCTCTTCTTTTTCGTGACAGAAATACGTCACTGTGAAAAAATAATGTCATTGTCTGTTGGTTGCGCGGCATCTTATCCGTTTTTTTTTCTCACAGCAGAGATCGCATGTATTACGATATCTGATGGGAAAAATGTATACGCCTTTTGTCGAAAGTGTTCTATGGACTTTTTGCCCGAACTTTTTGTCCGTCCCTTGTGGCCATTTTGTCTGACAGCGATATCCGATGACTTACTCTGTCTTTTTCTCTCTAGCGATTTTATATCCCCGAGGAGCACGCGGAGAAAGGAAAGATTTCGAGAGGAAGCGATCGTGTTTCTCGCCACAGAGAGCACGTCTGTAGATACACGTCGTATCTTTTTTTTTTTCTTTGCTGGTTTTATTTTTCATTAGCTCCCGCGTTTGCTTGATGCGCGTCAAGAGAGAATAATGAATTTAATGGAGAGGAGCCACGGCAGTGTGATAATCGAGAAATGACGCGAAAGGAAAGAGCTTTTTTTCGTTCATTTCACGAATTATTTATCACGGATATTGCGATTACACTTTGAACATTGTTATTGAAGGGAAACGATTATTTCTCTGAGCTATAAAAAAGCAATACGCTCCATTAATTCATTATGATTAGTTGATAATATTTTAAAATAATATTAAACAAAACGAATTATTGTGATAAATTTTTTTTTCTTAATAAAAAAAATGACGACTATATCCCGCAAATCACTCCTTTAACAATATTTCAGTGGCATTCTTTTGTCTTCAAATAACATTTAAACGATATTTGTTTTCAAAGTTTTTGCGAATCTAATTGCGGTTAAGGGGGGAAATAGGGTTAGGACAGCGTTTTCTCAATGATTTTTATGAATTTTTTTATAGTATAAAAAATTAATATAATTTATTGAAACTTTGAGAATATTTTATACATATATTTAAGTATATACTATAAAATTTTTATAGTATATACTACAAAAACACCGAAGATATTAGCGACCCCATATTGAAGGTCATAATCAGACTCAGCATTTTGTGTACATTCTGGAAGCCGCAATTTTCATCTGAAATCAAACGAGGTTGGAATTTACTTTTATTATATGTCTCTCTTCTATATGAACCTAAATGATATAAAAAAAATAGAAAATTGATTTTTTTACAGGGGTCAAAACAAAATAGCATGATTTTTTGCCATTTTTTACAACTTTATTTGGGAAAAAAAAATTATTTTAAATAATGATAATATTCCGATTTTAGGTTCATATAGAGCGTAATACTATGAAGAAAGTAACTGCCAATTTCCAAAACGATTGGTTGAAAACTTTTCAAACTAGCGTGTACGCAAGTTAAAAAAAAGTCGTTTTCAGAAAAACGCGATTGAAAAAATAGTACCAAGAAAAACAAGCAATATGGGGTCGCTAATATTTTATAGTATATACATAAATATATGTATAAAAATTTTATAGTATATACTTAAATATATGTTTAAAAATTTTATAGTATATACTTAAATATATGTATAAAAATCTTATAGTATATACTTAAATATATGTATAAAATATTCTCAAAGTTTCAATAAATTATATTCATTTTTTATACTATAAAAAAATTCATGAAAATCATTGAGAAAACGCTGTCCTAACCCTATTTCCTCCCTTAATGGCTTATAACAATTGAACGAGTCGGAATTTTCTTTTAAAATTTTGGGAACATACTTTTCAATAGTTTTACTAACAATTTATAAAATTAAAAAAAAAATCGATTTTTTGAATCGTCTTACCCTAATTCTCCTTTTAACGGATTTTGCGATTACACTTTGAACACTTTTATTGAAGGGAAACGATTATTTCTCTGAGCTATAAAAAAGTAATACGTTCCATCAATTCCTTATGATTAGTTGATAATATTTTTAAATAATATTAAACACAACGAATTATCGTGGTAAATTTTTCTTACTTAATAAAAAAAAATTACGAATATATCCCGTAAATCACTTTTTTAACAATATTTCAGTGGCATTCTTTTGTCTTCAATAACATTTAAACGAAATTTGTTTTCAAAGTTTTTTCGAATCTAATTGCGGTTAAGGACTCACAGACCCCTGAAATATTTAAAAAATCGAATTTTTTTTACAGATTTTTATTCTGGATACTTTTAAGAATTAAAAAAAAACTTTTAAGAATATTCCACTCCGTTACAAAGTTATAGCAATGAATGCGACCGGACGTCGGGTTGGGACGGCGAAGCGTAAACGCGTTCTTCTCGAAACTATGTTTTTTTTAGAAAGTGTCAGCACGATAATTCAGTCAATTTTTAATATTAAATTTTGGAACTTTATTTTTTAAATCTTGATAATTATTTTCTCTATAGTCTGACAAGTGGTTTTTTTTAATTTTTTGGTTTAACAATTTTTTCTAAATTATTAAACGCTTATTTTTTTTTTTAATTGGACACAAGCTTGGAACAATGTAATTTCTTTATTTTTGAAATAAAAAAAGAAAATTCCCTCCGTCAGACAATTACTACTACATTATTTTACTAGATTCTTTTTTTATTTTTGCAGATTCGATACTTTTTGATGAAGTCATGATGTCGACAAGGAGGCGCCATGGTTTTCATCAGTAGTCTATTTCGTCGCTGCTTACGAAAACTAGCATGTTTCGGCTTTTCCCACGAAAACTAGCACATTTCGATATTCGCCGTGAAAACTAGCATATTTCGGCTTTTACCACGAAAACTAGCAGTTTTCGATTTTCACCGCGAAAATTAGCACGTTTCAGTATCACTGGAAGTGTTTCTCATTTCTTTACTCCACGTTTTTTCAACATCCTTTTTTACTCCAAATTGACGAAATATTTATGCTTGTCATTTTATACTGTTTTATTTTTTGTTTCAATTTATTTCATACATATTTTACCGTTTGAATTTTGGTCTGCTAGGCTTATCATAAGATGGCAAACGGCAAATGCCTCGTTATGTTGGAGTAAAAAAACCATGGTAAAAAAAATTAGAGAAAAGAAAATCGAAAACAATTGCGGTGTATGCAAAGTTAACAATGTCAGTTTTTTTTCCCTCTTGCTACTTCGTCCAAGACCTGACATTTCTCGAGATATCTCAATCGATTGTTTTGAAGATTTTGTCAACTGTACTTTATACTTATACTGTACTTTACACTATAGTCGTTGATCACTCCAAGATTGTGTTTTTTTTTATGAAATAAAAACACAATGAACGATTCTTCAGACTGTAAGTAGAATATACTTTTTATAAACAATAATTTTGTTCAATTCCATCGCTGACTCCGAAGCTTGAAGTCATGAAAAATATCATTGATGAACAATTTTAGTTTTTTAGTGGTGGAATATTGCGTATTGTATTTGCGAATCGTATTTTCAATAATGTTATTATTTTTTTAAATAGAAAACGAATATAAATGTTTAAGGGTGTACGGGTGATAAACCTTTAATGTTTTTCATTTATTCCTTATAGTGCTCCCGAAAAAATTATTAAAACATTTGTGAAAATTCTGAATCTTATTCGATTTAGTTCGGCAAATATACTGCTTTTTCCAGTGCAAATCGAAATACGCTAGTTTTCGCGATGAAAGCCGAAACATGCTAATTTTCGCGTCGAATATTGAAACGTGTTGATTTTCGTGGTGGAATTCGAAACGTGTTAGTTTCCGTAAGGAATTTGAATCGTGCTACTTTTCGTAAGCAGTGTCGATTTATACCCGTATAAAATAATGTTAATATTTTTTTAAATTTTGATGAAATTTCTTTTATTACAGTTAAAAAGTAAATGAAAATGTGAAATCAAATATTTAATTTTTTTTCCACCATATAACCCTCATAATAATTTATCAAATTTTTTAAATTTAATTTTCAATAATGACAATTCCATCGCGCTCATGCAATCGCGTGAACAATATGTTCACACGATTACCTTAAAAATTCGAAGAAAAACAAGTTTTCACGAAAATAATGTTTCTCCTATTGGGAAGCACAATAAAAAAATAAAAATAGATTTATCCTTACTCCACTGGCTCAGAAATGAGGGTTTTACAAAGGGTCAGATATTCACTAATTAGGGGACAAGGGTTCGGAAACTCATTTAAACGCGATCAATCTTATTAAGACTGAAAATAAACGGAAAATAAGTTAAAAATAGGGATGCGATAAATACAAAATTTCCAAACACCGAGAGAGAACAACGACTGTAACCGTTCACCCCATTCAGATTTTTATCTCAAGATCTCACTAAACCCTCGCATTTTCTGCTCTGACCTCCGAGAATTGCTTTGCCCATCAGATCGTAAGTTTTTCGCGTCCTTTTTTTTTCCCCCTCGCTGTTAGCACCGAGTTTACTAGCGATCTCGTGACAATCTGCCCCAAGAAAAACTCTCGTCATCCAAACTGTCGCCTTAATTTTTCTCTCGGCGATTTTTCGCCCGAGTTTGGCGCCTCCTACCCTCTGACCAATCGACGCAAATCTACAAGTTACAATAGCTCGAGGCTTTTATACAATCTCAACAGTCATGAGCGGGGCGCGATATGCCTCACGTGTGTGTTCGAGATTTTTGTGTACGACAGCTGCGAACGACAAGTTCGGAGAGTAGAGAATGCTAGACCGCGCTTTATCCCCATAAACTGTTTGATAAATTCCACATAAAGTGATAAACGAATTTTCAAATCGAGTCTTTACTATATATACCGTGTAGTTTAGGATAAGAAAAGAAGTTATTTTGCTTCCTCATAGAGGGAGCCAAATGAAGTTGCTTTGTTTCTGCTCTTTGATTTCGTATATTTTGTTTTTTTTTCTTTTATGACCTCCAGAAATAGTCGGAAAATCCCATTTGGAAAAAGGGACGCCGGCGGCGTGTGTACGTGTGCGTGCTACGAGCTTGTAAAAATTTTAACGCGTATATCTCGCGAATAATTCGAGCATTCGTGTTTATAAATTTGACGCACAAGTAGGGCAGCAAATTCTCGATTTGCTTGCAGCAGTTTTCGTAAGAATGCCTCGTCCATCGAAGGCTTGATGGAATTTTCAATTTTTTTATAAAAATTACTGTGATTAACTCGGTAGTCTGGTCTAGAAATTTGAAAAAATTGATTTCAATTTATTTTTTCATTTTCTTATTCCTTAGACCTTTCTTCATACGCTCCTGAAAACCGTTTATTGATATTTCAAAAATTAGCCGAGAAATAAAAATTCTAAGCAAGCCGCGCGCTCAGGTAGCGCGGCGCGCGCGCGACGGTGTCAAAACTTTGAACGCGTTTATCTCGGAACTATGTTTTTCAAATCGGCGCCCACGATATCTCGATAACTAATGGACCGATCGAGCTTAAATTTTGCACGTACCTTAGGCCTTTAGCCTGTTTCTGAGGACTGGTAGCAGAATTGAGTCGAACAATAATTTTGCCGACATTTTATAACTCGTCGAATACCCGAATATGTAAGAAATATCATTAATGAAAGTTCAACAGGCCGCCATTTTGTCAAAATTTTTTTTTAAGTACCAATTCTGCTACCAGAATACTCATACAGATTGAGAATATATATATTTTTTTTTTTTCAGATGCATACAACATTGTCCAGAGTGGGCGCCGATTGAGGCGGCTTTCGGCGCACCATGTTGCAACAAGGCAAAAAACTACATGAAAATATTTAAAATAATTTTTTTTTTTAATGTACAAGTATTCCCTAAGGATCAATAAATGCACGTGTAAATTTTCATCAAGACAACTTCAACGGTTTAAAAATTATTGCACATTAGAAATGACGTCAAAAATCTCGCTCTCGACCAGACTACCGCGTTAAGGGGGAAATAGGGTTAGACGGTTAAAAAAATCGATTTTTTTTTAATTCATAAATTGTTAGTGAAACTATTAGTGAAAAATATGTTCCCAAAATTTTAAACGAAAATTCCGACTCGTTCTATTGTTATAAGCCATTAAGGGGGGAAATAGGGTTAGGACAGCGTTTTCTCAATAATTTTCATGAATTTATTTATAGTATAAAAAATGAATATAATTTATTGAAACTTTGAGAATATTTTATACATATATGTATTGAAGTATATACTATACAATTTATACATATATTTAAGTATATACTATAAAATATTAGCGACCCAATATTGCTTGTTTTTCTTGGTACTATTTTTTCAAACGCGTTTTTCTGAAAACGACTTTTTCTTAACTTGCGTACACGCTAGTTTATAAAGTTTTCTTTTTTTTGTTATTTGCTTCATAGTATTGCGCATTATATGAACCTAAAATCGGAATATTATCATTATTGAAAATAATTTTTTTTTGCAAATAAAGTTGTAAAAAATGGACAAAAATCATGCTTTTTTGTTTTGACCCCTGTAAAAAATTCATTTTTATATTTTTTCGATAGCATTTAGGTTCATATAGAAGAGAGACATATAATAAAAGTAAATTCCAAATTCGTTTGATTTCAGATGAAAATTGCGGCTTACAGAATGTACGCAAAATGCTGAGTCTGATTGTGACCTGTAATATGGGGTCGCTAATATCCCCGGTGTTTTTCAAGAAAATTCTTCAAAAATTTTATAGTATATACTTAAATATATGTATAAAATATTCTGAAAGTTTCAATTAATTATATTCATTTTTTATACTATAAAAAAATTCATGAAAATCATTGAGAAAACGCTGTCCTAACCTTATTTCCTCCCTTAAATGTGATTTTTCGACGTTTTGGCACCGTTTGAACACATTGACATTGAAAACAAAACTGAAAAACTGAAAAAAAAACTGTTTTATCATCGCATGAGGAAGTAAAAAAAGAATGAAACATCTCATCTAAACAGCGGAAAATTAATAACTTCAAATAAGACAACACGGGATGCGCGGTCGGTGCGCGACTCTGGCGATCACCCACGCGTTCATTACGTGGAGGGTGACCGCTTAACCGCCCACTGGCTGACGCGTCGACTGTTGACCGGGAGGCAGTTTCATTAAGTTTCCGATGGAGTAAATACAACTGAAACTCACAATCAGTAAAAACAAAATCGTCTTTATCGACACAGGTTTTCCGCAGTTTCCATGTGTCCTTGGCAAATGCGATACAGTTTAGCGAAGTGCGGATAAGGCGCGATGGGGGGAAAATGGAAATAATGGAATTGACATGGTTTGTACGGAAAAACCCGAAAGGGTATACGTTCAAACAAAGGGAAAATAAATAACTTCAAATATACGCGAAGTTATCTTGTTCTCAATAATAGATATTTACGAGCGATAATTATGAAATGTTTTTTTTGTTTTCAATTTCCGAAATATTGTAATTGAATTCAATGTTGCACGATAGTATATATTACATGCCTGGGAAAATTGCATTTTCCAGAAAAAATAAGTCGCCAGCGGTTTAAGTGGGGAAGTAGGGTTAGGACAGCGTTTTCTCAATGATTTTCATGAATTTTTTTATAGTATAAAAAATAAATATAATTTATTGAAACTTTTCGAATATTTTATACATATATTTAAGTATATACTATAAAAATTTTGAAGAATTTCCTTGAAAAACACCAAAAATATTAGCGACCCCATATTGCAGGTCACAATCAGTCTCAGCATTTTGCGTACATTCTGGAAGCCGCAATTTTCATCTGAAATCAAACGAGGTTGGAATTTACTTTTAGTATATGTCTCTCTTCTATATGAACCTGAATGCTATCAAAAAAATATAAAATTGAATTTTTTTCAGGGGTCAAAACGAAAAAGCACGATTTTTTGCCATTTTTTACAACTTTATTTGCAAAATAAAAATTATTTTAAATAATGATAATATTCCGATTTCAGGTTCATATAGAGCGCAATACTATGTAACTGCCAATTTTCAAAATGAATGTAACTGCCAATTTTCAAAATGATTGGTTGAAAACTTTTCAAACTAGCGTGTACGCAAGTTCAAAAAAAGTCGTTTACAGAAAAATGCGTTTGAAAAAATAGTACCAAGAAAAACAAGCAATATGGGGTCGCTAATATTTTATAGTATATACTTAAATATATGAACAAAATTTTCTCAAAGTTTCAATAAATTATATTCATTTTTTATACTATAAAAAAAATTCATGAAAATTATTGAGAAAACGCTGTCCTAACCCTGTTTCCACCCTTAATGGCTTATAACAATAGAACGAGTCGGAATTTTCATTTAAAATATTGGGAACATATTTTTCAATAGTTTTACTAACAATTTATGAAATAAAAAAAAAATCGATTTTTTGAACCGTCTAACCCTATTTCCTCCCTTAATTACGATTGAAATGACGCTCCGACATTACTTTAATTAAATAACCAAAAATAAACAGAACAGCACGAGAACATAACCGTGAAAAAAAAGCCAGTCTCGCTCTCTCACTCTCAGCGTATCCTTAAATTTTCATTGTAACGACACGAAGTCACGCAAAGTCCAAACATTCGCTGTGCATCGCCACGGGTTCTCGTCCAGACGTTATAAATTATATTAATGCGACGGAGAGGTGTAAAAAATGAACGAGACGAAAATCGGCAAACTCGCGAGAATCACTTCATTTTCATAAAGAAAGTTTTTTTTCACGATATATGTGACGGAGAGAATTATTGTCGTAAAAACAATGTCAAAGGTACGGAGTGAATATTCGAATATGAAATTCAAAATAATTGGCACTGGAAACGACAACAACAACAAAACACAACTATAAAAAAATAATTTGTCATATTTTCCATTATTTCGAATTGGCTTTTATTCCAATTTTTTTTCTGTCCTAAGGGGTTTTTTTTTGACGAAATAACAGAACTCTGGATACACGATACGATATATACTGAAGCAATAGATCTACATAGTGAAAAAAAAGAGGGATGAAGAAATGAGGGACGAGTTCGTACGTCCGTGGCAGCAGTTCTTGCTCCCACGAGCTTAAGCGATCAATTTTTATGTCACCCATCGGCGGGATAAGGGATGAAGTGACGGTCAGAAGAGGAAGAAGAAGATGACGAAAAAAGACAGGGAGAAAAGGCGTGAGGAAAGTTCTTCCAGTCCCTTTCAGTGTAAAAGTATCACAGACCGAATATGCACATTCAAAAATCTTTCTACTGTCTGACGAGTTCCTAGCAAAAAAAAATTTTATTCAATAAATTTTACGTTGACAAAGAATAGGTTAAAAAAATTACTGATACCCCCAGTGACGAAACCTTCGTACACGTAAAATTACACAAGTTTAAAAAATATTAAGGGCTTACATACCCCTGAAGTTTTCAAAAAATCGACTTTATTTGCAGATTTTTATTTCTTATACTTTTAAGAATTCTTAAAAAAAAAACTTTTAAGAAAATTTCACTGCGTTCACGTTGTACCTACCAGAAACTTTAAACGGGTTTTTCTCGAAACTATGTTTTTAGACAGTGTCAGCGCGGTAACTCAGTCAATTTTTAATATTTTTTAACTTTTATTTTTTTTCCAATCTTGATAAGTATTTCCTCTATAGACTGACGAGAGGTTTTTTAAATTTTTTGGTTGGACAATTTTGTATAAATTATTAAACACGAATTTTTTTTTTTAAATTGCATACTCAATTTTGAAATAACGTTACTGGAATTTCTTTATTTAAAAAAAAAAATTCTTCCGTCAGACTATACTACTAGATTATTTTACTAGATTCCTTTTTATTTTTGCAGATTAGATAATTCTTGGCGAAGTTATAATGTCGACAAAGAGGCGCCATGCTTTTCATCAGTAGTCCATTTATACCCGTAAAAACTAATGTTAAGAGGGGAAATAGGGTAGACGGTTCAAAAAATCGATTACTTTTTAATTTTATAAATTGTTAGTAAAACTATTGAAAAATATGTTCCCAACATTTTAAATGAAAATTCCGACTCGTTCTACTGTTATAAGCCATTAAGGGGGGGAAATAGGGTTAGGACAGCGTTTTCTCAATGATTTTCATGAATTTTTTTATATTATAAAAAATGAATATAATTTATTGAAACTTTGAGAATATTTTATACATATATTTAAATATATACTATAAAATTTTTGAAGAATTTCCTTGAAAAACACCGAAAAAATGTATGACTGCCTTGACTTTGTTTTTCTTGGTACTATTTTTTCAAACGCGTTTTTCTGAAAACGTCTTTTTTTTTAACTTGCGTACACGCTAGTTTAAAAAGCTTTCAACCAATCGTTTTGAAAATTGGCAGTTACTTGGTTCATAGTATTGCGCTCTATATGAACCCAAAATCGGAATATTATCATTATTTAAAATAATTTTTTTTTGCAAATAAAGTTGTGAAAAATGCCAAAAAATCATGCTATTTTGTTTTGACCCCTGTAAAAAGTTCAATTTTCTATTTTTTTGATAGCATTTAGGTTCATATAGAAGAGAGACATATAATAAAAGTAAATTCCAACCTCGTCTGATTTCAGATGAAAATTGCGGCTTCCAGAATGTACGCAAAATGCTGAGTCTGATTGTGACCTGCAATATGGGGTCGCTAATATCGTCGCTGTTTTTGAAGAAAATTCTTCAAAAATTTTATAGTATATACTTAAATATATGTATAAAATATTCTTACAGTTTCAATAAATTATATTCATTTTTTATACTATAAAGAAATTCATGAAAATCATTGAGAAAACGCTGTCCTAACCCTATTCCCCCCTGAATATAAAAAAAAAAAATTTCAATTCTTTTTCTTATGGTTGAAAAGTTAATAAAAAATGGGAAATCAAAATTCCATTTTTTTTTCACCATATAGCCTTTATAATAATTTTTCAAATTTACTCGGTTTTCAGCGCGCGCAGGGGTATGTGATCTCTCAAGGGTTATGACTTTGTCGAATTCCCTCGGAATTAACTGTATATTTGTCATTGTATTACCTTTCCCACATCACACACGTGTCCCAAACAAATTTACACCAGAGATTTTTCAAAATCTGTTTGATTTATTGATTTATCCTCACTACAAAAACAACGGTCGAAGGTCAATCGAGTATTTAATTAGCCCATGAAGAGAAAAAAAATGTATTTGTCAATTTGAGAGTTCATATACGAGAGCTAATATATAACCATTTTTCTCATACAAAGATGAACTCTTTTTTTGCAAGTTAAAAATGAACAATTTTTCACTGCATAAAGAATTAAATTTTGTACGTACTATAAACATTTAAAATTTTTTTTTATTGTACGAATATAACGAAAAAAATGTATGTGTTTTTAAATAGACGATATTAAGTTTTGGATTACTAGCCAACTGTTTCGAGCGACGAATTTTTTTTCATTACATCTATAAAGTTCAATTAGCAATCGCCGAGAGTGTATGTCATCGTCCGTGCATAACGCGTCATACTGTTTTTAACAGCAGATTTGTAACGCTCTTTGTATAATAAAAGACGTACATAAAAAGTGCATTGGACAGATAAAACGTGGAAGCGGGTAAAAGTTGCACAGTTCAGTTGTGATCGCGGGAACAATGCGATCGAAAAAAAAGAGGGTATTCAAACGAGTGCGTGTATGCAAACCGGTTTTCACTTTACGACGTGCATCCGAAAAAAATGTATTTAAATTGCCAGGGTCCACGCAACGGAGGCTTGTCGAATATTTCATGCTCTCTTTCTCTTTCTCTCTCTCTCTCTCGCTCTCTTTTGCGCGTCGGCTGTACCAGCAAGGACGGAAACTGAAAACGAGCAAGAGAACAAAAAAAAATCATCAAAGAAATGCGCCCGATAACAGAACGCGGTGGGTTTGGTCCGACCATTACTGTACCGTTACTACTGCGACCGAAGCTCACGATGAATAATATTGTTCGCGTTTCACTGAACACTTCTACCGTGTTAATATATACGAGACATTCCACGCTGAGTCGACTTGACTTTCACCCTGATCTCCTTGAATCTCCCTGATCCTGAATTTTTTATATTATTTATACCACTTCGAAAGTCACTCATGATTGTTAAGAAAAGAATTTAAAAATTCTCTAATCGCCGTGTGATATCGATTTTTTGAAATACGTTATAAATCAAACTTAAAGTTAGCCCAATCTTAAACGTTCGATACAGTTCTTAAATTTTCTTTGTTAAATATCAACTTTTTCGAACTACAGCCCAGAGTGGGACATTCATTTCTTTTTTTTTTCAGAGTTAAAATAAATAAAAGAAAAATCATAGATACGAGGATGTCGAATCACTCTAGGCTTTAGTCGACAGATTTAATGGCAGAAGATTATTTTTAGAACGAAAAAAATGTATTCGTTAAAATTTATTGAAAGTTAATTTCTTTAGTACTTAGAAAATTTTTCTGCAACTTGTGGAAAAACGCGACTTTCATTTTGAAAAATTATGATTCAATGACGATTAGCAAAAAGACCCAAAGTGCTTTCAGTTTTGAATCTAATTTGGTCTTGATTTTTTCTTTCCGAGCCTGTGATTGTAAACAGCTTACAAATTTTTGTTTCACACGTAAAATTTTGGTGACGACGTTTTAGAATGTTAACTTTGTTGTAATTTTCATTGAATCGAAAATGTGTGTTTTCGAAAAAATCGTCGTTAACCGCCTGGCGAAAAATGTTGAAAGAGAAACTGAATCGTTGTTAAAGTTGTATAAATAATATGAAAGATTTAACAATTGTTTTTAGCCTACTTGTTGACTCGTCCCGTTCCGGGACCTGTGCCAATCGCGTCTCGATTTCACGTCTATTACCTCATACGTATAGATTTTTGTGTATTCAAAGAGGGTGAGAAGGGTACGTTTCTAAATTCTGTATATACACAGTATATCCATGCCTGCATTCGTGCGTGCACGTACAGTGAGTGTAGAAAGTATTCGTACACCAGCACTTTTGCTGTTTTCATTCCAAATGATAAAAAATAACAACTGGAAAACAACTGGAAAACCACTGGTCATAATAAACCATCCATTTATTAACCACAATTATACAAAAAACAATTAATAACTTTATTTGTTTTTTTTTTTACGATAACAATAAAAAATCTACCGTTTTGGACATGTGAAAAGTATTCGTGCACTTGACTCTTAGCAGTTCAAATTTATTCTTGAACTGGGAGAACTTAAGGCCGTAGTCTGGTCTAGAGCGAGATTTTTGACGTCATTTCTAATGTGCAATAACGTTTAAACCGTCGAAGTTTTCTTGATGAAAATTTACACGTGCATTTATTGATCCTTAGAGAATACTTGTACATTTAAAAAAAAAATTATTTTAAATATTTTCATGTAGTTTTTTGCCTTGTTGCAACGTGGCACTTTGGACGATGTTGTATGCATCTGAAAAAAAAAAAAAAACTATATATTCTCAATCTGTATGAGTATTCTGAGCACTGGTAGCAGAATTGGTACTTAAAAATTTTTTTTATTGAGTCGAACAATAATTTTGCCGACATTTTATAACCCGTCGAATACCCGAAAATGTATGAAATATCATTAATGAAAGTTCAACAGGCCGCCATTTTGTTAAAAATTTTTTTAAGTACCAATTCTGCTACCAGTGCTCAGAATACTCATACAGATTGAGAATATAAATTTTTATTTTTTTTCCATATGCATACAACATCGTCCAGAGTGGGCGCCGATTTCAATGCACCATGTTGCAACAAGGCAAAAACTACATGAAAATATTTAAAATAATTTTTTTTTAAATGTACAAGTATTCTCTGAGGATCAATAAATGCACGTGTAAATTTTCATCAAGACAACTTCAACGGTTTAAACGTTATTGCACATTAGAAATGACGTCAAAAATCTCGCTCTAGACCAGACTACGGCCTTAAGTTTCAATGAATGAAAACAAAGCAGATCCACTTTGTTTACATTCGGACACTCCGTATGAGTCTTCCTACCAATTGTAAACCAGCAGTTTGCATTGAATTATCAACGATAATGGGTCGAAAAGGCAAAGACACTTCTGAAGAAGAAAGAAAAATTATTATAAACTTGCATAATGAATGCAATACCCTCAGTGAAATATCGAAGATCGTTGGAAGACCTCGCTCGACAATACAATCGATAATTGATCGATTTGGAGAACGAAAAACATTGAAAAATCAACGTAGAAGTGGTCGGTCGTGTGCATTGACAGATAGAGACAAACGTTTTATTCAGCGTAAGATTAAAGCGGATCCAAAAATTATTGCGCAAAATATTGTGAGTGGCCGCTTGGATCGTAATGTTAGTGTCTCCGAAAGTACAGTTCGCAATGTGTTACGTGACAATGGTTATCATGGCCGAGCTACATAAGAAATGGCCATGTGTATTAGGGTGGTTCTTAATTTGGTGATGTTGGAAATTCTTTGGTATTGTTCCTTGAAAGTAATCAACATATCCAGAAAAAAAATTGGGCGCAAGCGGAACTTTATCCAATAATTCTAACCCACCCCACCGAGCTGTCGAATTTTTATATGAAAAAATGCATGCATTCAAGATTTTGTTAAGAAAATTGTTTATTATTTCAAAACTATTCATGATAAAAAAAACTGTATATTGTGTTTTTATAGGAAATTTAATGCTCTACAAAAAAGGTATCTTGTAAAATTCTTATGAATCTAATATTTATCACGTTATTAGCAAAAAACTGTCATCATTTATTCCAAAAGTCCATCATTATGGCCAAAACAGGAGTTTGACGTCGAAAAAATGCAATGTATTCTTCATATGCAATTAGAAATATGAAGAGATACGTAGTGCACTCAATAACAGTATGTGAACGGTATTTAAATTTTCAATTTTATCAATTTTATTATCATTCATGATAAATTTTTCTTGTTTGATCGATAAGGACATTGATTTCTTTATCAGTTCCAAATCGATGGCGTTTTTCGAAAGATTTAAAATCAACTCCTCATTTTTTGATATCAATGTGAGCGAGTGGATTTCTAATGAAAATTATTTGCAAGGCTTAAAAATAGTTAAAGGAATTAAAGTGGTTAACGATGTTGCAGAAAGAGGAGTGAAACTTATTACAGAGTACAATGATCGTCTCACTTATGATGAAGATCAGAAACAATTCATTGTACAAATAATTGAAGAATATTAAAAAAAATATTCTGATATTAACAAAGCAACTTTGCTCCAATCGATGTAATTCATTATTGTAAGTTGATTTAAAAAATATTTGACATCATTCATTATAATTCACAATAAAATTGATAAAATTGAAAATTTGAATATTGTTTACATTTAATTGTTGAGTGCGCTACGTATTTCTTCATAATCTTATATACATACGAAAAATAAATTGCAGCTATTCGACGTCAAACTCCTGTTTTGACCATAATGATCGACTTTTGGAATAAATGATGACAGTTTTTTTTGCTAATTACGTGATAAATATTAGATTCACGAGAATTTCACAAGATACCTTTTTTGTAGAGCATTATATTTCCTACAAAAACGTTATATAAAATTCTTTTATCATAAATAGTTTTGAAAGAATAAACAATTTTCTTAACAAAATTTTGAATGCATGCTTTTTTTCATATAAAAATTCGACAGATCGGTGGGGTGGATTATTGGACAAAGTTCCGCTTGCGCCCAATTTTTTTTCTAGATATGTTGATTACTTTTGAGGAACAATACCAAAGAATTTCCAACATCACCAAATTAAGAACCACCCTAATGTGTATACGCAAGAAATTTTGGGTGAATGCGATAAATCGTAAAAAAAGACTTGGTTTCGCTAAAGAGTATCTCGATAAAGATGAAGCGTTCTGGAACTCTGTCATTTTCTCAGATGACAGCAAATTTAACATATTTGGATCCGATGGCAGGCGTATGGTGTGAAGGAAAAAAACTACAGAATTCGATCCGAAAAATCTGCGGCCCACTGTTAAACATGGTGGCGGTTCTGTTCTCGTTTGGCGGTGTATGAGTGCCAGGGGTGTCGGAAAATTACATTTCATTGAAGGTACTATGAATCATCGAATGTATATTAACATTTTGAAAAACAATTTGCGTGCCAGTGCCGAAAAATTAGGGATTTCGGATAATTTCATTTTCCAACACGATAACGATCCTAAACATACCGCGCGTAAAACCAAAGAATGGTTATTGTACAATGTGAATAAACAATTGAATTGGCCTCCTCAATCGCCAGACCTTAACCCCATAGAACATCTGTGGAAAATCTTGAACGATGGTGTTCAAAAACAGGCCAGTCGGCAACAGTTAAAACAGGCCTTGCAAGCTGAATGGGAGACTATCTCACCAGATATCACACGCAAGCTTGTGGAATCTATGCACCGACGACTCCAGGCCGTTATAAATAGTAATCGCTATCCGACAAAAGTTAAAAAATTATTATTATATTTAAAGGAATTAAAGTTAAATAATGTTTCGTACGGTGTCCGAATACTTTTCACACGTCCAAAACAGTAAATATTTCGATTGTTATCGTTTAAAAAAAAAACAAATAATGTTATTAATTATTTTTTGTATAATTATGGTTAATAAATGGATGGTTTGTTATGACCAGTGGTTTTCCAGTTGTTTTCCAGTTGTTATCTTTTATCATTTCGAATAAAAACAGCAAAAGTGCTGGTGTACGAATACTTTCTACACTCACTGTACGTAAAGTAATCAATACCGTCCGCGTCATTTGACTGTCGAAAACTTTTCCTTATCGATGGATTCTCGTTTAGAAATTTATTAATTAAAACTTACAAAAAATTAATATGTTCAGTACTTACAAAATTTTTCTGCGACTCGTAGAAATACACGACTTTCACTTTGAAAAATCATGATTCAATGACAATTAGAGAAGAGTCTGAAAGTCCTTTCGGTTTTGAACCCAATTATTTTTTCGATTTTTTCCTTTCCGAGCCTGTAGTTGTAAATAGCTTACAATTTTTTATTTCACGCGCCAAATTTTCGACCAGCGAAAAATATTGTAAAACAAACTAAGTCTTCGTTAAAGTTGTATAATTTTTTTTTTTTTTTTAATTTATATTAACTACAATCTATCCCTTAAGGTGGGGTATTCAGTAATTTGTCTGCTATGTATTTATTTGTTTCCTCTAGATAGAATATCCATTGATAATCCTTTCTATGTTTGTCTACCCTTTCTTTTTTCTGTGTTGTTTTTATTGGCTAAAACGATTAGCCAAGTCCAGGGTTTTTGCGCGTTTGAGACTATTTACTTCGTCGCGACGATCCAGTAGTCTTCTAGCCAGTTGGTTCGGGTGGTTGCCGAGTCTTTCTTGATATTTTTTGGAAAATTCCTGGATGGTTTCAGTGACGTAATCAATCTTTAGGTCGTTGTGCAGAGTTTTGTTCGAAATGAACCACGGAGAGTTTGCGATGACTCTTAGTAGTTTTGATTGGTATTTTTGGATTATGTTTATATTTGATTTGCAGGCTGTTCCCCATAGTTGTATACCGTAGGTCCAGACAGGCTTAAGTATTATCTTATACATGAGTAGTTTATTATTCATAGACAAAAGTTGTATAATAAATATGAAAGATTTAACGATTTTTTTAAGCCTATTCGTTGACTAGTCCATTTACGGGACCTGTGCCACTCGCGTATCGATTTCACGTCGAATGCCTCATACGTATAGATTTTTCTGTATTCGAAGAGGGTGAGAAGGGTGCGTTTCTAAATTCATATATATACACAGTATATCCATGTTTGTATTCATGTATGCACGCATATAAAGTAATCAATACCGTCCGCGTCATTTGACTGCCGAAAACCTTTCCTTATCGATGGATTCTCGTTTAGAAGCTTTTAGACTGAAGGATTTTTTTAGAACGGAGTCAGCAGGAATTTTCGATACGGCTAAATATTACGGTTAATTACCCGTAACATCGGTTTCAATTTAAATGTATCCAAAGTTATTGGCACTTCTGATACTTTGTATTTACAATACATTGCTGGGGGGGTAAGATTAATTAGGTGAAAAAAAAGCATATTTTCAAGAATTTTTTAAGACGACACAGGTAATGCTGGTTTATTTATTTACTTTCCATATAATAATACAACATCTGAACTATATTTTCCTAAATTTTCATTGCAAAATATTGATAAATAAGCCGTTGGCAAGGAATCTTCACAGGCGCCTCGAAAGAAAGTTGTCTTGCGATGTACGCTATAACTCGTCAATGATCATCCAAAACAGAAAAAAATCTAAATGCATTTATTAGGTGAGATGTTTATCGAGATAACGCTGTCGAGTTTGTTTTATCGATTTTTTCATTTTTGGTAGCACTTGGAAGTCAAAAACGCGATTTACGCTTAAAAAATCGGCAAGTTTGTTAATGCAAAATGAAAAATAATTACAAAAAAAACTCGGTAGCGTTACCGCGTGATTTATGTGTAGAAATAGTGTACACAAGTTCAAAAGAATCGGTGTATTCGATTTTGAGTTACAGCGTACATCGACTTCAAAAATGACAAGTTTCAGAAAAAAACTTTAAAGTTTTGACGAGTTTCAGAAAAATGCTTTAAACCGGTCTGGAGGAACGGACGCTCAAATGCTCATAACTCTGTTAAGTTTGCTCCGATCGACTTGAAATTTTGACACAATATTTTCGAGATGTTATAGATTTATTTTAAAAAATTAAGAAAATGCAAAAAAAAAGTTTAAATACCTTACCCCGCCCTTAAGAGCTGCAGTTCAAACATATTTGCGGAGAAATTCCTCACAAACAATATATGAGCCTCTAAACTTTCTCCAATTCAGCTATGAAAGACGAGATGGAACGCTGAACCCGGTGCAAATGACAAAATGGCCTTTGCCAAACTCTTTAAGGGGGGGAATAGGGTTAGGACAGCGTTTTCTCAATGATTTTCATGAATTTTATTATAGTATAAAAAATGAATATAATTTATTGAAACTTTGAAAATATTTTATACATATATTTAAGTATATACTATAAAATTTTTGAAGAATTTCCTTGAAAAACACCGAAGATATTAGCGACCCCATATTGCAGGTCACAATCAGACTCAGCATTTTGCGCACATTCTGGAAGCCGCAATTTTCATCTGAAATCAAACGAGGTCGGAATTTACTTTTATTATATGTCTCTCTTCTATATGAACCTAAATGCTATCAAAAAAATATAAAATTGAATTTTTTACAGGGGTCAAAACAAAAAAGCATGATTTTTTGCCATTTTTTACAACTTTATTTGCAAAAAAAAAATTATTTTAAATAATGATAATATTCCGATTTTAGGTTTATATAGAGCGCAATACTATGAAGAAAGTAAGTGCCAATTTTCAAAACGATTTGTTGAAAACTTTTCAAACTAGCGTGTACGCAAGTTCAAAAAAAGTCGTTTTCAGAAAAACGCGTTTGAAAAAATAGTACCAAGAAAAACAAGCAATATGAGGTCGCTAATATCTTCGGTGTTTTTCAAGGAAGTTGTTCAAAAAATTCTTCAAAATTTTATAGTATATACTTAAATATATGTATAAAATATTGTCAAAGGTTCAATAAATTATATTCATTTTTTACACTATAAAAAAATTCATGCAAATCATTGAGAAAACGCTGTCCTAACCCTATTTCGCCCCTTAATGGCTTATAACAATAGAACGAGTCGGAATTTTCATTTTTTATTTTGGGAACATAGTTTTCAATTGTTTTACTAACAATTTATAAAATATAAAAAAATCGATTTTTTGAACCATCTAACCCTATTTCCCCCCTTAATCAGGCCTTGCAAATGTAATGCTGATGGGAGAACAATGTCCTGTAGTTGGAAAATAAGCAACATTAATTGTATCTCTCTTTGCAAATGCATCCACTATCATTGTCAACTTACCTGCATAAGTGTAAAATTTTCTTATTTTTCATTAATAATTAATATGTAAACCACTTATTTTTTTTTTTTTACAATGATTAAATTTGTATTGTATTATGATCATGCGATTTTTCATTTCATACCTTACCCAAACAACCTTTTAATAGTTAAGAATAACGTTTTTTTCACAGCTACAGCGATAGAATCGAAAAATCCTATTATAGGGACGGAAAAAAAAATTTGGGTCATAATTCCGTCCGGCAACCACCACGATATCATTTTTTAAGTCTCTCTTGACTTAAATCGTTAATCAGAATGCGGTCCTCGGTTTTTGCATACGAAATGTCTCCTGGCGCCCGGTATAAAAGATGGGTATGGTAAAACATATCGTAAAGGAAAAACAAACGAAGTTTTACTGTCAAAGTGAAAAATGTCAAGAGAGTGACGAAAGCTCTTTAAAATGTCGTTTGGCAAACGTTTGCATGGATTTCTCGTTGCTCGGTTTTATATTTTTATCGGTTCTCCAGATATATTCCCCTAAATATTTCAATTGCTAGCGAACAGAAAGCCGCAATTAAATTCACTCGATGTATTGAATCGCGTGGGTTACGCCCTTTTGTTTCCTAGCAATTAATACAAATATATTATAAGAGTGTAATGTCTTCGATAGGCCAATACGTGGGTGGATTACATACGATCGTCCTATTTCCACTATTTGTTTCATTTTGGAACGATCGTCAGTTTGGACAAGTGGGGTATCGTTTGCGACTAGTGTATTACGTTCGATGAAATGTGGCAAACTGTGACGCCACGTGCCAAATTGTGGGTGAGAAAGAAACCGGAGAAAAACGTGCAATTTTTTCATTGGTCGGATGACGAAGGGCATTTCAGTAGTAAAACTGTCATTTCGTGACATTAATTTTGTTTTAGCGTCGCAACAGCCTGACTCGGTGTAAAATAAGTACATTATTCAAAGCATTTGAACTTAAGGGGGGAAATAGGGATAGGACAGAGTTTTTTCAATGATTTTCATGAATTTTTTTATAGTATAAAAAACGAATATAATTTATTGGAACTTTGGGAATATTTTATACATATATTTAAGTATATACTATAAAATTTTTGAAGAATTTCCTTGAAAAACACCGAAGATATTAGCGACCTCATATTGCAGGTCACAATCAGACTCAGCATTTTGCGTACATTCTGGAAGCCGCAATTTTCATCTGAAATCAAACGAGGTTGAAATTCACTTTTATTATATGTCTCCCTTCTATATGAACCTAAATGCTATCAAAAAAATAGAAAATTGCATTTTTTACAGGGGTCAAAACAAAAAAGCATGATTTTTTGCCATTTTTTACAACTTTATATGCGAAAAAAAATTCTTTTAAATAATGATAATATTCCGATTTTAGGTTCATATAGAGCGCAATACTATGAAGAAAGTAACTGCCAATTTTCAAAACGATTGGTTGAAAACTTTTCAAACTAGCGTGTACGCAAGTTAAAAAAAAGTCGTTTGCAGAAAAACGCGTTTGAAAAAATAGTACCAAGAAAAAACAAGCAATATGGGGTCGCTAATACTTTGTATTATATACTTAAATATATGTATAAAAATTTCATAGTATATACTTAAATATATGTATAAAATATTCTCAAAGTTTCAATAAATTATATTCACTTTTTATACTATAAAAAAATTCATGAAAATTATTGAGATAACGCTGTCCTAACCCTATTTCCCCCCTCAATGGCTTATAACAATAGAACGAGTCGGAATTTTCATTAAAAATTTTGGGAACATATTTTTCAATAGTTGTACTAACAATTTATGAAATTAAAAAAAAATCGATTTTTAGAACTGTCCAACCCTATTCCGTCCCTTAAAGGATGGATTTCCAGTGGAAAATTTCCTATAAAACTGCTCAAAAAAAAGAAAGTTTCTAATTAATCAGAAATTTCGTATGTACTTCTCCAGGTATTCTGATGTAGATTAACGAGAACTTTTTGTGTTCTAGGTCAAAAATTGTGGATGCCAAATGTCACGCCGCAAAGCGTCTAAAAAAAAGGGACCAAAAGCAAATAGCAGTAGTCGGCCATTTTGTATAACAGACATTTTTTTTTTATTAGCTTGATATTTATACTAAATAGATTTCGGAGCGGATATTCAGGCAGCTTAGAATGATATACTCGTATAACGCACCTTCGAATTGAGTGTTTGACGCGTGACAAGTGTGAGGAGTTATGACTGATGCCTTTAAATTGGTTTGCCCCATATCCACT
Source organism: Oxytorus armatus (assembly GCA_958009045.1). NCBI lineage: Eukaryota > Metazoa > Arthropoda > Insecta > Hymenoptera > Ichneumonidae > Oxytorus > Oxytorus armatus. The sequence continues at coordinate 25,785,432 of OY253750.1, read as the reverse complement.
CACATACTCGCCGGTTTGCAACTATAATAGTAATAATGATAATAATGCATATGTTACTATATATATATATATATATCAGTCACTATGGCAGGATAACGCGGAAACTTCAGTTAGAGTTTGTAGCTTCGAAACTACTTTACTGAGAGTTTCGTGGAACACCTCACCTCATAGGAAACCGTGTTTAAATTCAGCCACTTTGAAATTCAAAATTTAGTACATCGGATTCCAAATTAGTTACCTCGTTTTGTTTTTTTTAGTATTTTATGATCCATATCGATTCGGCCATTGGGAATTTCTAATTATCGATTTTGCATTCGAAAACCGGGACCTGCAAGAATTTTAGGTATACCAATTTCAATAAAAAACAAATAATCTTGTTTTTTATTGCAATCATGTTGACTTCGATTGTTTGCTTCCTCATTGGAAAAGCTTTGTTTCTGTAAAAAAAAATTGTGAGATTTTAAGGGAGGAAATAGGGTTAGACGGTTCAAAAAATCGATTTTTTTTTGTTTCATAAATTGTTAGTAAAACTATTGAAAAATATGTTCCCAAAATTTTTCATGAAAATTCCGACTCGTTATATTATTATAAGCCATTGAGGGGGGAAATAGGGTTAGGTCAGCGTTTTCTCAATAATTTTCATAAATTTTTTTATAGTATAAAAAATGAATATAATTTATTGAAACTTTGTATATACATATACATATACAACTTTGAATATTTTATACATATATTTAAGTATATACTATAAAATTTGTGTACATATATTTAAGTATATACTATAACATTTTTATACATATATTTAAATATATACTATAAAATATTAGCGACCCCATATTGCTTGTTTTTCTTGGTACTATTTTTTCAAACGCGTTTTCCTGAAAACGACTTTTTTGAACTTGCGTACACGCTAGTTCGAAAAGTTTTTAACCAATCGTTTTGAAAATTGGCAGTTACTTTCTTCATAGTATTGCGTTCTATATGAACCTAAAATCGGAATATTATCATTATTTAAACTAATTTTTTTTTTGCAAATAAAGTTGTAAAAAATGGCAAAATATCATGCTTTTTTGTTTTGACCACTGTAAAAAATTCAATTTTCTATTTTTTTGATAGGATTTAGGTTCATATAGAAGAGAGACATATAATAAAAGTAAATTCCAACCTCGTTTGATTGCAGATGAAAATTCCGGCTTCCAGAATGTACGCAGAATGCTGAGTCTGATTGTGACCTGCAATATGGGGTCGCTAATATCTTAGGTTTTTTTCAAGGAAATTCTTCAAAAATTTTAGAGTATATCTCGCTATATTATATAGATATATCGCCGCCGCCGCCGCCGTGTACAAGAGTTGAGGGTTAGGTTGGGTCAGGTTAGGTTGGGTCAGGTTAGGTTGGGTCAGGTTAGGTTGGGTCAGGTTAGGTTGGGTCAGGTTAGGTTGGGTCAGGTTAGATTGGGTCAAGTTAGGTTGGGTCAGGTTAGGTTGGGTCAGGTTAGGTTGGGTTAGGTAAGGTTGGGTCAGGTTAGGTTGGGTCAGGTAAGGTTGTCGCGCGAAGCGCGCAGGGTGGCGGAGCCCCCCTAGTATTTAAATATATGTATAAAATATTCTCAAAGTTTCAATAAATTATATTCATTTTTTATACTATAAAAAAATTCATGAAAATCGTTGAGAAAACGCTGTCCTAACCTATTTCCACCCTTAATACCAAATTTGCTGAAGATCAGTTAAGATTTTATGAAATTTCGAATTTTTCGAAAAATAATGGTCTCCAAACTGAATCACGGCGGACAAAAGGTGCAAATTAAAAACTTGCACATCGATTCATCATCGTTTTCGATGATTCATACAGCTTCCTCTATACGAAGAAGGCAAAATGAAGGACACGCCATTCGGTCATAGAGGGAGATTCGTAAAATTTCAAAAACGAGGAGAAAGCAATGTGTATGTTCTAACTTTGTACCCTTTTCAATTCTCCAATCAATTTAATTTTCCTGAGTACACGTATTTAATTGAAGAGTGAAAGTGCAAGACTGAAGAGAAAGTACGATCGTATATTCGCCCGTAAATAAATCGTTTCGCAAAAATTCGCGTGCAATTAGTCGAATAAGCTTTTTTGCAATAACTTCATACACTCATAGAAACGAAGCTTTTTCATCGTTGATCCCCGTCGCTCAACGCGTCTAAAAAAAGAAAAATAAGAGAATTAAGATCGAGAAATAATATTACGCCTGAGATCGTGTTCCCGGTAACGTCAGAGCGCTTTCTCTCGAGATAAAGATAAAATTATGATTAGCAAATTCTCCGCCGACGTTTCTCTCGAGGGTATCTTCTCTGGCGCTTGTGTCTCTTTCCCACAGTGCTCCAAACTTTCTTCCCAGAAGATTCCGCAAATTTATTAAAATTAAGGGCTCTTTCAGACCCTCTACGGTTCCCTCTCTCGTTCCCCTCCTTTTCTTCCTCACTCTCTCTCTCGCTCTTTCTCTCTATGTGTACACTATTATGATAGAGATTCTCATCCGAGGCGAGCTCGTGCTTACAAACTTCTCTGCAGCAATGTCGGTGCAACTTATTCGTAAAAGTAATTGCATTCGTACCAGACCGACAAGCCTCTCACGAGAATATAGAACGCCTCAAATTGAAACTCGTTGTGTGAGTTTGACACTAGCTCGGAGGGTTCCGTCCGGTCGAGGGACTGGTTGAAATATAAAAAAGCTAAGATAAGGGTTGGCGGATAAGATTGAGCGAGGGGATTTTATCCTGTCACTTTTTATCCCGACTGGCGAATTTGGATATTATTAATTCTTTCATCCAGCACCCATTGTGGCTCAAACTTTCGTGAGATTTTATTTTATTTACGCTGGAAGATGAGCAACTATTGTCACTGAGATACTTAATTAAGGAGGGAAATAGGGTTAGGACAGCGTTTTCTCAATGATTTTCATGAATTTTTTAATAGTATAAAAAATGAATACAATTTATTGAAACATTCAGAATATTTTAGACATATATTTAAGTATATACTATACAATTTTTGAAGAATTTCCTTGGAAAACACCGACGATATTAGCGAACCCATATTGCAGGTCACAATCAGACTCAGCATTTTGTGTACATTCTGGAAGCCGCAATTTTCATCTCAAGTCAAACGAAGTTGGAATTTACTTTTATTATATGTCTCTCTTCTATATGAACCTAAATGCTATCAAAAAAATTGAAAAATGAATTTTTTACAGGGGTCAAAACAAAAAAGCACGATTTTTTTCTCATTTTATACAACATTATTTGCAAAAAAAAAATTATTTTAAATAATGATAATATTCCGATTTTAGGTTCATACAGAGCGCAATACTATGAAGAAAGTAACTACCAATTTGCAAAACGATCGGTCGAAAACTTTTCAAACCAGCGTGTACGCAAGTTAAAAAAAAGTCGTTTTCAGAAAAATGCGTTTGAAAAAATAGCAGAATGCTGAGCCTGATTGTGACCTGCAATATGAGGTCGCTAATATCGTCAGTGTTTTTCAAGGAAATTCTTCAAAAATTTTATAGTATATACTTAAATATATGTATAAAATATTCTCAAAGTTTCAATCAATTATATTTATTTTTTATACTATAAAAAAATTCATGAAAATCATTGAGAAAACGCTGTCCTAACCCTATTTCCTCCCTTGATGGCTTATAACAATAGAACGAGTCGGAAATTTCATTGAAGGTAGTAGTCTGGCAACTTAAGCCGATTTTCATGTCTTTTTTGAAGGGCGTTTTTTTTTAGGTAAATAAAAATGAATCGTTTTGGATATTTAGGATGTTTTTATTTACATATTAAAGATACAAAAAATTTTTTTTTTTTTAATTTAATAGTTTATTATTATTATTATTATTATTATTATTATTATTATTATTATTATTATTATTATTGATCGAAGTTGGCACCTCGAAAAAAAAGCGCGTGGGTGGCCCCGGTGATTTTGGGTCTTGATGTTATCTGAAATCAAAAATTCTTGATAATTCTTAATCTATAGACATGTCATTCTGGTCGGAACTACTGAAGTTAAATTTCATGGATAAATAACAAAATGGAAAAGGACGTTTTTTTCCAAAGTCCGCCATTTTGTTATTTATCGATGAAATTTAACTTCAGTAGTTCCGACCAGAATGACATTTTTGTAGGTTAAGAATTATCAAGAATTTTTCATTTCAGATAACATCAAGAGCCAAAATCACCGGGACCACCCACGCGCTTTTTTTCGAGGTGCCAACTTCGATCAATAATAATAATAATAAACTATTGAATTTTTACAAAAAAATTTTTTTTGTATCTTTAATATGTAAATAAAAACATCCTAAATATCCAAAACTATTAATTTTTATTTTCCTACAAAAAAACGCCCTCCAAAAAAGACAAGAAAATATAAATAACAAAATGGCGGAGTTTGGAAAAAAAAGTTTTTTTTCCAAAGTCCGTCATTTTGTTATTTATCGATGAAATTTAACTTCAGTAGTTCCGACCAGAATGACATGTCTATAGATTAAGAATTATCAAGAATTTTTGATTTCAGATAACATCAAGAGCCAAAATCACCGGGGCCACTCACGCACTTTTTTTTCGAGGTGCCAACTTCGATCAATAATAATCATAATAATAATAAACTATTATATTTTTCCAAAAAAATTTTTTTTTGTATCTTAAATATGCAAATAAAAACATCCTAAATATCCAAAACGATTAATTTTTATTTTCCTACTAAAAAACGCCCTCCATAAAAGCCATGAAAATCGGCTCAAGTTACCAGACTACTACCTTAAAATTTTGGGAACATATTTTTCAATAGTTTTACTAACAATTTATGAAATAAAAAAAAAATCGATTTTTTGAACCGTCTAACCCTATTTCCTCCCTTAAATCGTTCATTTAGTTATTACTTAATTTCTTTTATTTTGATTTGTTTATAATTTATTTGGAATATTTACCGTTATAAATGTTGATTAACAACGGTAAGAGGAAGAAACTATTTCTGTCAACAAAAGTGTCCCGTGAATTTGGCAATAATTTGTTTGTCGTGGCCATTTTTACTAATGTGTATGTGAAAGATATTGCAAATATATTTCGTAACTCGAAGCGTAACATTTATACACGTTCATTCGAAAAATTGTTATTGTTATTATTTACGCGAAATGTTGATAAATAAATTGGGCAAATTTGCTGCACAGAAATATTACAGCACAGAAGTGACAAAACAGCACATTTGTAAAGTTGACTACAAGTATTCCTGCAGTTTAATTATATTTTATCATTCGATCTGTGCCTGTACAATTATTTTAACCCTTTTAGAGTGAGCCATTTTTTTTCGGTCAGTGATTTTTTGTTTATATCAATGTTTACTTTTAGAAATTTCTTACACGTCGACCTGAAAAAAACAACGTACAAAAGCTGTCTGTGATAAAATATATATCTGCAAGCTCGGAATTCTACGTAACCCTCGTCATGTTATGAAAAAGGCATACAATTCGTCTTTGCCTCTTCTTCGCCGCCCGTCTATACACCATCCATTGCGGATAATAAAGTAACCGTATAAATCTTTCGGAAGCTCGCGGATTTTTCGTGACGGGTTCACTCCGTGGTCTATTTTTCCCCCGTTTTTATTCGCGAGGCTCGCGCGGAAAAACTCTTTATCTCTCGCCTTGGCATAAAAAAAAAGAGTGCTCTTGTGGGATCCATCGTTGAATGGCCGTGTGATTTATAAGAAATCGTTCGGCCGTGTGAATTTATAAAAAATCGTTCAACGCTAACGCGTGTTCTGACATTACGTATATCTTTTAACGTTCATTATTGTAAGAAAATTATTGCTAATCAGTTACCGTCAAAGATACTACCGCGTCCATTAATAACGTAGAATAAAAATCACCGATTTTCATCAGAAATTTATACCGCGGGATAGAAATGACCGATTTTTTTTTGTAATGGTCATCTTTTAGCTGTTTTTTGAAAGGTTTTTTTTTTATCTTTTATTTTGAAATTATAGTGTTTTTTTTTCTAATTTAGGTCTTTTATCTTTTTGTCTATATTTATTATTGAATGTTGCTAATTTGTCGATATTTCAGTGATTACTTTGTCATTTCCTAACGTAACACCGTTCCGTTTCAATTATACGTTCTGGTGATCGACTTTACGGGGGATACGAGGTCTGTTAAAAAAGTATCGCGAATTTTGAATTTCCGCGAGTTACTTATATTCGATTTTCGATGTTTTTGTGGCCTTAGATTGGTACTCGTGTCCCTCACTTATGCTGAAGAAAATCGGTCATTTTTAATGTTTAGTTAATTGTCGACAGCTGTTTTGGTTATACGTGTTTTGGCTTGTCTTCGATTTTTCCCTATTCCAAAAAATGGGTCAAAAAATCCGTATCAAATTTTGTGTGAAAAACAAAATTAAGTGCGCGGACGCATTCCGAATGTTGACTGTGGTATATGATGAAACTACCTTGGACCAAAGCAACGTTTATCGGTGGTACAAAATGTTTTCAGAGGGCCAAGAAGATGCGAACAACGAAATGCGTTCCGGACGCCCGGACCACATCAACAACAGACGAAAACATTGATGAAGTGAAGAAAATAATCGTCGAATCACCGTTAGAGAAGTTGCTGAGGAACTAAACATATCGATTGGCTCGTGCTATTCGATTTTTACCAATGATTTGGGCGTGAGACGGGTCGCCGCGAAATTCGCGCCAAAATTGCTCAATTTCGAACAAAAACAGTGTCGCCGTTAACATTGCTAAGGAGCTGTTGGACTCGGTCCGCGACGACTCAAATTTGCTCCAGAGGGTCATAACTGGTGACGAATCATGGGTTTATGGTTATGACGTGAAAACCAAAGCTCAATCATCGCAATGGAAGCTGCTTTTTTGGAGTAGGCAAAAATCGAAGACAAGCCAAAACACGTCTAACCAAAACAGCTGTCAACAATTAACTAAACATCCAAAATAGCCGATTTTTTCAGCATAATTGAGGGACACAAGTACCAACCTAACGCCACAAAGAAATCGAAAATCGAATATACGTAGCCCGCGGAAATTTAAAATTCGCGATACTTTTTTAACAGACCTCGTATATGACATTCTGTGCCAATTTGATCTACCTGTGAATCTTACCCTTTTGAATTTGGTTCACGATTTTTTTGTATTGCTTATACAACACTAAAGGGCATTCAATTTTTGTACATGTTCTTTTCTCAACTGCTATTTTTAATAATGATTTATCGAAATATATATTTGATACGAATTAAAAAGTTATCGTGAATTATGAAATTCGAGAATTGAGACAGCGTACATTTATATAATCGTATTTTTTCGTATTGCTTACGGAAAAAAAATCTTGTAACTTTAACATTTTCGTATCTGCTACAGAGTTTTCAATTTTTGTTTGAAATTTTTAATTAGGGCTATCCACTGATCGTTATTGAATCTTGATTTTGCAAAAAAAACAACGCTAAACGTAATTTTCGGACGTTTTGACAAATTCCAAGCTGGACATTTTCTTTGAGGGCTTATACGCAGTCGGGATTTAAAAAAAATGTACTTCTTTTTCACAATGTACATATATTTAAGTATATACACAGAAAATTTCATGTCAATCTGACAAATATTCTCGAAGTTACACGCATATTTGTAAAGACGTCTCGGAGCGTTTGAAAGGAGCGTCGTAAGTTTGAATGCGTTTTTCACAAAATTGTGTTTTGGTTGGTAAGCAAGATTCCTCGGAAACGGCTAAACCGCTCAGTCTCAAATTTTTACAGAAACTTTAGAATTATATTTGTTAGTGATGAATCAAAGGTTTTTTTTTTTCGATAAATATTTTCCATTTTATAAACAATCTAAGGCCAAAATTCTTATCGAAAGTCGAAATTTTACTTGGGAAGCCGCCATTTTGATAAAAATTAATATTTTGCTTATTCCTTCGATTAAATACTAGATAATACCTTATATTAACGAAATATTTTTTTTTTTTTTCATCTCAAATGATCCAATCCAGAGATATCGTGCTCACCGGAAAACGCCTTTTTCGAGGACTCCCCGGAGATCGTCTATAGCAGCTTTAAAAATAATTATTTTTACAAATGAAAAATATGAAAGTAAAGTTGAAAGTTACCACAAAATACATATAAATTTTTACGTTAATAAATAAAAATGTCTTTCCAGGAAGAATTCTTGAAAAATCGCTTGTTTTTCGGTCTCCTGACTGCGTGTGACTCCTTCAAAAAGTCAAAGTTTCCTCCACGAGGAAACAAAAAACATGACCCAAAATTCAACAAGATTATAGAGTCTGGCGTATGTCAAGTTGTCGTATGTACATTCGATGTATTTACAATAATTCATATATACGCGTGATCGAGTATTTACAACTATCGACGAGAAAGGAAAGCGCAGTCTCTCGCGTTTATAACGGTAAAATACACGTGTACATACGCGTTATATTCTCGGAACAAATGTTCCATTGCAAAACGATTCGACTGTGAATTTATGTCGATGTCACGATTTTCTATATCGTCGATTAAAAATTGCGCGTCGCTTCCAGCGTTTTCGTTGACAGCGAGGAAACGATTAAATTTGCCATAATCTGGGAACAATGGGACGACAATTGTTGAAACGTCGAATCGAATAAACATATCGCAGGATTGTGCGATCGGGTATCGACATTTTCAATTAATTGACAAAATTTAAATTATTCTTTGGCGAAAATGTTATTTCTCTCGAGATTGAAATGTTTCGAATTTGTTTATGTGCTTAACGAATGGTAAATCTATTTTTCCATTAGCAGTAATATGCCTGAAAGGGTAGGAAATTTATTCATCGACTTTATCTCAAAATAGGAAAAAAAAGTGTTGTACATCGCGTTTAAGGTCTGGTAACTTAAGCCGATTTTCATGTCTTTTTTGGAGGGCGTTTTTTTGTAGGAAAATAAAAATGAATCGTTTTGGATATTTAGGATGTTTTTATTTACATATTAAAGATACAAAAAAAAATTTTTTTGAAAAAATTTAATAGTTTATTGTTATTATTATTATTGATCGAAGTTGGCACCTGGAAAAAAAAAGCGCGTGGGTGGCCCCGGTGATTTTGGCTCTTGATGTTATCTGAAATCAAAAATTCTTGATAATTCTTAATCTATAGACATGTCATTCTCGTCGGAACTACTGAAGTTAAATTTCATCGATAAATAACAAAATGGCGGACTTTGGAAAACACAGTCCTTTTATTTTAGCAAATAAATTTTGTTATTTATCCATGAAATTTAACTTCAGTAGTTCCGACCAGAATGACATTTTTTTTCGAGGTGCCAACTTCGATCAATAATAATAATAATCATAAACTATTAAATTTTTTCAAAAATTTTTTTTTTTGTATCTTTGATATGTAAATAAAATCATCCTAAATATCCAAAACGATTCATTTTTATTTTCCTACAAAAAAACGCCCTCCAAAAAAGACATGAAAATCGGCATAACTTAACAGACTACTACCTCAATGAATGAATTTCTCCGACAAGACGAACAAAACCTAATGATTTGCGGATGAGTCACGTCTCGAACTCGTTGCCTCCTGCGGATCGGGCAAGTCAAACTCATTTACATTATAATGGTCCTCCACTCTCACCTCCCGATCTACCATGGAACGCAGACTCTTTACAGATATATGCAAGTGCCATTCGACGTGAAATCGACCTGGCTAAAAGCCTGACCCTCTCGGAATCGGCTTAAACTATGTGAAATCTTGTCGTTATTTGTCAAGAGGGTGTGTGATTTTTTTCAGATTTTTATTCGACATTCGGATGTTAGCAGCTGATATGTTATTTGGCGGAAATCAAGAGTATCGGAATTTGAATTGACCATAACTCGCCAATTATTGATCATTTGAAGAAAAGTAAGATGTAATAAAGTTTCAGTTTTGAATGGATTTTAAGGCAGTCGTGCTTTGTGACAGCTGTATTTTTTCACTTTTTTTGTGAATTTTTTCTAACGAATCATGAGAATGCACCATCTTGGAATTTTTACATTATATTTGTTAACATTAATATAGTCACTCAGAATTTTTGGAAGTCAAAATGTAGATTGGAATCGACTTTACCGCGTTTGAAAGACACACATGTGAAAAATAAGTAGGTTGACGGCTAACATGATTTCGGTTGTTCTGTTCGTTTGAAATTTAAAAAAATGAGGTGGCAATTTAATCTGTAGACCTGTGGCTATAGCCGGAACTAGGATTAAATGAAAGTATTGATAATTAAATTTTTGTCAAGGTTTTAAAAATCCGATTTTTGTCATTTTTTTCGACTCACACGGCACGACCACCTTAAGGGGGGAAATAGGGTTGGGACAGCGTTTTCTCAATGATTTTCATAAATTTTTTTATAGTATAAAAAATGAATATAATTTATTGAAACTTTGAGAATATTTTATACATATATTTAAGTATATACTATAAAATTTTTATACATATATTTAAGTATATACTATAAAATATTAGCGACCCCATATTGCAGGTCACAATCAGACTCAGCATTTTGCGTACATTCTGGAAGCCGCAATTTTCATCTGAAATCAAACGAGGTTGGAATTTACTTTTATTATATGTCTCTCTTCTATATGAACCTAAATGCTATAAAAAAAAATAGAAAATTGAATTTTTTACAGGGGTGAAAATAAAAAAGCACGATTTTTTGCCATTTTTCACAATTTTATTTGTAAAAAAAAAATTATTTTAAATAATGATAATATTCCGATTTTAGGTTCATATAGAGCGCAATACTATGAAGAAAGTAACTGCCAATTTTCAAAACGATTGGTTCAAAACTTTTCAAACTAGCGTGTACGCAAGTTAAAAAAAAGTCGTTTTCAGAAAAACGCGATTGAAAAAATAGCAAACTGCTGAGTCTCATTGTGACCTGCAATATGGGGTCGCTAATATCTGCGGTGTTTTTCGAGGAAATTCTTCAAAAATTTTATAGTATATACTTAAATATATGTATAAGATATTCTCAAAGTTTCAATAAATTCTATTCATTTTTTATACTATAAAAAAATTCATGAAAATTATTGATAAAACGCTGTCCTAACCCTATTTCCCCCCTTAATGGCTTATAACAATAGAACGAGTGGGAATTTCCATTTAAAATTTTGGGAACATATTTTTCAATAGTTTTACTAACAATTTATGAAATAAAAAAAAATCGATTTTTTGAACCGTCTAACCCTATTTCCTCCCTTAAGTCCTAGTTCCGGCTGTTTACCTTATGGAGACCTCTAACAGTTATCGAAAAATAAACAACTATTGATTTTTTAGATTTTTCGAAACCGGTGCGTTTTTTTTTCGCCAAAAGTTTCACTTCGCCTCGAATCGGAAATTCCAGGTTCCTTGCCTATTCTGAATCACTTCTTACCATATATATACATAAGTGCAAGTACGCGTGTATATATTGGTTAAACACGATTATAGAATTCAATTGGAGCGAGGTAATGGGGTGTGGGGCTCGAGTAATAATCGATTACCTGGATTGAAAATACATCAGTCGCGTTAACATCTGGAGATCTATTGGTCCAGTACTTGTGACAATTTAGTGATCGAATTATGAATCGAATTATACGAAGTCATAGGTATAATATTATTAGCTACCATTTTGAATCATCGAGTATAACGTTGAGTGCATAACCATATGAAAGGTGATTCAGAAGACCCGCAGCATCCCCAATGGACGGATTCGGATACACCTTAATAAAGTCTTTAAATCAGTAAAGAAAAAATGAGACCACGAAAACGTTGAAGGGGATTTATATTGAAAAAAAAATGTGAGGACGAGCAAAATTGCGAGGGACGAAATACGAAGTCGATAAAAATGTCGAACACTCCACAAGTCGAGTAGACGAATTTCAGATTTATGGATATTGAGGAAGTTTACAATTTTTAATACATCAAAGCGAAAGACTAAAAACTCAAACGGTGTAAATGGCGAAAGGACAAAGAGTAGAAGGATAAAAATAACGAACGCTTATGGAACGTTAGAAATACCTTTTCTATTCCTTGCGCAATCTATTACTTTAATGTTCGCTATTTTGATGTTCTCTATTTTGATGTTCGACAATTCAATCCATCGATTATTTGCGTGTCCAAGTTTTACACATTCGAAATTTGTACGCTCAGTATATTTCTTTTTGGTATATTGAGTGTTATAAATATTAACTACTAACTATTTTTTATTTTCGAAGAATCAACTTTCTACATCGATCAAATCTATTTTTTGTACTTTAATAGCACACAGACTATCTAAAGACATATTCTCGAATAAATGAGCTTTCGGATTAATAAGTTTTGTTAATAACAGTTATTCGACTTCGTCATCTATCGAAAAACTAAATTTTCGAATAATCTCATCTTCATTATTCTACTCGTATATTACTAATTTTTTAATTTCAAAATATCTACCGTTCCAAACATAGGTTGATCCGATATTTGACCCGCAACTGACTGTGACATGTGAAGCACGATTGGAACGATGCAGCTGGTCAAAACTTTCTGCTATTCGCGCGGTGATCCGCGTTAAGGGGGTAAATAGGGTTAGACGGTTCAAAAAATCGATTTTTTTTTATTTCATAAATTGTTAGTAAAACTATTGAAAAATATGTTCCCAACATTTTTAATTAAAATTCCGACTCGTTCTATTGTTATAAGCCATTAAAGTCAGTAGCTCTCCTTCAGGCCCCGAGCGCGCCACGTGTATAACCGAGCGATCACTATTTTTTCAAACGCGTTTTTCTGAAAACGACTTTTTTTGAACTCGCGTACACGCTAGTTTGAAAAGTTTTCAACCAATCGTTTTGAAAATTGGCAGTTTTTTTCTACATAGTATTGCGCTCTATATAAACCAAAAATCGGAATATTATCATTATTTAAAATAATTTTGTTTTGCAAATAAATTTGTAAAAAATGGCAAAAAATCATGCTTTTTTGTTTTGACCCCTGTAAAAAATTCAATTTTCAATTTTTTTAATAGCATTTAGGTTCATATAGAAGAGAGACATATAATAAAAGTGAATTCCAACCTCGTTTGATTTCAGATGAAAATTGCGGCTTCCAGAATGTACGCAATATGTTGAGTCTGATTGTGACCTGCAATATGGGGTCGCTAATATTTTCGGTGTTTTTCACGGAAATTCTTCAAAAATTTTATAGTATATACTTAAATATATGTATAAAATATTCTCAAAGTTTCAATAAATTATATTAATTTTTTATACTATAAAAAAATTTATGAAAATCATTGAGAAAACGCTGTTCTAACCCCATTTCCCCCCTTAAGAAAAATAATTTCATTTGAGAAAATAAAGATATTCAGAACGACGTCGAACAAGATATCAATTGATGAAAGCTGTGCCGTGATTGGCCGAACTTTAATTTACCTCGCAATTGAGTGTGGTTGCGAATTCTATTTTCCATGACACGTTCCATTCCTGAGATCATCCCGAATCTCGGTATTACGGATGGACCGGGTAATCTGAATCACCCTGTATATATAACTTGAATATTTGATGAACGACGAGGAAAATTTTATGTCATTCACCAAACGTGTCTTATACATATTTTATTGGATAATTGACGAATTGTTTAAAATGAAATAATGATTGTTTCCTGCCCGTTCTTGAACCGAATCTTGAGCTACATATGTATGAGGCATTCCGGGGTAAACTCGACTGACCGTTGACCTCATCAATTCGTATTTGGTTCGTCATTGTTTTTTATCATACAATTCTAAATGGCATTCATTCTTTTTTCACAAATTTTGTTTGCAATTGTACAACGATTTTTTACAACATATTTTCAATTAAACTGAAAATTAGGAGCACAAGATTTGAAAAAATAAATAAATAATTTTAATCCTTGGTCAGATGTTAAAAAAATTAAAGACATAAATCCGCATTCGTTTTCATTGTGCTTAAAGTTTTTTTTTTAATTAAAAAAGCACAGATTTGGGTTCGGATCACTCCAACCTGTCGTTTAAAGATGTTAATATATGACAGTAGATTTTTGAAAGTTCTTTCAGACTTGCCTCGAATTTTGAATAACGATCAGTGTCCTTGGTCGGAAATCTCAAAAATATCGTGGTAATTGTAAAAATATTTAATATATGTATATCTTAGTTTGATATCCCACAGTTTAGCTGCCTCCAACTTAAAATGTTTTTGCGGATAAAAAATTTAAAGCCGATTACTTTATAAATGTTGCTATCTAACACAGTATTTTTTAAATTCCTGTCTATTTATTGCTCCGTTCGAAATCTTTCTTTAAAGACTCTTAGTAAAATAGTGATTAGCAACCAAAAATTCTGTACAAAGCTAGATGGTTTTTGGAGTTAATAAAAAATAAAAAAATAAACCCATGGATCAAAATCCACACCATATGGTTGGTCGAGTTGTCGTGGGATGTCTGGAATATATGGTTTTCTATAAGTATCATGAACGATTGAATAAAATCGTTTACGTTGTCTGTTATAAAAATTAAATTATGGTAGTGCAAAAATCATCCCTATAGTCAACCCTATTCTGTATCTAAATTAACCCTGCTGTTCAACATACTCGGAAATGATTAATATAACATTTTTCATAATTTATGGTGTAATAATCATATCACAAAAAAAGCATGTTGATTTTCGGAAATGCAAATTAGTTCAATGTTTGAGAAATTTTTTTTAAATTCGTAAACAGCCTCTGAGAATAAAATCTTTGTCGTAAAACGAAGTCTGACAGTTGAAAGAGTTCATAAATTTCGATGAATCGCTTTCTCCAAATACTTTTTCTATTTTTCGTGGTATTCAGAGATGATAGATTGCGTTATTGAATGTGTTGTACTTAAACATAGAAAGTGACAGTAAATGCCACAAGTTAAAGTTTATCTCTAAATAATAACAAAAGTCCGGGGTTAATCCTTTTCAAACTTTGAGACATGTTTTTGTTCGTTCGTGCACTTTTCCGTAACACATTATTTTAATGGTTTTAACTGCGTGTGACTTCTTTGGAAATTTGACATATATTCATAAACTATCACCTGCTTACCTATAAGCACGGTGTCAGCGATAAATGAAAAAACGAAGACTTTTATTTCTCATGGAAAGAAACTTTGCTTTCGTAAAAGTGTTTCTTTTTTCTGTCGACATTTCCACGCCAATGTGTCATGATCGATGTGATTTTTGTGAAAATGAATGCTGTCGTATGTTTTTCTCCAAAATGTTTGTAAACGCTCTAACTTTATAAAGTTTTGCAACATCGATCTGAAATTTTCTAGAAAACTTCAATCGAGGATAAAGATTAAGAATAGATTTAATACCAAACGGGTATCAAGAAATAAATTGATTTCGATTTTACGTAATTTTCAATCTTCTGAAAAGTCTCCGTTAACGATTTCACTCGAGTGAACATCGATCAATAAATATCACTGTTTTTTTTTGCGCTATTGAAGCGACGGTAAACGATATTTGATATCGAGTTTTCTGAGAAACGATTCCAATTAAGTTTAAACGCAAGCAAAGCAGATTGTCGAGGTAAAAACGAAAAAAAGAATGGTCGCATTGAAATTGGCACGATGTTTTTGGATAATTTCTTCATTGGTAGTAAAAAAACACTAATTATTCGTTAATAAAACAAATTTTTCAAACGATTAGAAAAAAAAAATATTGAAAAATTACAAACACTCCCAGTGATTAATGTTCAATATTTCTAAAGTTACAGAATTTTTTGCTTATATTCGTGGGTGCACTTGTCCGTTGCACATTACTTTAATGGGGCAAATAGGTTTAGACAGTTCAAAAAATCGATTTTTTTTAATTTCATAAGTTGTTAGTAGAACTATTGAAAAATATGTTCCGAAAATTTTCAATGAAAATTTGGTGAAATAGGGTTAGGACAGCGTTTTCTCAATAATGTTCATGAATTTTTTTATAGTATAAAAAATGAATATCATTTATTGAAACTTTGAGAATATTTTATATATATATTTAAGTATATACTATAAAATTTTTATACATATATTTAAGTATATACTATAAAATATTAGCGACCCCATATTGGTTGTTATTCTTGGTACGATTTTTTCAAACGCGTTTTTCTGAAAACGACTTTTTTTGAACTTGCGTACACGCTAGTTTGAAAAGTTTTCAACCAATCGTTTTCAAAATTGGCAGTTACTTTCTTCATAGTATTGCGCTCTATATGAACCTAAAATTGGAATATTATCATTATTGTAAATAACTTTTTTTTTGCAAATAATGTTGTAAAAAATCGCAAAAAATCATGCTTTTTTGTTTTGACCCCTGTGAAAAATTCAATTTTTTTTTTTTTTGATAGCATTTAGGTTTATATAGAAGAGAGACATATAATAAAAGTAAATTCCAACCTCGTTTTGATTTCAGATGAAAATTGCGACTTCCAGAATGTACGCAAAATGCCGAGTCTGATTGTGACCTGCAATATGGGGTCGCTAATATCTGCGGTGTTTTTCAAGGAAATTCTTCAAAAATTTTATAGTATATACTTAAATATATTTATAAAATATTCTCAAAGTTTCAATAAATTATGTTCATTTTTTACACTATAAAAAAATTCATGAAAATCATTGAGAAAACGCTGTCCTAACCCTATTCCCTCCCTTAATCAATATCACTCGGAACTCCTTATGTTTCACGATTAATTTATTAATTACAATCAACAAGACTCACCGAGCCCGGACCATTCAATTTCTATCGTTTATCCTCTCCATCACAAACACCCATGAAAATTGTCAACCACGTCGGTCACTGTTTCTTTTCTATGAGCACAGTTGATGCACAAACAAAAAGTATTTCACGAAAATTAATTTTCATCAATCTCGTTCCACCTATTAATTCGTCGGTTTACTTGTTTATTTATATCAACTCGTTATTCGAGAATTAAATTTAGTTAATTCTTCCTCATACGTGAAGGAGCTCGTTGAACTTTTCGCGAGGTCGATGGCAATTCTGTGATTTTTATCGTTGTTATAAATCGGCCCGTGTGTCGAATGACGAGTTCACACGCGTATACGCGAATGAACATACGTATGTAACCCACGCAGTGGCGTGGATTTCATTTGAATAAAAATAGCTCGATCGTTTGTCGAGGATAAACGAATTCTTAGTGAAAACTCGACGACGTCAAAGATTCATTCGTCCCGCTATATATGAGATATTCTTCGTCAACTCGTAGCCACTTTTTTTCTCCATTCTCTCAGATCGTTCTTTTAATTTGCTCTGCTTGCATTACTACTTCAAAGGCCCTTATTATGCATTTTTTGCAAATTTTTCATTTCATTTATACGATGGCTGCTACTTTTTTTCCAAGTTTATTTTCTGAAAGGAGTATTTTGCCCAAAAATTGTAAATAAAGTGAAAAAAATTACGTTTCCCATCAGCTCTTGATTGGAACAGTTTTCGAATTGCAATTAAAATTTTCTTTGACACTTTTAGCAAAGAGAAAAGAATTTTTTTTCTTCTTTCAATGCAATACTTTCGATTTGGCTGTAGATTCTACGAGGGAAAGGCGTGCGAAATCCCTTGAAAAATGTCAGAAAGGGCAACCCCGTGGTTCATAAATAAATAAATTTTGACTAACTGGGTGCTCGTACAACAAAAAATGATATCTATAAATTATTGATTCTTTCATCTTAAAGTAAATATTATTCAAATAATACGTTAAATTTAACAGAAAAAAAATGTTTATCGATAAATGAATGTGCATTGTATGAATTGATAATTTTTTATTCACGATATTTTAATTGCATACGATTTATTTACTTCTGAATTATCGGGATTCGTACTGTGCAATTTTTTTCGTCATCTCTGCTCATGTTCCTCGAGAGATCCTTCGAAATTTATAGTCAAATAAACGATGCTTCATTCAACGAATAAAAGAATGTAATTTTTCTTCGTTTTTGCTAAAAGAATCGTTAAGAATTTTTATTAAAAAAAGTATAAGATTTATTGCATCTAAAAGCTCACGGAATGAGACAGTTTTTATGATTTTTCTATTTTAACCTCAGGTTTTATCCCATTCGAAAATACGTGAATTTGATAAAAATAAAAAATACGACTATAGGGATGAATTCACTCTAATTTTTTAATAAACTTCACAGAAAGAATTTTCACGCACTGCTAACGAGTGTACAGCATTCGGAGTGAAGACTTATGAGGACAGAAAAAAAACTGGCTCAATGTAGGAAGACTGTGTCATATATACGAAAAAAAAATGAACAAAAACACGGACACAAACGTAATTCGTGAGTCTCGCTATTCCGCACAAAACCAGCCGACAATGAAGTAGAGATAAGCTCGGTGGCGCCACAATCGTTTTGTTCGAATGTACCTCTCGTGTAAATAAATCTCACGATAAATAAATAAAACGATGCTGAACTCGCGTTAAATTATCCAACGAGGAGAGAGAGAGTTTCTTGAAGGTATATCGTTTCGACTTTACCGCACCCCCGCGACAAATATCTCACCTCCGTGTATCCATAATTTACGGACGGTAGAAGGTCGCCCGAGAGCGACGAGAGAACGGTTATACAAGTCTGACCGGCGACTCCTCCGTTTCCACTACTACTGACGAGCGCCCTATTCACCGGCAATCCCATCCCTTCCCCTACTGTACTGTACTCGCTCCCGATACCCGCTACACACTGTCGCCGCGCTCGCCGACTCACTCTCGTGCGCGTCACTTCGTGCGCCAGACAAACTTATTGCCAGCTGAACGAAAGTACCAGACAACTTTTAGTCACAGGCATCGTAGGATATTTCCAGCAAAAACGACAGGCTCTGTACTATTGTCTGTGATCTATATTTTTCTATTTCTACTATTTTCCATTTTTAGGGTTCCGTATCGAATAAACGGAACCGTTACGCTGTCACTCGACTGTCCGTCCGTCTGTCTGTCTGTTAGAGGCCTGTGACTGAGTCACAGGCCTCTAATTCCTAAACGGTTTAACCTATCAGCTTGAAATTTCGCGTGCAACTACAGTGAAATGTTTCGATGACGATCCCGAGTCATATTTGAAAAAAATATCATCTCGAAAATTTTGAGAGGTCAACATGTGTGATCGTAACGAAAAAAAAAAGTCTAACGTAGCAAGTAGGGTATCATTGGAAGGGGATTACTTTGAAAAATGAAAAAAATATTTCTAAATTTTTTTCAATCCTTAAACAAATAAATTAAAGGTAAATATGGAGCAAAGGGGACCCACTTCCGATTGACTTGCGTTTAATATATGTTGTCTAGGGACCCTTTCTGAAAAACTTTTTCCTTTGACACAATTGGGGGCCGTTATCTATTAAAAAATTATTAACAAATAAAGTTAATAATTCCTATAGCTATTTTCCTTATAGCAGCCAGTTCCAATCATCTTGTCCTTCACATGTGTTGTTAAGAATACACATGTGAATACACCTGGTTCCCTGTAAGGCTAATGAAAAAACAAAAACCGACAACTTTGATAGGGTTTTATCTTCGATACAGAGAAAATCGATACAGTGTCATTGCAATTGGCACGATGTTTTCGGATAATTTTTTCATTGCCAATAAAAAAATACACTAAATATTCGTTATTAAAACAAATTTTTCAAACTATTAGCAACAAAAAATATATAGAAAAATGACAAACACTTCCAGTGACTAATCCTCAATGTTTCTAAAGTTACAGAATTAAAAAAAAATTGTCAACATACAAGGGGGGACCGAAAAAAAACGGGAATTGCCCTGCGGCGGGGAGGGAGAGTGGGGGAACTCATTGCTCGACCAGGTGTCCGTTGGGGACACGTCTCCTGAGTTAGTGTGCGAAGTTCTGTCGCCGTGAGTGCATCGGTTCGCCCGTGGGAATTTTTGTAGCGAAACAAATTTTTCCATTTCGGCGAAAACGTGATGGCCGATTGTCGAGAGCAACGCGCGGCTGTGAAATTTTGTTTCCTGTTGGGGAAATCGGCCGCGGAAACTACTGTAATGCTTAGACTGCTTATGGAGATGCTGCCCCAAGTAAAACCAGAGCCTACGAGTGGTTTTCGCGTTTTAAAAATGGAGAAATGTCAATTGAAGACCAACCCCGTTCAGGACGGCCCTCAACGTCAAGAAGTGACGAAAACGTCGACAAAATCAATGCTCTCATTCGTGAAGACCGTCGCCGAACCATTGATCAACTCTGTGAGATGTCTGGGATATCATGGAGTTCAATTCAGAGGATTTTATCCAAAGATTTGCACATGAACAGAGTTGCGGCCAAATTTGTCCCTCGCCTTCTCACAGACGAGCAAAGGGAGAGTCGACTTCCGGCATGTTTTGAACTTCAAAATCAGCTCGAAGAGGACCCTGAACTTTTTTCCAAGGTGATTACTGGTGATGAATCGCGGTGCTATGGATACGACCCCGAAACAAAGCAGCAATCAAGCGTTTTGCCACTGTGGAGGAGGTAAAACAAAAATCGCTGGAAGGCCTAAAGAACGTCCCGATAAGTGAATTTAAAAAATGTTTTGAACATTGGAAGGATCGTTTGCAGAGGTACGTTGTGGTCAAAGGAGAATACTTTGAAGGTGATCAAAGTTTGGTGTAAAAATAATTAAAAATAAAGAAATTATGACGAAATTCCCGTTTTTTTTGTCGCCGCGAAATTCGTGCCAAAATTGCTGAATTTCGAAGAAAAACAGTGACGCGTTAACATTGCTAAGGAGCTGTTGGACTCGGTTCGCAACGACCCAAATTTGCTCCAGAGGGTCATAACTGGTGACGAATCATGGATTTATGGTTATGACGTGGAAACCAAAGCTCAATCATCGCAATGGAAACTGCCGCACGAGCCAAGACCGAAAAAAGCGCGCCAAGTTCGGTCGAACGTGAAGGTTTTGCTCACAGTTTTCTTCGATTGCATGGGGCGTGGTGCATCATGAGTTATTGCCACAGGGTTGTACAGTCAATAAAGAATATTACCTGCAAGTTATGCGCAATTTGCGCGAAGCAATCCGCCATAAGCGCCCGGATTTGTGGAAGAACAATAATTGGCTTTTGAACCATGATAACGTCCCTGCTCACACATCGTTGCTTGTGCGCGAATTTTGGCCAAAACAACACTCTAATGATGCCGCAGCCACCGTATTCCCCAGACCTGGCCCCCTGTGACTTTTTCCCGTTCCCAAAACTGAAGTGGCCCATGAAAGGACGACGCTACGCCACGATTGAAGCGATAAAGATGGCGTCGAAGGAGGAGCTAAACAAGATCACAAAAAATGATTTTTTTAAGTGCTTCGAGAATTGGGAAAAACGTTGGCCTAAATGTGTTATATCCAAGGGGAATTACTTTGAAGGGGAGAAAATAAATATTAATGAATAAATAAATACTTTTTGAAAAAAAAAAACACCAAATTCGCGATACTTTTTGAACAGACCTCGTATATACACGAGAGTAACAATACATAGATTTTTTTTCGCAATCGTGTTCGTGATTTTCAAGTCCTTTACCCTTCGAATTTATTATTTCCTTCCTTCCCTTCTCGATCTCTTGTCGAGAGAGATAATGCAGGGGCAAGAGGATGGGAGAGTTGGAGGAACCCGCTGTGATTCAGAGACAATGATAAAGCTAAGATATACCGTATAGATAGAGAAGCTATCCCACGATTACGGATAGTGCACCACGGGTGAGGATCAGATAGTAGTCACGGCTTATTCGCGTCTTACTTCTTTATTCCCCCCTAGCCCACCTCGTAACTCCTTTATCCGTCTCATTCTCTGTTCCCGGATAAATTTCGAGACTCGAGGTATAAAAGTGTATTGACCCCTAGAGATCAGGATTATTTATTCCGAGTCCCAGAGTCAATCCCAGATCAATTTCAATTTCCAATTCATTAATAAATTAGTAATTTGTCCAACAGCACACATTCTCCAAATAATCAATTTATTATAAATATCATATCTTATTGGCGTATACGGTGGGTCAAAAAAGTATTCATACACCTTGTTTTTTTTCGATAACTTTATAGACATAAGCGATACGCAAAGGAAGCCAACTTTATTTAATAGTACATCAGGTACAGAGATAAACTGCAAATGGAGAATTTTTTCCCAGGAATAATAGAAGAATTATGCAAAAAAAAAACGAAAATTTTCGGGCCGAAAAAGTATTCGTACACTTACGATTGAGCTGCTAAACCTCGATATTCACTCACGGACGGTCTGACCTCTGCGTACAATGTAAACAAGTCTTCGTTTACACAATGGTTTTGACCTATTCCATGCGGTAGTAAATCTTCAAGCTCTGAACAGACATGACGGCAAAGAAAAGCGAAATATCAATATCCATGCGAGACAGAGTGATTTTTCTTTGGAAACGCGGTGAAAGTTATCGAAAAATTAGTAAAAAACTAAATCTAAGTTTCGCAACGGTGCAATATATAATAAAAAAAATACGAAAGAACAAACAGCAGAGAAAATAAGCCACGAACCGGTCGACCGAGAATACTAACGGTACGAGAGCGTCGGAGTATTGTTACAGAGGCTACAAAAAACCCGTTCTCAAGTGCTCGCAGTTTAGCGAATGATGTCGCGTCAACATCGGGGAAGAGCGTGTGTCCCCAGACTATTCGAAACGTTTTGCATTCTGCCCAAATATACGGCGGAACTGCCCGCAAAAAACCATTAATTAATAATATAAATCGAGAAAAACGTTTAGGTTTCGCAAAAACTTACGTAAAAAAATCTATAGAATTTTGGAAACGTGTCGTATTCTCGGTTGAATCGAAGTTCAACATCTTCGGGTCCGATGGAAAAAAATTCGTCTGGCGGAAACCAAATATCGAGCTCCAGCAGAAAAATTTAATACCGACTGTAAAGCACGGCGGAAGAAGCGTCATGGTTTGGGGCTGTAAGGGATATTATGGCGTTGGTAATCTGGCTTTTATAGATGGTACCATGAATGCCCAGAAGTATATCGACGTGTTGCGCAGCAATTTCAAAGCGAGTGTAGATAAAATGGGCTTGGATGGAAATTTCCACTTCCAACTAGATAACGACCCGAAACATATTGCCATAAAAACGAGGGAATGGTTACTCTATAATGTCCGCAAACAATTCATTACACCACCACAATCTCCGGACATCAATCCTATTGAAAATTTATGGCACTTGGTCGATGTAGAAATTAGAAAAAGACAAAATAACAAACAAATCCGATCTCGAAAGAGTGCTTTTAGAAGAATGGACGAAAATAGCAACAGAAACAACGCAAAAGCTAGTAGAATCCATGCCTAAGAGACTCGAGGCGATGATTGAAGCAAAAGGGATGCGCACCAAATATTAGTTATAATTAACAACTATGATGATATAGGTTTTCACTGTAATCGTAAGTGTATGAATACTTTTTTGCCCGAAAGTGTTCGTTTTTTTGGCATAATTCTTCTATTATTCCTGGGAAAAAATTCTCCATTTGCAGTTTATCTCCGCACCTGATGTACTATTAAATAAAATTGGCTTTCTTTGCGTATCGCTTATGTCTATAAAGTTATCGCAAAAAAACAAAGTGTATGAATACTTTTTTGACCCACTGTCCTAAACCCCACTGTTTAGGGTGTCCTAAAACTAGCACGTCAGAGTGACACCGGGGTTAGATTGGCTCCGGACCTATCAGAATAAACAAATATGACCTCGGTAAAAGTCTAATGGTTTTCGAGAAAAATCGCCCTTTTTGATTTTTCGGAAAAATCGCTACCTAGTACTTGTTATTCTGCTACCATTGCTACGAAAGCCCAAATCGTAAGAAAATCAAAGTCCAAATTCACGCCAAATTCACACGAAATAAAGTGGTCAGAAACACAAACGAAAACAGCGAGATAACAAGAACAGCAATTTTCCGAAAAATCGTCCTTTTTCATTTTTCGGAAAATCACTGTTCTTGTTATCCCGCTGTTTTCATTTGTGTTTTTGACCACTTTAGGATTTAGTGTGAATTTCGCTTTTGATTTGCTTACGATTTGGACTTTGCAATGGTAGTAGAATAATAAGTACTAGGTAGCGATTTTCCGAAAAATCAAAAAATGCGATTTTTCTCGATAACCGTGAGACCTCCACTGAAGTAATATCGTGATAAAAGTTTTTCATTGCTGAAGTGGGTTACAAGATGTATAATTTGGTAGGAGTGAATCAAGGGGGTCCGAACTTTATGCAATTATCAATTATTGAAAATTTGTTCTACCATTCGGGATCAGGGGAAATTCACACCATAAATCTGAATGCGCGAATAGAAAAGAGAAAAAAAAGCTGCACATTGCTTCCTCGTAATATTTGCATATTCGCGGAACTTTCTTTAAGAGGAAATGGAAATTGAAAAAGCTCCTTGCTCGCACGAGGTGGATTTGTAAGTCGTGCAAAATTCTGAGAAAGAAAAATGCAAGTTCGAATTTGCATCTTCGTAATTTGTCGATAGTTCATTGCGATTGATCATTAAACGGCATTTGTGTTTTTTTTTGTCTATCGATCAGTTTCTTTGAGTGAGAGAGCGAGCGAGTTATTTTTTAAGGCTTCAATAGTTTCAATGTTATTTCGATTTTTCACTCGAAGTAATGGATTTAATGATAGTTTTAAGTTCGTTTTTTCTTTTACGAATTTGTTTCTTATTCCGTACTCGCCCTGTGTCATAGAGTTATATCGTGTTGATGGATGAGCGTATTTCGGACGTCCGAGATTAGCGTCCTTATCGTTAGGTAAGCCGATGATTTCTCACTTTATTCCACTACCACGGTGTTCCACGGACTTCAATTACATTTATCCCCGACAAATATACTCTTAGTCGTGGTGGGTGATTTATCGCTCAATGGAGGTCTTTGATATAATATTTTTCAAACATTTGTCAAACTGTATTATGCTGGAAAAATGCTTGGAAAAGCGATTTTTGCTTAACCATAGAGGAAGCTTTATTTTCATGAAAATAAAATCGTGTGCGAGTGTCTGTGAGATAGGGGATGCAAAAATTGAAACTGCTGTTACTTCGAATTGGTTTGAGGTTTCGGGCTGAAATTTGACACACAAGTAGTTCAGTAAAGACCGTTTCTTCCGTATGATTTTTGCGACAATTAACATTTTTTTTTGGCTTCTATAGGATGTTGAAATTTTTTTTTTAATTGTATTAATGGGATGCAATTTTTGAGTTAATGCGCTAAAAGTTTGTGGACAAATAGACTATCATCAAATACTGTTCGGTATTGAATTCGCAGAAAATCGATCGAAGCGTTCGAAAGTAAAAAAAATCGATGTAGGCGTTTCTTAAGGAGGGAAATAGGGTTAGGACAGCGTTTTCTCAATGTTTTTCATGAATTTTTTTATAGCATAAAAAATGAATATAATTTATTGAAACTTTGAGAATATTTCATACATATATTTAAGTATATACTATAAAATATTAGCGACCCCATATTGCAGGTCACAATCAGACTCAGCATTTTGCGTACATTCTGGAAGCCGCAATTTCCATCTGAAATCAAACGAGGTTGGAATTTACTTTTATTATATGTCTCTCTTCTATATGAACCTAAATGCTATAAAAAAATAGAAAATTGAATTTTTTACAGGGGTCAAAACAAAAAAGCACGATTTTTTGCCATTTTTTACAACTTTATTTGCAAAAAAAAATATTTTAAATAATGATAATATTCCGATTTTAGGTTCATATAGAGCGCAATACTATGAAGAAAGTAACTGCCAATTTTCAAAACGATTGGTTGAAAACTTTTCAAACTAGCGTGTACGCAAGTTAAAAAAAAGTCGTTTTCAGAAAAACGCGTTTTAAGAAATAGTACCAAGAAAAACAAGCAATATGGGGTCGCTAATATTTTATAGTATATACTTAAATATATGTATAAAGTATTCTCAAAGTTTCAATAAATTATATTCATTTTTTATACTATAAAAAAATTCATGAAAATCATTGAGAAAACGCTGTCCTAACCCTATTTCCCCCCTTAATAGCATATAACAATAGAACGAGTCGGAATTTTCATTTAAAATTTTGGGAACATATTTTTCAATAGTTTTACTAACAATCAGTTTATGAAATTAAAAAAAAATCGTTTTTTTGAACCGTCTAACCCTATTTCCCCCCTTAAAGCTCCAGCTCGGTTAATTTTTGGGCCATCGAGCCACGACTTCGTACGTCGATTGAGCACTATTCAAGGATATTTCGTATCAAATTTGCATAGAATCGATTGAAGCGTTTACGATTTATGAAATTTGAAATTAAGGTAGTAGTCTGGTAACTTAAGCCGATTTTCATGTCTTTTTTGGAGGGCGTTTTTTTGTAGGAAAATGAAAATGACTCGTTTTGGATATTTAAGATGCTTTTATTTACATATTGAAGATACAAAAAAAATTTTGTTGAAAAAATTTATTAGTGTATTATTATTATTATTATTGATCGAAGTCGGCACCTCGAAGTTGGCAGCCCGGGTCCTAACTTTTTTTCTACCGAACCGATTGCTTTCAAATTTTAACAGGCTACTCTACACACTTATAGTTCTCGTCGGAACTACCGAGAAATTTTTTCACCCCTAACTTTTTATTTTACAACCCCTTCTTTGCTGAAGTCCTTTAATTTTAGCGAAGAAGGGGTTGTAAAATGAAAAGTAAGGGGTGAAAAAATTTCTCGGTAGTTCCGACGAGAACTATAAGTGTGTAGAGTAGCCTGTTAAAATTTGGAAGCAATCGGTTGGGTAGAAAAAAAGTTAGGACCCGGGCTGCCAACTTCGAGGTGCCAACTTCGATCAATAATAATATTAATACTAAACTATTAAATTTTTTCAAACTACTTTTTTTTGTATCTCTAATATGTAAATAAAAACATCCTGAATATCCAAAACGATTCATTTTAATTTTCCTACAAAAAAACGCCCTCTAAAAAAGACATGAAAATCGGCTTAAGTTACGAGACTACTGCCTTAAAAAAACATCGATGTAGGCGTATCTTAAAGCTCTAGCTCGGCTGATTTTTGGGCGATCGAGCCACGGATTCGTACGTTGATTGAGCACTATTGAAGGATATTTCGTATCAAATTTGAACATAATCGATTGAGGCGTTTACATTTTATGAAATTTCGCGTTAAAAAAAAATCGATTTAGGTTTTTATTGAGACTAGCTCATTTAATTTTTTGGTTATTGAGCAAAAATTTTATACATCTATTCGATAATATCAAAGGATAATCGTTATTGTTTTTGGAGAAATTCCATCGACGGGTTTTGCATTTATGGAATTTTGAATTTTTCAAAAAAATGGTATAACCGTTGCGATTTTATGAAATTTCAAATTATTCGAAAAATTTGGGGTTTACAATCAATGTAGGGGAACACGCTACAAGAGAAACAACTCGCAAGTTTCTACGTTAAAATTTTACGCAATGCTCAAAGCTTTATCTATGAGGAAGACAAAATTCAGAAAGACGAAGTTCTTTATAGAGGAGGTTTTGAGGGCATTGTGTGAAATTTCGAAAGCAACTTGTGAGTTTTACTTTGTAGCTTTTTTTTTATTTCGTACTATCATTAACTTCCTTCCGTAACCACGATTTGTCACTTTAACGAGGGACATTTGGGCTCGAGAGAAAAGGCCAAATCTCGCTCTTCGAAATCCGGAAGAGCCCAAAGAGACTATTGTTCTTTGGACATGAATGACGCGAACGACCGAGACGAATTCGAATTGGTGTAATTATACGACATGGGACGAAGAAGTTCCCCGGGAAAGGCTTTTACGTTTACTCCAGAGATAGGACGCCTCTCTTTAATTCGAAATAGATTTTCTCTGCTTACGGAAAGGCTTCACAATTTGTTTAATAACAATTATTTTGTAAAAGTGGCATACAGCGTCTATCGATTTATCTATACAGTTTTCATTGCACAATTTCTTTGATTAACTTTGTATTGTCTAACGAAGCACAAAACATACGAATATAAAACAATTAAGGGAAATGGCCGCGGTAGAATTTTCAAAAAATCGATGGTTTTTTTTTGGTTAAACGATGCTTTACCATCATAAAAATAAGTTATAAATAAGTTAAAAAAAAGATACCAAAAGCAAATAGCAGTAGTCGGCCATTTTGTATAACAAAAAAACAAAAAAAATATTTTTTATTTGCTTGATATTTATACTAAATAGATGTGAAATTAGTTTAATAAATAAATTACTTTTCCTTGCAAAATAAATTGTTAAATGTGCACATGATTTTATACCCGCTACTCGGGTTAGGCCACTCTACAGGCCGAATAAGATAGGCTTTTTTGAAGATTTTCTTTTAGAAAAACTACAAAATAAATCGACATTACAAAATAGGGTATTTATAATACATATCAGTGACTGTATACAATAATTTTTTTGAAGCGATTAATTTCAAAATGGCGGCTGTGCGGCACTTTTGCGATGACGTCTCCGTTTTCGTTGGGCGGAAACATAACTCAGACAATTCTCAACCGATTCACTTGAAATTTTCAATATATCTTCAAAAATACTTTGTCTATGGAAGTGCGTAGGATTTGTTTTTATATTGCATAGTTCATTTGTTATTAACAATTTTCGGACGATTTTTTAAACAAATTTTTCACTTTTCAATTTAGAAGTGCGCCATTTGGCCAAAAATGAATATATCAAAAAAATCCTACGCACTTCCATAGACAATATATTTTCAAAGATGTATTAAAAATTTCAAGTGAATCGGTTGAAAATTGTCTGAGTTATGTTTCCAGCCAACAGAAACGGAGACGTCATCGCAAAATGCTGCACAGCCGCTATTTTGAAATTAATCGCTTTAAAAAAATTATTGTATACAGTCACTGATATGTATGATAAACATCCCATTTTGTAATCTCGATTGATTTTGTAGTTTTTCTGATAAAAAATTCCCAAAAAAGCCTATTTTTTCGGCTTCTAAAGTGACCTGACCCCTTACGGTAGTAGCCTGGTAACTTATGCCGATTTTCATGACTTTTTTGGAGGGCGTTTTTTTGTAGGAAAATAAAAATGAATCGTTTTGGATATTTAGGATGTTTTTATTTACGAATTAAAGAGACAAAAAAATTTGTTTGAAAAAAATTAATAGTTCATTATTATTATTATTATTATTGATCGAAGTTGGCACCTCGAAAAAAAAGCGCGTGGGTGACCCCGGTGATTTTGGCTCTTGATGTTATCTGAAATAAAAAATTCTTGATAATTCTTAATCTATAGACATGTCATTCTGGTCGGAACTACTGAAATTAAATTTCATGGATTTCTGCCATTTTGTTATTTATCCATGAAATTTAACTTCAGTAGTTCCGACCAGAATGACATGTCTATAGATTAAGAATTATCAAGAATTTTTTATTTCGGCGGACATTGGAAAAAAACTTTTTTTTCCAAAGTCCGCCATTTTGTTATTTATCCATGAAATTTAACTTCAGTAGTTCCGAAGAGAATGACATGTCTATAGATTAAGAATTATCAAGAATTTTTGATTTCAGATAACATCAAGAGCCAAAATCACCGGGGTCACCCACGCGCTTTTTTTCAAGGTGCCAACTTCGATCAAGAATAATAATAATAATAAACTATTAAATTTTTTCAAACAATTTTTTTTTTGTATCTTTAATATGTAAATAAAAACATCTTAAATATCCAAAACGATTCATTTTTATTTCCCTACAAAAAAACGCCCTCCAAAAAAGACATGAAAATCGGCTTAACTTACCAGACTACTACCTTAAGCCGTACAGAACTGATGTGAATATCACTTTTAAGAATTTTTCGCGTGACTTCTAACACATAAAGAATTAATCACATCATTAATTAGTAAACGAAATCATATTTAGTTATAAAAACAGTATGTAATTACAAAATATTAACAATTAGTTAATTAAAGGAAAAACGTTAACTAACAGTGTCCCTCCTTCAAAGTAACGAGAAATGCTCATATGTATTTTGCGCGTCGCGATATACTCGTATATGTATGTTCTCGTTAAATTGTTCCCGAGCGCTCGAGTGTCTCGGTAAATTGGGTCGAGGAGAAGAGGCGATTTCTCAATTTACATAGGTCTCACAAAAGAAATACACCGTGAATTCGACGAAAATGTACAAACAGCTCGGAACCAAAGGATTTGACATTTGTCTACGAAAAAAATGCGAATTCAAAACGTAGAAAAAGTAAATGTAAAAATTGCTTATTAAAATTGAAATGACAATAAATTAGATGCAACGCAAGCTTTAACGAATAACTTGAATGTAAAAAAATCAAATGTTGATGTAAAAAAAATGTGATGTAAATTTGTTAACGTAAAAAAAGTGCGGACGAAAAATAAAGAGTGTTTTTTTTGGGATAAACTTATTTTCATATCTCGTAGTGAGATGTTTGATTTTTAATCCAGAAAGCTTAAGGGGGGAAATAGGGTTAGACGGTTCAAAAAATCGATTTTTTTTTATTTCATAAATTGTTAGTAAAACTATTGAAAAATATGTTCGCAAAATTTTAAATGAACATTCCGACTCGTTCTATTGCTATAAGCCACTAAGGGGGGAAATAGGGTTAGGAGAGCGTTTTCTCAATAATTTTCATGAATTTTTTTATAGTATAAAACATGAATATAATTTATTGAAACTTTGAGAATACTTTATACATATATTTAAGTATATACTATAAAATTTGTATACATATATTTAAGTATATACTACAAAATATTAGCGACCCCATATTGCTTGTTTTTCTTGGTACTATTTTTTCAAACGCGTTTTTCTGAAAACGACTTTTTTTGAACTTTCGTACACGCTAGTTTGAAAAGTTTTCAATCAATCATTTCGAAAATTGGCAGTTACTTTCTTCACAGTATTGCGCTCTATAGGAACCTAGAATCGGAATATTATCATTATTTAAAATAATTTTTTTTTTGCAAATAGAGTTGTAAAAAATGGCAAAAAATCATGCTTTTCTGTTTTGACCCCTGTAAAAAATTGAATTTTCTATTTTTTTGATAGCATTTAGGTTCATATAGAAAAGAGACATATAATAAAAGTAAATTCCAACCTCGTTTGATTTCAGACGAAAATTGCGGCTTCCAGAATGTACGCAAAATGCTGAGTCTGATTGTGACCTGCAATATGGGGTCGCTAATATTTTCGGTGTTTTTCAAGGAAATTCTTCAAAAATTTTATAGTATATACTTAAATATATGTATAAAATATTCTCAAAGTTTCAATAAATTATATTCATTTTTTATACTATAAAAAAATTCATGAAAATCATTGAGAAAACGCTGTCCTAACGCTATTTCCTCCCTTAAACGGATGAGCTATTGGAAAAATAATAAATACGTCGTTCGTACTGCTCTCACAAATTTCACCGTCGGTCGAAATATAATTCAACCAGGTAGGATTAATTCGTACTTGGTACCGAGTTGTTCGCAACTATACAGGCACTTTTATGACATTTTGGAAAATACGTGATAGCGAGACATTATATTGCGTCCAGGGTATCCAGTAATCTTCTTTCTCTCTCTCTCTCTCTCTCTTTTTTTTTCCAAAAATCGTTCTCAACACCAAAAAATACACAAAAAGATGAATCAGAACCGTTTAAACAATTTGGATTTGTACGTGTGCGTGTGTGTCTGCACCGTAGGAAAATGAAATGCTATTAAAACAGAATAAAATAATTGAAAAATGTGTTCGATCCGGCTTGTCCATGAATTTACATAAATCAAATTTCAATATAATCCTCCATTATCCGGTACAGATAAACGAGAATTTTGTGAAACATTGAATAACAATCGGAAAAATATGTTGTCCTCCCTTATCCGGTACACACAACGAGAGTTTTGTAAAACATTGGAATAACAATTGATAAAATATTTTTGTCAAAACGAAATCTCCAATAATTTATCTCACGTGAAAAATCGTATCGAAATATTTAAAATTTTTACATTTTCTTTTCGTATTATTTTTTAATTAAATTCCTGTTATTGAAAGAAAAATTTAGCAAAAAAAATGCAGAACAAGAACATGCTCACGCAAATTTTCATAATTACCACGGAAATTGAATAGAAATAATTCCCGCCCAAAGGAGGATGTAAAAATTCATCAATGATTTATCGTTGTGTAATTAATTAACAAGCAAATATCTGTCGTGGCTGTCCACGGTAGGGGAGGAACATTTCCGTACATATTATTTTGTAACGTGAGGCCCGAGAAAAAAAAAATGTAAATCGTTGCGCATCTCGAGAACGAAATATCACCCTCGAAAACATTCCGAGCAAAGCATTCTTCATTGCTGGCCAGGGGGATGGAAAATGTTTGCGCGAATTTTTCATTGTTCGAACCGGGTGTGAGGTGAGATTCGGGGGATATTGTGAGAGCGCGGATAAAGCGAGAGAACCGGCGGGAGAGTTGAAAGCGCCGCGGACAGTTTATTTTTGTTAACAAACTTTATGTAATCCTTCCCTCCCGTTTCTCTTTCATTTTTTCTCTAACTCGCGAACAGCGCGATCGAGTGGAGAGAGATTTAGTTCGCGAAAAGTCCCGAAAAGACGATCATACGTGGATGTGGGGACGACGCTATTAAATCATCGAGTGGAATGCGCGAAAACTTTAGCAAAGTTGAAAAAACAAAAAGACAAACTAGATTCAAATATTTGTTAAACAAAAGTTATTCATCCGGTCGGAGATTTTTGTTCGAATCGAAAATGATTCTAGGGAACTTTTCGTAGAACTTACACCCGTCGGAAAACACTCGAATTTTCATTCAACCGACACGACAGCGTTAGGCCAAGTATAATTAACAAATTTAAATGCATCCGCATGCATTGCATAAAGAAAATAATGTATACATTAAAATATTTTTTTAATTATCGCGAAGAATCAATAAACAAAAATCCTGATCAAAATTAATTTCCATATATAACCACGGAAAATATGTAAAATCCACCAAATGTTTTTATCGCCCAATTAAGGGTGGAAATAGGATTAGGACAGCGTTTTCTCAATGATTTTCATGAATTTTTTTATAGTATAAAAAATAAATATAATTTATTGAAACTTTGAGAATATTTTATACATATATTTAAGTATATACTATAAAATTTTTGAAGAATTTTCTTGAAAAACACCGGGGATATTAGCGACCCCATATTGCAGGACACAATCAGACTCAGCATTCTGCGTACATTCTGGAAACCGCAATTTTCATCTGAAATCAAACGAGGTTGGAATTTACTTTTATTACATGTCTCTCTTCTATATGAACCTAAATTTATTGTGACCTGCAATATGGGGTCGCTAATATCTTCGGTGTTTTTCAAGGAAATTCTTCAAAAATTTTATAATATATACTTAAATATATGTATAAAATATTCTCAAAGTTTCAATAAATTCTATTCATTTTTTATACTATAAAAAAATTCATGAAAATCATTGAGAAAACGCTGTCCTAACCCTATTTCCGCCCTCAATGGCTTTTAACAATAGAACGAGTCGGAATTTTCATTTAAAATTTTGGGAACATATTTTTCAATAGTTTTACTAACAATTTCTGAAAAAAAAAAAAATCGATTTTTTGAACCGTCTAACCCTATTTCCTCCCTTAAATAATCACGCAGTTTTAAATTGGGCGATTTTTAAATCTATGACATTATATATGTTCGAAAAACACTTGAAACTTTCTTCATTCACGAACGTACACAAACAAACACAGATATGCATATTTTTTTAAAGCATTTTCATACTTTTCTGCTTGGAATTATTTTCGTTCTTTAGTTACACGTCTTTTCGTCGATTAAAAAAAAAATATATACATATGTTTATTACCACATAGTTTTGATCGATCGAGAGTCATCACCATCACCACGTTTTTCATTTAAATCCACATAAAATCGTCGCGCACAAAGGAAATAAAAAGAAAAAAAAATTGACGATTTTTTTCATCAAACTATCTAGAAATACGCGCGCACGTAACGTCACACTCGCTCGCGAGGCAAATTCAAAGCGCTCTTCTCGCGCGCAAAGAGCACTAAGGAGCGGACGATTGAGGAGGAATATAGTGCTCCCCGGTCTCTCGCTGAGTCGTGGATACGGCGATAGTCAGGGAATTGGGTATGACCCTGGCAGTGGTTGCCGCCTGCGCGTTTGCTTTCTGCGTTTCGAAATACGCGACTCTTCTATCCCCTCTTGTCCTCGTGTATGTATACTTGTTTAGTGCGTCGTGCGAGACGCTCTCACATTTTTCTAGCGCAGTTCTCACCTATTCTATCTATTTTCCGCACTTTTACCCCTTTATAGACGCGGGTGGATGACCACCGTTTCCTTTCTGTTCGCTAGTTTTTCTATTCAAACGGAAATTTATATCTCGCCATTGTAAAAGACTTTTTCTTAATTTCATAGTGCAAAAAACGAGACTGACGAAAAAAATTAATGAAAATTATGCATTATTGTTCTTTACCATCGCTATTTAGCGATTCGACTCGGCAGCACATATTTTCTGAAAGTCCAAAAGTTTCAACGAGCCCGATAATTGTAAGTTTTTTATGTTTTTTTTTTTTTTTGACGATACCATTATTTAAATCGAAATAATACACACTCATTGTAAAAGAGATAAATCAAGGTTTCGGAGCATGTAAAAGGTCTGTTTTACCGACGCCGCGTTATACCGACAAAATGCATTGAAATTTTTGTCCAAACGGCATTCCTAAACTACGGAAAACAAATAATTTGGAACTTAGTCAAGAAATTCTCGATACGTGGATCTAAAACGTAAAGTTCAGAAAATGCTGAAATTCTAAATAGAAATGTAAATTTTCAGCTAAAAACGGAGAGGTCTTAAGGGGGGAAATAGGGTTGGACGGTTCAAAAAATCGATTTTTTTTTAATTTCATAAATTGTTAATAAAACTATTGAAAAATATGTTCCTAAAATTTTAAATGAAAATTCCGAGTCGTTCTATTGTTATAAGCCATTAAAGTGAGTAGCTCTCCTTCAGGCCCCGAGCGCGCCACGTGTATAACCGAGCGTACTATTTTTTCAAACGCGTTTTTCTGAAAACGACTTTTTTTTAACTTGCGTACACGCTAGTTTGAAAAGTTTTCAACCAATCGTTTTGAAAATTGGCAGTTACTTTCTTCATAATATTGCGCTCTATATGAACCTAAAATCGTAATATTATCATTATTTAAAATAATTTTTTTTTGCAAATAAAGTTGTAAAAAATGGCAAAAAATCATGCTTTTTTGTTTTGACCCATGTAAAAAATTCAATTTTATATTTTTTTCATAGCATTCAGGTTCATATAGAAGAGAGACATATAATAAAAGTAAATTACAACCTCGTTTAATTTCAGATGAAAATTGCGGCTTCCAGAATGTACGCAAAATGCTGAGTATGATTGTGACCTGCAATATGGGGTCGCTAATATTTTCAGTGTTTTTCACGGAAATTCTTCAAGAATTTTATAGTATATACTTCAGTATATGTATAAAATATTCTCAAAGTTTCAATAAATTATATTTATTTTTTATACTATAAAAAAATGCATGAAAATCATTGTGAAAACGCTGTCCTAACCCAATTCCCCCCCTTAAAGGCTCAAAAAAGGTCCTTTTTCACGGACTTTTGTGAAAAAAAAAAACATTTTTACAAAAATTCGTGAAAAAGGATTTTTTTTACCCGGTTCATGGTGAGGTTTCCCCTTGAACAAAAATTAATATAATTCAAACGTTAGAGCGTAAATCCGAATAAATTTACCCTAACATTATGAACGCATAAAAACTTTAACTAATGATCATTTATGTGCTGCTGTATCTGAAAAATTGACAGAGTGGCATTTTGCGTAAATATATACAGAAATCGTGGAAAAGTATTTTAGTTCAGTTCGTTTATATTCCACTGGCCCTACTTGCAGAATCGAAAGCGATATTTTCCACACACACAATTTTTGTTAGTTTTTGGGCTGCTACTTCTAGTAGAATCGTCTACCAAAAATGCGTCTATGCAGGCCCGTCCAGATGTGATATAGAGACCACGAAAAGTTCACGACATTAAAGTTTGTCGGAATTTCCAATTAATCATAAAATTTTATGTTTTTTCACTTTTGTTATAAAAATAAAATTTTCTTCTTATAAAAAAATTTTGAAATACTTTCATGCCTCTGACATTTCGTCGTCGATCCGTGGGCTTTGAGCACACTTGAGAAAGTCAACAGTAGGACGGTTTTTCGAAATTTTATCATAAAAATAAGATGTTATTTTTGTAGTGAAATTTAAAATGGCCTCGGAAATTTCGAAGTTTTAGTATAATAATGTAGTTTTCTTTTTATAATAAAATTTCGAAAATTTTTGAGTACTAATTTACAAGTTTATGTCACATGTGGAAGCGTCCGCATAGACGCATTTTTGGAAGACGATTCTGACAGATCTATTGACGCTCCACGGTAAACTAATTTTTTTTTTCATGGGTTCGTTACCAATTTATGAAAAGTTACGTTTTTGTACGGTTTTATAAAAAAATAATCCACCCTGCGGGTCTTCTGCAATTAATGTCCAACTCCTTTAGTTTGTGCCTACCTAATTCATTCAATAAGATTTAATAATAGCAATTAATGTAAAATTTGTGATAAAGGAGAAATTCGGCTTGTTTGACAAATTTTTATTCCCAATCCCAATTCTCTTTGCGACAGAAAAATGTATTTATAGATTCAAACCAGTACATTCCTGGCCGTCCTGTTTGACCATTAACGGTCGATTCGTTGAAAATGTTAATAGATGTTGGATGTATTTAACGTCGACATTCAGACCAGGACCATTAGGTCGACTTGGTCCGTTAGACATATTCGAGGATCGATCGACCATGAACTGATTTGATTTTTTATGTCTCGGTACATACAATTGAAATTCGATCCATTACTATACAAGATTTATTGGGAATCACCACAGACCCATGGTCTGTTCGATATGGCCGCTCATTTCCAGTTAGCACTAGTTAGCATGTGGAAGTGTAGTAAGCCCTTGATTATCATTTTTTGACGAAATGTAATGTTACTAGTACGATCTAATAATCGGGATTATTACCGTTGATGTTTTTGCGTGGACAAAATGAACTGCGACAACTTGATACAATCGGAGTTTAACCTCAAAATCAGAAAAATATTGCCCGCCACTCTAAGGCCAAACAAATTACGTCGAACAATAAATTATTACTTATAACATCAAGCTATGGCGTAACATAATGTTATATCCATAAATTGTTCATCTTTCAGCAATTATGCAATTTCATTGACGCCTCTCGTTGTTCACGCGACACGAATAAAACTGTTTTTGATCTTTAACGTTGGCTGAAAGTCTCATACACCTCGAACCATTGTCCATGTTCTGCCGATGTTTATATTTATTACTACGGGTGCTCTGCGCCCCTGCGCGCTTCGCGCGCCAACCACACCTCGGGCCATTCCATTCACCGTACCCCTCGCCCCTCGGGCCATTCCATTCGGCGTACCCCCCCCCCCGGGCCCTTCCATTCGGCGCGCCACCCCCCCCCCCCCCCGGGCCATCCCATTCAGCGTCCCCCCGGGGCCTAGGGGGGGTACGGTGAAGAGAATGATCGCCTCAACTTTTGTACACGGCGGCGGCGGCGGCGGCGAAATCTCTCTATATTATATAAATATTTCGCCGCTGCCGCCGCCGTGTACAAGAGTTGAGGCGGTAATTCCCTTCACCGTAGCCCGAGGGGGCGTATGCCGAACGGAATAGCCCGCAGGGGGGGGCGCCGAATGGAATGGCCCGGGGGGTGGGTGGCGCGCGAAGCGCGCAGGGGGGCAGAGCCCCCCTAGTATTGATGTAATATAGAGAGATATTGTTGTTGTAACGAAGCAGAACAGTGTTAATTACGATTAAAATGTGACACATTCGCACAGTGATTATTGGGCACCGACTGAGAGAGAGTGGTTGAGAATTTAGCCGCCAGAGGTCAGGTTGTTAAATGGTACTTCCCAATAGTCTGTACGTGGTTGGCCATTGGCAATCGGTCTCAGTAGGGGGTTGCGGGGATAAATTTGTCGACGATCTCATTTTTCATATAATGATAAACATCTAATGCCCTATAAGAATATAACTTGACTGTATGAACGCTGTAATAATGTTCGCCTTAATCCAGTTTTACTTAGTTTATATACTCCAGCGTGATCTCTCTCGAACCGCGCGTGCTCGATTGTTTTCCCTCGAACTGTTATCTGGTTCTCCATTTCCCTAACTGTCCGCACTCCCTTTCCCCAACCGCTCCCGCGTTGTCGCATTTCGTTTTACACGCTTGCAAATCTGTAGTTCCGGGGAATAACGGTCAGGAGGAAATGGGGAACGAAAGTTCGGCGCTCATAGGAAACTGGATTTGGCTAGCGGCGATCGAATGATAAAACTTGAATTACAGACATATAGGAAATAATGTGGGTCGAAAATATATTTTCAATTCACATTATTTACTTATATATATGAGGAATATTTGCAACATATATTCCTCATCTCTGTGTATGTGTCTGACATTGAAATCAACTGAAAATTTTGGCACACAAGTAAATCATAAAGGGCCCTTTGTTTATTACAAATTTTGTGAGGACCGAACCATTTCTTTGGGTTTAACAAGATTCTGAGAATTTTAAAAAATGATGTGTTAACAGCACTATTCGAGCTGGCTGCGAGTCTCATCCTCTGGGATTTGGTCAATATTTTTTCATATTGTTGTTACAACCGTAAAGGGCACGCAGCTTTTTTCTAGATTATTTCCGCTGATCGCTATTAGAAACATAAAAAAAAAGTGAGCCGTCATGGGACGCCTGGTAGATGTGAAACATCCAACATCTTGAGAATACCGGGTGGGATATGTGGCGTGGAGAATTAAAAAAAAATAACTAGAAAAGTAGCTTTTGATTTTCTTCTATAATTTTAATTTGGTTGCTTCATCTGTTACTTCGGTTATAGTAGCAGTCGTTGCTGCGTTTGATTCGATGAAATTAACAATCGGTCGATGATAGCTGAAGTACGAAACGAATGTTTTAGATGTCTTTTGTTTTTCAAGATATCTATAGAACACTGCAACTATAGTCGTGCCATACCTTGTAGTAGGCTCATTTGCGTGGTTGTTCGTGATCAACTGAAATTCATTTTAGAGAAAATTTATGAGTGGCGATGATTCAGCTTTGGCAAAATTAACATTGAAATCCCCTACTAAAATTAATGGAAGTTGATGTAAATTTGCTCCTAATAGCATTGAACCAGCTGGACTATATTTGAGTAGTTCTTCGTGTAAATATCGTATGATATAATGAATTTTTCCAATTCCTTCCATCCTCCATAACAATTTGTGCCACACATAAATCGCCAATATCGTCTTGACCAAAACCAAGTCCCCTTAGCTTTCTGAACCTAACGATTATGCGAGATGTAATAACATCCAATGAATCTCTATTCTGATAAATAGCTGCACCACCAGCTCTAACATTATTGCGTTTGAAGTGAACGATACAATCAACGTTGGGGATGTCGACGTTTTCTTCATTATCGAGCCATGTTTCACTCAATAATAAGAAATTACTATTGTTAACGATCGAATCTAGTAGATCTGGGACATGCTTTCTGAGACTTTGACAACTCAACGTGAATAACGACAATCCCTTTCTTGATGTTATGAAATTTGATACTAATCCTTGGAGTGCCTCGACTTTATTAAGCGATAATCTTTTAAATTCTTCTTGCAACGATACAACTGATGGATCAATTTGTCTACCGTGATAGAATTTTAGATCAATATTACGTGTATATATGTATAAGCCTTCAATACTTGGTACTCGCGATAGTGCTACATATAATAGGGGCGGAGTCGAAGTTTCGAACCGTAAAAGCTTCGACGGTTCAAAACTCCGAATTTATTATGGGACGATCTTAAAACTTTTCGAAATTTTTAAAATCCGTTCTTTTTAAAACAGAAATGTCATTGCGAAGAATAGTTATACATCGAGGATTAAATGATAAGAATAATTATGGGACCGATCTGCAACAGTGTCGAAAATAAAAAATCCAATTACTCAGAAAATCGTATTTTAATTATTAGAAAACGTAAAGTTCCGAAAAATTGTGGTGTTAGAAACTGGAGTTGCCGAACGGTCAAGTTTTATACCTGAAAAGGTTCAGAAAAAAAAAGTTCGAAGCCAAATATATTAGAATTTGTATGTCCCGAAAAGGGTAAACAGACGACAGTGTATTAATTCGACGGGGCAATATTCCGACAGGGCAAACTTTCGAAAGAGATTAAAACTAGCGCTACTAGTGGGCTCTGACGCTCGCTCGTGAAAGAGAACATAACACCAGTGGTGCTGCCATCTAAACGCACGAATTGCAAATTTTCGGAATTTTGCCCCTTCGAAACTTTTATTTTCGGAATACCGCATCGTCGACGCCGTAATTTTTGGAGTTCCAAAAATTCGTATACCCGAGAATTCGTTTCTTCAATTTTATTACGTTCGCACCTTTCCAATATTTTCTCGTTCGATAATATAATTTTCGGAACTTTGCGGATCTCTAAAAATCACCAATTCGGAATTTTTCAAGTAATACTACTGAACGTTCGATAAATTGCTGTGTCGTCCGCGTAATCTTTCGAAAAAATATTTACTCGACGATATTAAATTCGTATCAATTTTGGTATCGATTCATACCCGTTCGATGTTATTTACAGTCGATTATTCAAACTGTCGTCGGAATGAACCATGTAATTCGTACTATTAAAATTTGGAGTTTTGCACCGTCGAAGCTTTTACGGTTCGAAACTTCGGCCCAGACCCAAACAATTTCGCTGTAAGTCCCCCCTTGAGACTTATGGATAGCACATCCAGGGCTTGGATTCTGTACTTGTCTACCGACATCTATCGGTATCGTTAGCGAGCGACAGCCAATCTTTCTTGCAATTGGCTGTTGTTCGCTAGCGCCAGACGCTATGATATTGCATCTGGTTCAGAATCGCCCCTCTGCATGCGCAATCAACCCGTGCGCAGAGTTGAGTGGAGGGGAGCGTCACCACGACGTGCCATCGACGTTCCCTATCGACCGATTTACTCCCAACGCGCGTAAAGATCTTTCACATCAAAAAATATTTTGTACAAAACAAAAGGTTGACCATAGTTTAAAAATTGCAAAAAAATCTAAAAGATCTTCCATCCAATATCAACATGTTTTTTTCGACTACTCAGCTCCCTCTACGAGGATGAGGAAGCAATGAATTTACAAAATTATAAAACGTCTTCTCTTTGATTCAAAAAGTAATTGCCTGTTACTCAAAATTACAAGAACAGCCATGAAACAGAAGACAATTTAAATATGACGGACGATGTGCCACCCCTCCCCCATCTCGTGATTCCGAATTTTTAAAAGAGTGCCAGGAAACGGTGAGATACACGCTTGTAAAATTCGACAAATATTCATGACCTTAAAAGTAATGGGAGGAAACAAGTTTACCTTATTTTCTCGAGTCGCCTTCGGCAAAACTGCATGAAATTTCCTTTAAACTCGAGTATTTATCGGTCGGTTGGATTTTATGCCTAGTAGGCCGAGAGGGGAAGAAACTAAGGGATGGCTTGGGTATTAAAATAAAGTTGTTACGTGATACTAATTGCTGGTATTTTTCTTAAATCAACGCTATATACAAATGTACATTTAATTTATATTTTTGTGTGTATATGTCAGTGACAAATAATTTATAGATGGAAACAATTTGTTTTCACGT
Source organism: Oxytorus armatus (assembly GCA_958009045.1). Taxonomy (NCBI): domain Eukaryota; kingdom Metazoa; phylum Arthropoda; class Insecta; order Hymenoptera; family Ichneumonidae; genus Oxytorus; species Oxytorus armatus. The sequence goes on along the minus strand of OY253750.1, from coordinate 25,743,601 downwards.
GTCCAGTGAGTGTCAATATTTATCTTATTTCTTGACCAGCCAGACTACTAACGTACAATTTGTTACTTTTATAACTAGCAGCATATTAAAATCTGTGAAAACATAATGAACTCGTTGTTCCCAAGTTGAATCTCTTTTTCGATGAAAAAACAGCCGCGAAAGCTCGAAATGCGAATCTCTTCATTGTGAAATATTCATGAATGTCGGGAAAAAGCAGATTTGACGGTGCACTACAGCGTAACGAAAAAAAAAAATGAATTTATAAAACACAGAATTTCGTGACATAATTTATTCGTGCAGTTTGCTGATTGTGTTCAGCGGTGATGAGGGTGGCGAGAGAGAAAAAGTTAGCGAGGCGGGAAGAAAGGGTGAAGGGAATAAAAATAATACAAATTGACACTTGCACATTGCTTCCTTTCAATTTGTTTTTACGTGACCAGTCAGTTCCCATATTTATCTTATTTTTTGACCAGCGATAACACTAACGTACAATTTTTACTCTTATAACTAGCAATACATTAAAATCTGTGAAATCATAATAAACTCGTTATTCCTAAGTGGAAACTTTTTTTTTTAATGGAAAAAGAGCAGTGAAAGCTCGAAATGCGAGTCTCTTCATTGTGAAATATTCATGACTGCCAGGAAAAAGCAGATTTGACGGTGCGCTATAGCGTAACGAAAAAAATTAAATGAATTTATAAAATACAGGGTGTCGTGAGACAATTTATGCGTGCAGCGTGCTGGTTGTGCTCAGCGATGACGAGGGTGGTGCGAGAGAAAACGTTAGCGAGGCGAGATGAAATGGTGGAGGGAATAGTACAAATTGAAAACTTCACATTGCTTCTAAACAATATTTCCGCGTTCACAAATCCTCCCTTATTAACCGGGGTGGGAAGTGGCCCTGACAATTTTGATTTCCTCGTAGAGGATTCTTTGTAAACGCGTCAAAATTATGCGGAAGCAATGTGCAATTTTTAATTTTCACCCTTTACTTTCTCATACAAGCAGCTTTGTTGTCGTGACATTTTTTCTTTCATTTTTCTCATTTTTTTCGACTCACGCGGTACGATCGGCTTAAGTCGTAGTTCCGACTATAGCCACAGATCTGCGGATTAAGGAAGGAAATAGGGTTAGGACAGCATTTTCTCAATGATTTTCATGAATTTTTTTATAGTACAAAAAATGAATATAATTCATTGAAACTTTGAGAATATTTTATACATATATTTAAGTATATACTATAAAAATTTTGAAGAATTTCCTTGAAAAACACCGAAAATATTAGCGATCCCATATTGCAGGTCAACAATCAGACTCAGCATTTTGCGTACATTCTGGAAGCCGCAATTTTCATCTGAAATCAAACGAGGTTGGAATTTACTTTTATTATGTGTCTCTCTTCTATACAAACGTAAATGGTATCAAAAAAATAGAAAATTGAATTTTTTACAGGGGTCCAAACAAAAAAGCATGATTTTTTGCCATTTTTTACAACTTTATTTGCAAAAAAAAATTATTTTAAATAATGATAACATTCCGATTCTAGGTTCATATAGAGCGCAATACTGTGAAGAAAGTAACTGCCAATTTTCAAAACGATTGGTTGAAAACTTTTCAAACTAGCGTGTACGCAAGTTAAAAAAAAGTCGTTTTCAGAAAAACGCGTTTGAACAAATAGTACCAAGAAAAACAAGCAATATGAGGTCGCTAATATCTTCGGTGTTTTTCAAAGGAATTCAAAAATTTTTCGAAAAATTTCATAGTATATACTTAAATATATGTATAAAATATTCTCAAAGTTTCAATAAATTATATTCATTTTTTATACTATAAAAAAATTCATGAAAATCATTGAGAAAACGCTGTCCTAACCCTATTTCCACCCGTAATGGCTTATAACAATAGAACGAGTCGGAATTTTCATTAAAAATGTTGGGAACATATTTTTCAATAGTTTTACTAACAATTTATGAAATAAAAAAAAAATCGATTTTTTGAACCGTCTAACCCTATTTCACCCCTTAAATAGTCACTATGTTAATCTACATGCCCGCCACTATGTTAACCCCTTTGCTACTTTGTCCACTTTGTTAATGACATTGACCGCATAGCAAATGCGGTACAGTTTAGCTAAGGCATTTGCGGGCTCAATGGAAGTTAGATTAGCTGAGCGAAGTGCGGATAGCCAGTAAATGTGGGAAAAATGAAAAAAAAATGGAATTGGGAAGTGTCATACGGAAAAACCCAAAAGGATATACGTTGGAACAAAGAAAAATTACAAAAAATTATACAAAATCGCTATTATGCTAAAGTAGCATAAATGCCATTGTTACGTTTGCGTCAGCGATTCCTCGTGAAATCAATTCACGAATTTTCAGACGAGCAACAAAAAGTAGCGGAGTCTGGGCCGTGCGATCGAATTTTGCTTGTATCAACATAGTCCCAACGTGAAAACGTAACCAGCGACGATGACTAATGTAAACAATTCCACTATCCCGGATACATACACATATGTATACAGGGTATCCCAAAAGTAATACGTCAGAGTGGAACAGGGGTTAGATTCGTTAATAAACAAATATGACCTCAGTAAAAGTCTAATGGTAAGCAAATCAAGGTCCAGACTCGCACCAAATCCTAAAGTGTTCAGAAACACAAACGAAAACAGCGAGATAACAATAATAGCGATTTTCGGAAAAATCAAAAAAGACAATTTTTCCCGAAAACTATTAGACTTTTACTGAGGTCGTATTTGTTTATTCTGATAGGTCCGGAGCCAATCTAACCGCCGTGTCACTCTGACGTGCTACTTTTGGGACACCTTGTATTTACAGTCATACAATATGCTCTTTGCCAGTAGTAAACCAACAGGTACAGTTATTTATTTAGTTAGTTATTTCGAAGGGTGAATTCTGGAGGGCGAAGTGTTACTTTTGATCTTGTTCGAATACGAGAACGCCGCTTCGAATAGGAATTTATTTACCCGAAAGTATTCAGCCTTATCCTGATTCAAGGCTTGCTTTTAAGGACGTACGACCGTTACCTTGGAGTCAAAGAAGTGCTGACATTAAAAATAATGATAAATATACTACGTTATATCAATATTATTGTTATTATTAAATGTGGTTGGTACTGAGATACTATATTTTTCTCATTTTTCGATAGTAGCAAATAAAAAGCTTCGATAACTTGAGATTCGCTCACACTATTGAATTGAGGGCGAAAATAGGATTAGACGGTTCAAAAAATCGATTTTTTTTTTATTTCATAAATTGTTAGTAAAACTATTGAAAAATATGTTCCCAAAATTAAAAATGAAAATTCCGACTCGTTCTATTGTTATAAGCCATTAAGAGGGGAAATAGGGTTAGTACAGCGTTTTCTCAATGATTTTCATGAATTTCGGTCGCTAATGTGACCGTGATTCCAGACGTTATACTTATCTTAAACGAAAAAAAATAAAAAGATTAATGATCAGTACAAATATGGCTATCGCATGAACCTCTAGAATTTCGATAAAAAAAGGAATTCACAAAATGGCGACTTTGTAAACAATGTGTACGGATTTCCAAATTTATAACAAATTTTTGAACAACCATAAAAAATGTTTCATATTTTTTCTTCGATATTTTAGAGGTTCATGCGATAGCCATATTTGTACTGATCAATGATCTTTTTGGTTTTTTTTTTTCAGATGAATAGCATGTCTGGAATCATCGTTACAGTCGCTATGGAATCATGGCGACTTGAAACCGCGAAACACCCTCAATTAATTTTCATTGTACTCGAAAAAATTTGTAGAGTACCTGCAAGTATCGATAAATAAGTGGAAAATGACCGATGTTGAAATATATTGAAGCAGAGGTCTAGTGGGTAACACCGCCTTAAGGGAGGAAATAGGGTTAGACGGTTCAAAAGATCGATTTTTTTTTTATTTCATAAATTGTTAGTAAAACTATTGAAAAATATGTTCCCAAAATTTTTAATGAAAATTCCGACTCGTTCTATTGTTATAAGCCATTAAAGGGGGAAATAGGATTAGGACAGCGTTTTCTCAATGATTTTCATGAATTTTTTTATAGTATAAAAAATGATTATAATTTATTGCGACTTTGACAATATTTTATACATATATTTGAGTATATACTATAAAATTTTGAAGAATTTTTTGAAGAATTTCTGTGAAAAACACCGAAGGTATTAGCGATCCCATATTGCTTGTTTTTCTTGGTACTATTTTTTTAAACGCGTTTTTCTGAAATCGACTTTCTTTGAACTTGCGTACACGCTAGTTGGAAAAGTTTTCAACCAATCGTTTTGAAAATTGGCAGTTACTTTCTTCATAGTATTGCGCTCTATATGAACCTAAAATAGGAATATTATCATTATTTAAAATAATTTTTTTTTGCAAATATAGTCGTAAAAAATGGCAAAAAGTCATGCTTTTTTGTTTTAACCCCTGTAAAAAATTCAATTTTCTATTCTTTCGATAGCATTTAGGTTCATATAGAAGAGAGACGTATAATAAAAGTAAATTCCAACCTCGTTTGATTTCAGATGAAAATTGCGGCTTCCAGAATGTACGCAAAATGCTGAGTCTGATTGTGACCTGCAATATGGGGTCGCTAATATTTTATAGTATATACTCAAATATATGTATAAAAATTTTATAGTATATACTTAAATATATAATTATATTCATTTTTTATACTATAAAAATATTCATGAAAATCATTGAAAAAACGCTGTCCTAACCCTATTTCCCCCCTCAACAACCTGTACACGACAATCCACAAAAAGGCTCGTGACAATCAAACTTTTCTTAAAACTTTATCGATATCTTTAACTCTTCCGAGCTTTCGAAAATATTTAAAAACTAATTTTCTATCACGCGTTTTATCATAAAAATATTTAGATTTTATTTTTTAATTAATCGGGAACATTTGATACCATTTCAAGATTAAAATTGCACTGTACGCCGTTATACGCCATAATATTTATCGCAGCATCCCTACGGTTGTGAATTTACAAGATTTTCTCGTATTAACCCCGTCGCTTATCTTGCAAGTTCGAAAAAAAAAACATACAGAATTACGAAAGTTATGTTGAGTTATGGTATTTAATATAAAGCATTATTCTATCGGTCGTTCGGATCCCCTAAAACCCTCTGTTGAACGAAACAAGTTGTCCCAGCGCTTTGTAAACCCGATTATCGACCCCCCGCACCCCTTCCAACCCTCTCGCACGATTATATCATGTTTCCACCCGGAACAGGAGTAATACGAATATGTGCAACGCGCCCCCGCATGTGTGTGCCTTTGCGTGTGTGACTGTGTGGCACCCGGTAGCGAAAGTAACCTCGTAATTTATACTGCACACGTATGAATATTCATGCCCATATGTGCACCGGTAATACGACAGTTTACGTGTATTTTAGTACAGTGACATATGGATACGTAATGTGGATAACGTGAAAATAGTAAAATAAACATCTCCGAGGGGGATGTTGAGTTCAAGGTATCGTCCTTGTAACTGGTATATGTACTACAATCAGTTATGTACAATGTTCTGTATAAACGTAATGGATATGCGATACAGTGAAACATTATAAATATGCAGTTAGTATTCGGTTGCAGGTGGACTTTGCTTTACAATCACATCCCTTTTCCTACCTATAAAAAAATACGATCTATGCAGGATAGGTTGACCACATTATTCCAGAAAATCACAATGTTTCCCAACCCTCACGTCACGTCGGATATTAACGTTTTCGAAAAAATGATGTTTTTAAAACAAAACAGTTAGAAGAACGAGCTTTTTTTGAAGAATTAAAAATAATTCGAGATTTCATCGATTTTATCCTCTTTCAATTTGTATCGCTTGTTAGCAAATTATGAGAATCAACTGAGAGGTTAAGGGAGGAGATAGCTTTAGAACTATGTTTTTTTAGTGATTTTCATGAATTTTTTTGGCAAGAAAGGAATGTATATAATTTATTGAAACTTTGAGAACATTTTATACATATATTCAAATAAAAATCGTAATTTTTTTGAAGTATTTTCTCGGAAAATGTGGGCTGCCACCCATCGGAGGTCACCATCAGACGTAGCTGTTTGGGTACATTCGGGAAGCCACAATTTACTTTAAGGACATGTCTTGAGAATTGCATTATTGGAAATTGAATTTTTTAGAGGGGTTTAACCAAAAGAGCATAATTTAGAAAATGATAAAATTTCAAAAATTAAAAGAGCATAATTTTTAGACTTCTGCTCTTTTGTTTAAACATTTCTAAAAATGCAATTTTCAATTTTTTTTAGGTTTGTTGGATGCCTATCGAAGAAAGACATGTTCTTAAAGTAAACTTGAAACCCTATTGATTTCAGATGAAAATTGTGGCCTCCGGAATGTACACAAACAGCTTGCGTGCGATGGTCACCTCCGATGGGTGGCAGCCCATATTTTCCGAGAGAATACTTAAAAAAAAAATAACGATATTTATTTGATATAAAATGTTCTCCAAGTTTCAATAAATTGTATACATTCTTTTCTTCCCAAAAAAATTTATGAAAATCACTAAGAAAACGTAGTCCTAAACCTATCGCTCCCTTAAGGGGGAAAATAGGGTTAGGACAGCGTTTTCTCAATGATTTTCATGAATTTTTTTATAGGATAAAAAATGAATATAATTTATTGAAACTTTGAGAATATTTTATACATATATTTAAGTATACACTATAAAATTTTTGAAGAATTTCCTTGAAAAACACCGAAGATATTAGCGACTCTATATTGCAGGTCACAATCAGACTCAGCATTTTGCGTACATTCTGGAAGCCGCAATTTTCATCTGAAATCAAACGAGGTTGGAATTTACTTTTATTATATGTCTCTCTTCTATATGAACCTAAATGCTATCAAAAAAAAAGAAAATTGAATTTTTTACAGGGGTCAAAACAAAAAAGCATGATTTTTTGCCATATTTTACAACTTTATTTGGGAAAAAAAAATTATTTTAAATAATGATAATATTCCGATATTAGGTTCATATAGAGCGCAATATTATGAAGACAGTAACTGCCAATTTTCAAAAGGATTGGTTGAAAACTTTTCAAACTAGCGTGTACGCAAGTTCAAAAAAAGTCGTTTTCAGAAAAACGCGTTTGAAAAAATAGTATCAAGAAAAACATAGTCAAGGCAGTCATAAATTTTTTTCGGTGTTTCTCAAGGAAATTCTTCAAAAATTTTATAGTATATACTTAAATATATGTATAAAATATTCTCAAAGTTTCAATAAATTATATTTATTTTTTATACTATAAAAAAATTCATGAAAATCATTCAGAAAAGGCTGTCCTAACCCTATTTCCTCCCTTAATGGCTTATAACAATAGAACGAGTCGGAATTTTCATTTAAAATTTTGGGAACATATTTTTCAATAGTTTTACTAACAATTTATAAAATAAAAAAAAAAATGATTTTTTCAACCGTCTAACCCTATTTCCCCCCTTGAGGAAAAAAAATGACTGATTTGACGAAGAAGGCCTCATATAATGGCCAGCTTTGCAATAAATCTAAAACTTTGTAGCGATAAAACAAGTCACCAGACGGTGCGTGCGTTTCGCTCCCCCGAGTTACCGTTACTCGATGCAAATATCTATATATAGATCCACAGTTGAAAACACGTAGTACCTGCGACCGGGTTTCATTTGTATGTATATTATAAAATTAAAGATACCATCGAAACGCGATGAATCAAATATCCGTATTTCCACGGACTTTCGTCAGAATGCGTTAAGAACATGTAAACCACGGATATAGCAGCGTCGGTATAGTAGGGACCATTAAAATTTGGATAACATTCGAGGAACATGTACCAAAGACGAAAATTGATCGTGCCAGTAGCAATTTACTGATATATTTTGGTACTGTAACTTCAAATTTGCTCAGGAGGATCCCAAAAACTCGAATATTGTCTGTGAAGTGAAAAGTGAGCAAGGAAAATCTCGCGTTTAGTTCTGGATGTAGCGCCAGTGGAATATAAAGGAACTAAATCAAAATACTTTTTCACGATGACCGTGTATTTTTTGAATAAATACCACGTCGTTAATTTTGCGCATACAGCAAGAAACAAAAACTTGTTAATTAAGCTTATCATTCGTCTCTATTGCAATGGTAAAATTTGACGGAATTACGGTATACAATAATAATTATATTCATTGTTGTTTTAGATTTCTTTGGTCTCAGCTGGAAATGTACATTTTTATATTGCGATTCAATATTTTCTGGTATTTAAGATAGAGATAAAAGGTATCGAGAATAACTTGACCAGATTTCAAACGATTCGGTTCGGTAGTTCAGGAGTAGTATTACGCCGAAAGTTTCGATGTTCTATCGGTAATACAGAATACGTAAAACAGACCCTTCGCGTCGCAGTATAAATTGGAAAATCGCACAAATTTGCGATTTTGGGTTTCACCGACAGACACGAAGAATTCTGGAACAATTGATTACTTTCTTGTATTTTTTTTTAATTTGCACGTTTTTGCAGTCGTTAAATAAAATGTTAATTGTTTCGTCAGTGGAATTGATCCATTATTTGACGCTAGGGACAGTGTGAGATAGTTATTATGGTTATTTTGATGATTAACAATTAATAAATAAATAATTATTCCATTAGATGATTGATAAAAAAAATTGCATAATCTGGTGATTATGTTTGAACAGCGATATCCACTGTTGTTATATTGTACACAATGTTTCGATAAGATGCATTAAAAATGGAGACAAGAGATGCGATAATACGAGAGTGTTTCGGCCATGAGAATAATTGACCTTGTCGTTGAATTGGACGATAACGCCATTCAGGAATCAATAACGTTGCTACATTGAATCAGAATCAAACTCACTTGTCTCCGCAGTTATTACGAGTGGCGTCATTCTACTAATTTTGTATACGATATTGATGTATATTTTTTTCTATCATGACCACGTGGAGAGATTTCCACAATTCGTACACATATGTGTACAAAACTGATTTCCGCTTCTACATTTACGATACAGGAGACCTGCAATATGGGGTCGCTAATATTTTATAGTATATACTTAAATATATGTATAATATATTCTCAAAGTTTCAATAAATTATATTCATTTTTTATACTATAAAAAAATTCATGAAAATCATTAAGAAAACGCTGTCCTAACCCTATTTCCCCACTTAACAACTCATGCGGAATCAACGCAATTTTCGAAATTCCAAAAATGATCTCGTGCAATTTTTGAGCTATCAGGTCTACACAAATAAGCCATCGTATAATGCTGCTCGCTAATGAATTTGGAGAAAATCCATCAAGATTTTACAAATTTATGTAATTTTGAAGTCTACGAAAAATCGGTATACATATGGGGCTCTGGAATTTTTACGCTGTGGGGTCAAAACTTCTTAAATCAATTCCTAAATCGAGCTTCCTAAATATTGCTTCCTCATCATTTTTTAGCGCATACACAGAGTTTCCTCCATGAGGAAGACAAAATTGAAAAAGTGAATAGGTGAAAATGATCCCAAAGCAATATGCATGTTTCAATTTGCAACATTTTTAATTGATGGTTCATCATAGAGGCATAATTATTTTTAATTATCGTCCATTATTCGGAAATAATTAATTTGAATTTCTATTCTTTTGTTATAAGTAATTATCGATGCTTCGGTAATTTTTAATGAATTTTCATTCAAATTGTGCTCACTTCTGTTTCTGTATTTCTACGTTTAACCCCGCGTGTATACACTGGGTCTTTAAGGGGGGAAATAGGATTAGACGGTTCAAAAAATCGATTTTTTTTTATTGCATAAATTGTTAGTAAAACTATTGAAAAATATGTTCCCAACATTTTTAATGAAAATTCCGACTCGTTCTATTGTTATAACCCATTAAAGTGAGTAGCTCACCTTCAGGCCCCGAGCGCGCCACGTGTTTCAAACGCGTTTTTCTGAAAACGACTTTTTTTGAACTTGCGTGCACGCTAGTTTGAAAAGTTTTCAACCAATCGTTTTGAAAATTGGCAGTTACTTTCTTCATAGTATTGCGCTCTATATGAACCTAAAATCGGAATATTATCATTATTTAAAATAATTTTTATTTGCAAATAACGTTGTAAAAAATGGCAAAAAATCATGCTTTTTTGTTATGACCCCTGTAAAAAATTCAATTTTCTATTTTTTTGATAGCATTTAGGTCCATATAGAAGAGAGACATATAATAAAAGTAAATTCCCACCTCGTTTGATTTCAGATGAAAATTGCGGCTTTCAGAATGTACGCAAAATGCTGAGTCTGATTGTGACCTGCAATATGGGGTCGCTAATATTTTCGGTGTTTTTCAAGGAAATTCTTCAAAAAATTTATAGTATATACTTAAGTATATGTATAAAATATTCTCAAAGTTTCAATAAATTATATTCATTTTTTATCCTATAAAAAAATTCACGAACATCATTGAGAAAACGCTGTCCTAACCCTATTTCCGCCCTTAAATGAACAGTCGAAATTTCGAACTCCTCTCTATTTGTCAATTTTTATTAACAACAGTTTTAAACTTTGGACTTTGACAACTTCTGGGCCATGTAGTAGACACTTCAAGAAGTAATTCAGAGTTTTTTCAGATTTTTTGAAAGCCTAGAAAACTCTGAAAACTCAACTGGTCCCTCAAAGACCACACATCATGTCTCGAAAAATATAGTGTACACACGGGTGGTTAATTGTATATATCACTGTTCTTCGTGTACAAACAATAATAAATAATAAATGTTACTTAGTTATTGTTTGTTACATTGAGAGATATCTTTTATTTATAAATACATTCTGTACATCATCGACAACAGTGGACACGCGGTCGGCGCGTGGCTTTGGCGATCACCCAAGTTAAGGGATCACATACAGTTGTCATAGGCGAAAATAAAGATTTTTTTTCATAACTAAAATGCATTTTTTAATTGACAACAGAGCGTGATTTCATAGTACAATTATTGAGCTCGATATATAATTTTATTTGTCAAGATGTATTTAAAAATTGCCGAGATTCAGCGTTTCTTCGAAAAAGTTTTTTTTTGCGATGACCACCATTACTTGAGAACGCCTTATCTGAAACATACGAATGAAATAATTCCGTTAAAGGACACGAACATCTGCTGATTGAACGAAGGATTTTTCGAAATACTGATTTTTACCGAAATATCAGTGGTTTTACTGAAACATCACTTTTTTCGTCTTATAACATTTTCGATTTTTCTTAATAAAACAACAAGATTTCACAGAAGAAAAACATCCTTAGTTCATTCAGCAGATGTTAATGTCATTTAACAGAATTATTTTATTGGTATGTTTCAGATAAGGCGTTCTCAAGTTATGGTGGTCACCGCAGAAAAAAAAAACATTTTCGGAGAATTGCTGTGGCTCGGCAATTTTCAAATATATCTTGACAAACAAGAATTATATATTAAGTTCAATAATTCTACTGTGAAATCACTTTTTCGATAAAAAAAGGCATTTTAGTTATGAAAAAATAGTTCTTGAATTTCGCCTGTGACAACTGCATATAACCTCTTAAGCAGCTTTGGCCACGGTCACTGCATGGATGGGTGACCGCTTAGTCGTGCACCGGCTGGTGCGCCGACTGGTGAGCCGGAGGCAGTTCTATTGAGTTTCCGATGTAGTAAATACAACTGAAACTCAGTTGAAAACAAGGCCTTCTTTATCGACACAGGTTTTTCGCAGTTCCCCTGTGCCCGTGGCAAACACGATAGAGTGTAGCTAAGATGTCTGCGGGGGCAATGGAATTTAGGTTAACTTAGCGAAGTGCGGATAGGGAAGCAAAATGGAAAAAATGTATTTGGGAAGGGCCATTCCAAAAAACCCGAAAGTGTATACGTTGGAACGAAGAAAAAAAATACATTTTCTACATCAATATCCGGAGTACGTGCGCAGTTGTATTTCATCATCCACGAATATCTATGTTTATCCGTGTCAATAGATTCGATGCGGCTGCACGCGGACTTTATCCAACGCCCCTGAAGTGGAATTGAGGGATTCGGGGATGAACGGCGAGGAAGAAAAACGATCGAACCAGTCGCAAGCCGTAATTTGTAGTCAAGGCTGTATACAGACTCGTTAATAGAGCGCTTTTCCCGCAAAATGTATACGTTTCGCTACTCCGCGCGTGCAGTACTGCGAAGAAATTTTCACGATCAATTGACCGTACAGTTGTGGCCAAAAGTGCGATAATTTTCATAGTTGATTTTAGAAGCTTTCATAAAGATATCGGACGATAATTAACACATTTGTGTTAATTATCGTCCGATGGGACAAACGAACGTATTGTTAATATATAAACAGATAAATAATTATCAATTCGTAGGGAAATTGACTCCCTGGAGAATTGTTCGCAGAAAATTGGCACCCGGTATTGTACTCCTGATAAATTGGCACCCGGACATTGGCCCCTGAATTAAGGGGAGAAATAGGGTTAGGAGAGCGTTTTCTTAATGATTTTCATGAATTTTTGTATAGTATAAAAAATGAATATAATTTATTGAAACTGTGAGAATATTTTATACATATATTTAAGTATATACTATAAAATTTTTATACATATATTTGAGTATATACTATAAAATATTAGCGATCCCATATTGCAGGTCAAAATCAGACTCAGAATTTTGCGTACATTCTGAAAGCCGCAATTTTCATCTGACATCAAACGAGATTGGAATTTACTTTTATTGTATGTCTCTCTTCTATATGAACCTAAATTCTATAAAAAATAGAAAATTGAATTTTTTACAGAAGTCAAAACAAAAAAGTATGATTTTTTGCCATTTTTTACAACTTTATTTACAAAAAAAAATTATTTTAACTAATGATAATATTCCGATTTTAGGTTCATATAGAGCGCAATACTATGAAGAAAGTAACTGACAAGTTTCAAAAAGATTGGTTGGAAACTTTTCAAACTAGCGTGTACGCAAGTTCAAAAAAAGTAGTTTTCAGAAAAACGCGTTTGAAAAAATAGTACCAAGAAAAACAAGCAATATGGGGTCGCTAATATCTTTGGTATTTTTCAAGGAAATTCTTCAAAAAATTCTTCAAAATTTTATAGTATATACTTAAATATATGTATAAAATATTCTCAAAGTTTCAATAAATTATATTCATTTTTTAAACTATAAAAAAAATCATGAAAATCATTGAGAAAACGCTGTCCTAACCCTATTTTCCCCCTTAATGGCTTATAACAATAGAACGAGTCGGAATTTTCATTAAAAATTTTGGGAACATATTTTTCAATAGTTTTACTAACAATTTATGAAATAAAAAACAATCGGTTTTTTGAACCGCCTAACTCTATTTCCTTTCTTAATATCGGCGAACTACCCTTTATCCGCATGATTTGTTTGGTTTTGTTTGAGTTTTTTTTGGGTTTACTCAAGTTTTTTGGCTTTTTTCGAGTTGCCGTGCAGAAGCTTTTCGCGTTGGTGGATTATTTACGCCTTACTCATAAGATTTTTTTTTAACTTTATGCCTGTTTTTTGTTGTTTTCTTCCAATTTTTTTGGCTTTGTTCGAGTTAACGCACTGGAGTCGTATAATGTGACGTAAGTCGCTATTTTATATAATCAATATATTTTAATCTTTGACCATCCGCCTAATGAAAATATATTTTCCAAATCTGTAGAATGTGAATTCTTGCGTGGAATTGAATTTTTCTTTTATCGTTTTATCTGTGCTAACTTCGGCGAGCTTCTAGCATTAAGGGAGGAAATAGGGTTAGCACAGCGTTTTCTCAATGATTTTCATGAATTTTTTTATAGTATAAAAAATGAATATAATTTATTGAAACTTTGAGTATATTTTATACATATATTTAAGTATCTACTATAAAAGTTTTGAAGGATTTCCTTGAAAAACACCGACGATGTTAGCGACCCCATATTGCAGGTCACAATCAGACTCAGCATTTTGCGTACATTCTGGAAGCCGCAATTTTCATTTGAAATCAAACGAGGTTGGAATTTACTTTTATTATATGTCTCCCTTCTATATGAACCTAAATGCTATCAAAAAAATAGAAAATTGAATTTTTTACAGGGGGTCAAAACAAAAAAGCATTATTTTTTACCATTTTTTACAACTTTATTTGCAAAAAAATATTATTTTAAATGATGATAATATTCCGATTTTAGGTTCATATAGAACGCAATAGTAGGAAGAAGGTAACTGCCGATTTTCAAAACGATTGGTTGAAAACTTTTCAAACTAGCGTGTACGCAAGTTCAAAAAAAGTCGTTTTCAGAAAAACGCGTTTGAAAAAATAGCGCGCTAGGGGCCTGAAGGAGAGCTACTCACTTTAATGGCTTATAACGATAGAACGAGTCGGAAGTTTCATTAAAAATTTTGAGAACATATTTTTCAATAGTTTTACTAACAATTTATGAAATAAAAAGAAGTCGATTTTATCAACCGTCTAATCCTATTTCCTCCCTTAAAGGGTTATATGCAATTGTTATAGACGAGATTCAAGATTTTTTTTTCATAACTAAAATACATTTTTTAATAAAAAATAAAGCGTGATTTCATAGTATAATTATTGAACTTGGAATATAATTTTTTTTGTCAAGGTATATTTAGAAATTACCGTGGTACAAGCAATTCTCCGAAAAAGTTTTGTTTTTCGGTGGCCACGATAACTTGAGAACGACTTATCTGAAACATAGGAATAAAATAATTCTGTTAGAAGGCATCAAAATCTGCTGAATGAACTTAGGATATTTTTTTTCTATGAAATTTTACGTGTTTCATTAACGAAAGAACGAGAATGTTATAAGACGAAAAAAATGATTTTTCAGTAAAGCCACTACCATTTCGGTAAAAATTAGAGTTTCGAAAAATCCTTTGTTCAATCAGCAGATGGTAATATCTTGTAATTTCTTAGGCGTCCTCAAGTTATCGTGACCACCAAATTTTTTTCGGAGAATTGCGGTACCTCGGCAATTTTTAAATATATCTTGACAAAAAAAATTATATATCAAGTTCAATAATTGTACTATGAAATCACGGTCTGTTTTCGATTAAAAAATGCATTTTAGTTATGAAAAAAAATTCTTGAATTTCGCCTATCACAACCGCGTATAAACCCTTAAATCTCAGTGTCCCAAGGTGACCGAACTAATTGCCGACGGATGATTCGATCAGTTCGTATGGATTTGGTCTAACATCCAAGCATAATACGTCAGACGTGTAAGATCGATCGGTCGAATTTCAGGAAACCGAGTTGCATTTCCAATTAGATTGTATCGAGTCGCGATAGCTCTCGGTCCTTCGCGAGATACGTGTCACCCTCCAGCTAGCTTAATAGCTATTCGCATATAGGTGTGCCTGAATATAGCTTGATTCGATTCCAATGAGGAATCAATGTCATGGTCATCGTGTTTGACCTTCCTGTTTGTTAAAACTGAAATGACTAAGCATCCCACTATCGAGACAACTGTGTGACCTTTAATCTCGTATCGTTTTGTTCGAATGTGATTGCGGTCGTAAGTGAGGACAAAATGGCAACGAGAGATCACTTCCAATTTAGTTCGATATTTCCCCGATAGGAGTACGACTTTGCACCGGTAGCGTATACGATGGGAACTGCCGTTGCACATCCGCAGGAGAAGTTAATTTAATGATAGCTATTCAATCTTTGTATGGACTTTTCCATCTGTGGTTGGACGGTTTTTGCTAGAAGGTCAGTCATTTTGACGTCCGTCTTGGACAATTTATATATAAAATACTAGGGGGGCTTGGCTCTCCTGCGCCCTTCGCGCCCCAACCCCTGACCAAAATTTTAGACACCCCTGACCAAAATTTTGGACACCCCTGACCAAAAGTTTGGACACCCCTGACCAAAATTTTGGACACAATTGACCAAAATTTTGGACACCCCTGACCAAAATTTTGGACACCCCTGACCAAAATTTTTGACACCCCTGACCTCGATTTTGGACACCCCTGGCCTCAATTTTGGACACCCACTACTCAACTCTTGTACACGGCGGCGGCGACGGCGATATATTTATATAATATAGAGAGACTATGGAAGCGCGCCGACGCTCCCCGTACGAAAGGGGTCGTTATCTTCGACATAGAAGGACGCTGAAGTCATTCCCCTCAGCGTAGATTTCTAAAAATATAAATGAAAACTACTATTTCTACTTTTATTTCGTGATTTCTATTTACTTGACCAAATTTTTAATAATTCGCTTTGATATAGTTTGATAAAGCCGTTTGGCCAATAATGTCAATAAGCTCTGCCGGTCACACACAGTCGGTAAAACAGACCTTTCACCGGCAGGTAAAATAAATGACTTTCAGGCTGAAGCTTTAGTTTTCGCCCCATGCAATTCAACAAGTTTTCCTTCATTTTTGGTCCCTACATTTTTTGATAATAATAATAATTGGTACTTTATTAAAAAAGTACATCAGTACTATTCAAAATACTAATTCGAAATATTGCGTACATGATGAAGAGGTACTAAATTGTAAACGAGATTCAGGATCGTTGATCACTGATCAATAAATCTCTCACCCTCCGCGGGATACTCTATACATATAGATGGGATTTGTTCAATAGGGAGATTAATGTGTAGGGTTTTATACGTCTTCGGTGCAGGCAATGTGTACCGTTGACCTGAATAGTGAAATAAAAGGCGACAATAGCATTGTTCCGTTATCGTTGAATTGACAATCCCCGGATGAAATGAAACTCTATTTTATGTAATGCCAATTTCGCCCAAGAGCTCAACTTAACTCAATTCCAAGTGTAGAATATTAAAGGGCACGAGGTACCGCTACTGGTATTTTCTCGCGGCGTAATATTTTCTCATTTGCCACTCTCGAAGCTGCATATACACTCTATCACGTATCTCGCTTCGCGCGGTAGCACGAAATCGTGAAATTTCTGTGTTTCCCCATGAGAGACAACGGTGTCACGTGTTAAGCTGCGTGTGACGTGGATACGAGATTCCGTGACTGAAATACCGCAAGAATAGAGCACTGGCGCGACGAATAGATTATTGCGTTCAAAATGTTTCATAAAAAACGAAAAATCATGTTTTCTTAAGGCATTATATACGCGAAAAATTTAAAAATTTTTAAGTTTTTTTAAATTCTTGATTCCATTAGCCTCAACGGTTAGGAATATTTTAAGCTTTACAGAATTGAAAAGTTCCAAAAATTGTTAAAGTTACAGCGTTTACAGCGTAAAACTTTTTTCACGATTCACTTTTTTGAACCTTGTGAAAGTTCTAACTCTTGAACGAAGGTTCGGATCGCTTTGAAATTTTTACAACGTATTCTTAGTATCATCACCTATCGTGTGAACCATAGAAACAAAAATTTCGATGACACAGAAAAATATAAAAAATAAAATACCTACAGAAGATTGAGTAAAAAAATGTTGAGTTTCGAATTTTTATTATAATAATTTTTTTTCAATGATATTGTTGGTTCGCACTGAAAATACATTCATTATGGAATTATAAACATGTTTGTTTATTTTTTCAGACACCCACATCGATGCCGAGAACTTTCACCATCATCGCGCGCGCAAAAAATACCATTCTTTATTATGTTATATCTCCGCCATTTGTTAATATTTCTGATTTTTTTACATATATTTAACCATGTGCATGAATGATCTGTAAACAAATTTTGTCAATATATGCGTCATTTTGTTTTAACCGCGTCTAGAAAAGTAACTTCGAAAATCGGCGAAATCGCGTATGTAAAACCTTAACTCGGAAAGATAGCGATATGACCTTCAGGTTTGACCTCCGGGTATGACCTTCTTACCTCTCATATACGACGGCGGCGGCGATATATTTCGTATAATATATATGTACGTGTGATTAAAGAAATAATAGCTTCATGTTATATTTATTGGTTTGTCGTTCTGTTATTTTAAGGGGGAAAATAGACTTAGGACAGCGTTTTCTCAATGATTTTCATGAATTTTTTTATAGTATAAAAAATGAATATAATTTATTGAAACTTTGACAATATTTTATACATATATTTAAGTACATACTATAAAATTTTTGAAGAATTTCCTTGAAAAATACCGCAGATATTAGCGATCCCATATTGCAGGTCATCATCAGACTAAGCATTTTGCGTACAATCTGGAAGCCGCAATTTTCATCTGAAATCAAACGAGGTTGGAATTTACTTTTATTGTATGTCTCTCTTCTATATGAACATAAATGCTATCAAAAAAATGGAAAATTGAATTTTTTACAGGGGTCAAAACAAAAAAGCATGATTTTTTGCCATTTTTTGCAACTTCATTTGCAAAAAAAAAATTATTTTAAATAAAGATAATATTCCGATTTTAGGTTCATATAGAGCGCAATACTATGAAGAAAGTAACTGCCAATTTTAAAAACGATTGGTTGAAAACTTTTCAAACTAGCGTGTACGCAAGTTAAAAAAAAGTCGTTTTCAGAAAAACGCGTTTGAAAAAATGTACCAAGAAAAACAACGTCAAAGCAGTCATAGATTTTTTCGGTGTTTTTCAAGGAAATTCTTCAAAAAATTTATAGCATATACTTAAGGTAGTAGTCTGGTAACTTAAGCCGATTTTCATGTCTTTTTTGGAGGGCATTTTTTTGTAGGAAAATAAAAATGAATCGTTTTGGATATTTAGGATGTTTTTATTTGTTAAATAACATTTTTTGAATCGTTTTAAATCGTTTTGGATATTTAGGATGTTTTTATTGGAAAAAAAAGTTTTTTTTTCCAAAGTCCGCCATTTTGTTATTTATCCATGAAATTTAACGTCAGTAGTTCCGACCAGAATGACATGTCTATAGATTAAGAATTATCAAGAATTTTTTATTTCAGATAACATCAAGAGCCAAAATCACCGGGGCCACCAACACGCTTTTTTTTCGAGGTGCCAACTTCGATCAATAATAATAATAATAATAATAAACTATTAAATTTTTTCAAAAACAATTTTTTTTGTATCTTTAATAAGTAAATAAAAACATCCTAAATATCCAAAACGATTCATTTTTATTTTCCTACAAAAAAACGCCCTCCAAAACGACATGAAAATCGGCTTAAGTTACCAGACTACTACCTTAAATATATGTATAATATATTCTCAAAGTTTAAATAAATTGTATTCATTTTTTTTACTATAAAAAAATTCATGAAAATCATTGAGAAAACGCTGTCCTAACCCTATTTCCTCCCTTAATGGCTTATAACAATAGAACGAGTCGGAATTTTCATTAAAAATTTTGGGAACAAATTTTTCAGTAATTTTACTAACAATTTATGAAATAAAAAAAAATCGATTTTTTGATCCGTTTAACCCTATTTCCTCCCTTAATCGGCGAAAAGATTAGACGGTGAAAAGGAAATACAAGGTATATTAAATCGACGATTATAAACGTAGTGGATGTACAAAAAAAGATCATTTGATTTGCTCGATATAAAAGTATAATAAACGAAAGGTTTGTGTACATGCATCTGCCATCCATTTTGTCAAATTATTGTATCATCTTGTAAAACTCGATATTATAAATTTATCTTGGAAATTTTCTAGATCTGATCGAAGCAAACATTGGCCGTTCCTCTTAAACCATTAGAATCTATCTTAGGTCGTTATTGTTATTATTTAAGGTAGTAGTCTGGTAACTTAAGCCGGTGTTCATGTCTTTTTTGGAGGGCGTTTTTTTGTAGGAAAATAAAAATGAATCGTTTTGGATATTTAGGATGTTTTTATTTATATATTAAAGTTACAAAAAAAAATTTTGTTGAAAATTTTTTTTTTTTGTATCTTTAATATGTAAGTATAAACATCCTAAATATCCAAAACGATTCATTTTTATTTTCCTACAAAAAAACGCCCTCCAAAAAAGACATGAACATCGGCTTAAGTTACCAGACTACAACCTTAAGTGCTTCGACCATGGCTATCGGAACATTAGACAGCGTTTCCTTACATTTCCCATATATTTGGTCATTACCGAACATCGTTAAAAGCGATATCAATACTCGACAGCGCGGCCATCACAACAGAGAGATAGCAGGGCGGTAATAATAATCGAGGGATCATCAAGTTTCACGTTAAGACGTTCCACCTTATTCTCCGTGTATATACAGCCAGGGGGTTAGCCAGAGGTGCCGGGATTTTAACCGCAGTCGGAGGTTACTCGGAGGTCACCAAGGGTGATCATGGTACTCGAAGGTTACCACGAAGCCATTACTGTTATAGCCCCTGCTTGCCGCATAATATCCTCCGTGTCGATGAAAATAACGAGAAGATCTCTCGGTTGATGCATAAGAGTGACACACTATCTCGAGGGTGTGCTAGGGCTGCTTTTGTTATAAAATACAAACAATAATGTGCGCAATAATGTGTTGGACATAACAGTGTCACTCGCAGATGCCATTTACCGTGTATGGTCGCGAAGCGTCCCCGGCATCTTAAGCTACTGTCGTTGTAATGATCCGGATTGACGGACGTGATATGTTTTCGACAAGCTCTTAGACTTCGAATAATACGAAGGCAACTTCTACTATAATACCGGATATTGAAGAAATGTCATCCGTAGCACGGTCTATGAGTCCCATTCTCTTCGACATGTGGAGCATTTCCAGTACAGTATATATTCGGTCCCGTACCATTTAGATCAGATTATTCCTAGAGAATAGGGTGTATATGAGCCGTTTCATATGAAGCGCAACGATTTTTTGCCGAGGGTATCACGAGGGTGTTAATATAATTGGCACCCTTAAGATTAGTAAGTAAAAGGAGTTTGGTGCATCAATTTTTCTTTAATATACTCGTTATTCGATTTCCTCGAAAATATCATTTGCGAACTAAACAACCTTCCAGCATTCCCTCAGCCGAAATTTCATCCTCTGGCACGACCCATATATTTATAAATATACAAATAAGCTCGGTGTTGAGGGGATGTATTTGTAAATATATATATATATACGCCGGATCGCTTAATTCTCTTCTGGCGCCGCAAGCTTCGATCCCAAAGACCCTCTCTCGTAACTCGCCGTTGATGTCCTTATATTATATCAGATCCCTCTCGTCCACCCCCAAGGCGTACCGTATTTTATACATTCGATTTACATATTCATGAAAAAAAAACGAGAGCCAGCGCACTTTGCTCTTCCATAGACGCTTTTGTTTAGCTCTGTCGTTCTTTGGTATAAACGCTTTTTTTTCTCTCGAATTGATACTCTGTACTCGGTCGAGATAAGCGCCTCAGGCACAAGTGTGACGAGAAGCATGGCACAAAACGTGTGACGAATGACCATTAATAGGATGTAATAACATTAACTATTATTATTACTGAAAGGGCAAGAATTGAGTTGAAGTAGAAACGTCACTTTATTCGGTCAACGATAATGATGGTGACGATGATATGACGATGATGACAATGATGATAAGAATAATAATAATAATAATAAATAGAGGAGACTGCGGAAAATGGCAATACGTTTTCTCAGGTACCGAACTTCAATGTGAAGGCGAACAAGTGACAATAAAACGTTTTATTGATGAATTGTGATACTTTACTTGCAACATTATGATTGATTCAAGTTCGTGGTACCAAATGCTCGTCCCCACACGCTCTTTAAGGTTCACTGATATTAACGGGCGCCGTTATTCACGCGTCTTGAATCACGAAGTTTTTAGGTTAGATTTTTTTTGAGCTTCGTTTGGCTCGTCCCTTTACGGCAATGGCGCTCATAATCCATTTGATTGTTGATGGCCAAAGAAAATTCAAAAAAGTTAAGAATGTTAAAAAAAAGAAAATTGCTAACAGCCATGAACTCAATGATTTCTCCAGGAGTGCCCTATACATTATAGAGAATTTACGACTGCACATCACAAGTCAACGGATGCCGTGCATTATATTTTAACGAGATGAGTAATATACTAACCATCACCAATGAACAGACAGTAGTTATATATATAAATATTAGGGCGATTTTTTTTTTTCAACTATTTTACTTTTTCAGTCCCCACCCGAAATTTTGTTGGATCCGTCGAAAAATAAATTCCCTGAAAGTTACAGCCCTTAATATTAATTCTAAGTACTTTCCCAAAGCGTGAGAAGATTTTCCATCTAAAATACACGTAAATCGATTTATTTTTTTTTCGAATTTCTATAACTCAGCCGCGTTTTATGCTATCATATTGTTCTTGGTTTCGATTTACTCAGAATAAAACAATCTAAAAAAGTGCCTTTTGCGGCGAAAGTGTAAATTGTATTGGTGAGTTGGTACGGGTCACTGAAGTTGATTTTTACCCAAAATTCTCGTTTTTTTGCTGTTATCTCCGAAACAATTAACTTTACGAAAAATATGTAAACGAAAAATTTGTTGGAAATTCAATTTCCTATAAAAAAGGTCCTATCGACACAATTTTCTAGATTAATATTTCTTGAGATATTGAACTTTTTTTATTTTTTTTATTATTTAATATTTCATATTTTATAAATTTTGTACTACTCATAAGTTGAAGTTCAATATCTCAACAAATATTAATCTAAGCAATTGGGTCGATAGGACCTTTTTTGTAGGAAATTAAATTTTCAACAAGTTTTTCGTTTACATTTTTTTCGTAAAGTTAATTGTTTCGGAGATAACAGCAAAAAAACGAGAATTTTGGGTAAAAATCAACTTCAGTGTCCCGTACCAACTCACCAGTACAATTTACACTTTCGCCGCAAAAGGCACTTTTTTAGATTGTGAACAATATGATAGCATAAAATGCGGCTGAGTTATAGAAATTTGAAAAAAAAAATTCGATTTACGTGTATTTTAGATGGAAAATCTTTTCACGCTTTGGGAAAGTACTTAGAATTAATATTAAGGGCTGTAACTTTCAGGGAATTTCTTTTTCGACATATCCAACAAAATTTCGGGTGGGGACTGAAAAAAAAAATAGTTGATAAAAAAATGGCCCTAATATATATATAATATTGTATATATAGATATATAGTATGAGTACAAAGATGGGACATTCTCCGCCACCAGGACCTGACTGTGAACCTCACCATTTTTTATTATTTTTTTCCTTCGAGCGTGTTATACAGTGATAAGAGTACAAACGAAATAAACCACATCAATTTTATGATTTTTTCGAAAATCGGTGTGGTCGCAAATAATCTAAAGTGTTAATTTAACAATGAGGGTCGATATTAATTTTTTCAAATTTACACCGTAAATTCCTTATAAGAAAATTTTTTAGATTATTTCGCTTATACGTGTAGCTTTGATTTCGTTAATACAGTTAAATCAAGACACAATTTTTTATTAACCAGTATTGGAAATTTAATTTTTTTATTATTTATTTTATATTAAATAAATATTTCCATGTAACCGACAGTGATGGATGCGCGGTCGGTGCGCGGCTTCGGCGATCTCCCATGTTAAGCAGTATTGGCCTCGGTCAGTACTGGGATAGATGACCGCTTACCCGTGCACTGGCTTGCATGACGACTACCGAACGGGAGGCAGTTTTCCTGAGTTTCTGATGGTAATACAACTGAAATTCGCTCAAAACAAAAACCGTCTGAATCGACACAGGTTTTCCGCAGTTACCCTGTGCCCATGGTAAATGCGATACAGTGTAGATAAGACGTTTGCGGACCCAACGGAAGTTAGGTTAGCTTGGCGAAGTGCGTGTAGGGAGTGATAGGGGAAAAAATGGAAAAAATGGAATTGGGAAGGGTCATACGTAAAAATTCGAAAGGTCATACGGTGAAACACACGATAATAAAAGAACTAAAAATAAAATAAAATATTTTCATGTGACAGCTAGAGAGGTTGAATATAAAAAATTAGACTTCGAGTTATCGTAGATTATTTTGATGGCATACAAACTATACTGAAAAATCCTGTAAAAATACTATATTATAACTCTAAGATTAACGTTTTGTATTCTATAAAAAAATAATAATAATACAACAAAAATTCCTCCATTTGTTGAAAAAATAAAAATAAAAATGTGATTTGATTTCAGGCACTATAGTGCCTGAAATAAAATTTTACGAGTAACTGAAATAGTCTGAAAAATGTTGTTTTCCATCAATGAATTTACCAGGTAAATTTGAGTAAAATTGACAACGATCGTCATGGTTTAATTAACGGTTCAATTAATATTATTATGATCACCCCAATTTTCTACAAAATCTCAAAATTAACGTGGCTCTTTTTGTGTGTCGTTCCATAGCATGCTTGAAGAAAAAATAATAAAAATTGGTAAAAATCACAGACTGATCGAGATGCCAAGGAATGCCCCATGTATAAACGTCATAAAGTCCTTCGCAATGTTATTGCATCCATGTATTGACCGGATTACAACTCGGAGATTTTCGACTCTTGGAAGGGGTTTAATCACCGAAGAACGTTCATGGTCTGTCGTATTTCTTGAGAAAAATATGTTTTGTTCCTACCGTGACATTAAATTATAGAATCTTCTCTGGAATTTCCGGACCGCATCATTTTCCAACCCTCGATATTTAAAAAAAATCAAATACACTTATCTCACGAACGACTGACAAAATGGAAAAAAATTATAAACGATATCTGAACCAATATCTCTGCAGTTAATATTTAATAAATACAGTTATATTTTTTTTATGGAAATCGATTCAGAAAATAGGATTTGTTTACATTAATGTTGGAATAATATTATATTATTACAAATTTTTTCACGAGACGCTTGCGCTTTAAGGGAGGAAATAGGGTTAGACGGTTCAAAAAATCGATTTTTTTTGAATTTCATAAATTGTTAGTAAAATTATTGAAAAATATGTTCCCAAAATTTTAAATGAAAATTCCGACTCGTTCTATTGTTATAAGCTATTAAGGGGGGAAATAGGGTTAGGACAGCGTTTTCTCAATGATTTTCATGAATTTTTTTATAGTATAAAAAATGAATATAATTTATTGAAACTTTGCGAATATTTTATACATATATTTAAGTATATACTATAAAATTTTGAAGAATTTTTTGAAGAATTTCCTTGAAAAACACCGAAGATATTAGTGACCCCATATTGCTTGTTTTTCTTGGTACTATTTTTTCAAACGCGTTTTTCTGAAAACGACTTTTTTTTAACTTACGTACACGCTAGTTTGAAAAGTTTTCAACCAATCGTTTTGAAAATTGGCAGTTACTTTCCTCATAGTATTGCGCTCTATATGAACCTAACATCGGAATATTATCATTATTTAAAATAATTTTTTTTTTTCAAATAAAGTTGTAAAAAATGGCAAAAAATCATGCTTTTTAGTTTTGACCCCTGTAAAAAATTCAATTTTCTATTTTTTTGATAGCATTTAGGTTCATATAGAAGAGAGACATATAATAAAAGTAAATTCCAACCTCGTTTGATTTCAGATGAAAATTGCAGCTTCCAGAATGTACGCAAAATGCTGAGTCTGATTGTGACCTGCAATATGGGGTCGCTAATATCTGCGGTGTTTTTCAAGGAAATTCTTCAAAAATTTTATAGTATATACTTAAATATATGTATAAAATATTCTCAAAGTTTCAATAAATTATATTCATTTTTTATGCTATACAAAAATTCATGAAAATCATTGAGGAAACGCTGTCCTAACCCTATTTCCTCCCTTAACCTTTGAGAACGGCGACGCAATATTTGAGACACGAAGATGACGATTGGTCGATTCCACTTTCTTGAATGTGCAATCCCAGCCGTCAATTAGCCGCGGATTATATTATTTGCACGTGTAGTTGACTAATCCCTCAAAGTTTCGCATGCCGAAGACCAGTCAGACTACGAATTACAGACCGTCTGCGTCTGTTCAAATTAACGAGATCCATCACTTCTACTCGCGCCGAATCTAACAATTAGAAGACGACAACTATAGAATCACCGTCTGATGTGTATTCTCCTTTTCTCACGTCCTTCTCTGTCGTAATTCTCTGTATAATTTTACCTCGCGCTTGTACAAAATTGACAGTTGAATGAATTTTGGGACATGCCGAATTTCTCAAGCAAAGTGTGAATTACCGAGGAATATTGAATTATTAAATGGAAGAAAAAATTCTGTTCCATCTGCCAAAGTTTCCAGTCATTGCCCCTTACTCTACGATAACTGATCGGCCCACGTATCCACATAAAGTATTGCATTGAATATGAGCTGAATTATGCGCTAATCATTCGAATTCAAACGTCGATAAAACACGTATTTCATTTATTTATTTGATGATTTTTATGATTTTCGTTTAGTAACGTGAAAAAGAGTTGTTATATCATCGCGCTAGTGTCGAGGGCTCACATATTCCTGCGCCCACTTAAAACCGAGTGAATTTGAAAAATTATTACAGAGGTTATATGGTGAAAAAAAATTGAATTGTTGATTTCACATTTTTTATTAACTTTTCAACTGTACGAAAAAAAATTTTGTATTTAAAAAAGATATATTAACATTATTTTTTACGGGTATACATGGACTACTGATGAAAACCATGGCGACTCCTTGTCGACATCATAAATTCACCAAAAATTATCCAATTTGCAGAAATAAAAAAGAATGTAATAAAATAATGTAGTAGTAATAGTCTGACGGAGGGACTTTTTTTTTTCCAAAAATAAAGAAATTACTGTATTTCAAACTTTAGTATGCAATTTGAAAAAAAAATTAGTGTTTAAGAATTTATAATAAATTGGCCAAAAAAAAAAAAAAAAACCTCTCGTCAGACTATAGAGGAAATAATTATCAAGTATAAAAAAAAAGTTAAATAATATTAAAAATTGACTGAGTTATCGTGCTGATACTGTCTAAAAACATAGTTTCAAGAAAAATGCGTTAAAATAATGTTAATATTGAAAAAAAAAGAAAAAAAAGTTTTTTCCTATAGTTAAAGAGTTAATAAAAATGTGAAATTAACATTAAAATTTGTTTTTCACTATATAATTATTGTAATAAATTTTCAATTTACTGGGTTTTCATTGGAACTACTGGAGTTAAATTTTATGGATAAATAACAAAATGGCGGACTTTGGAGAAAAAAAACTTTTTTCCTACTGAAGGAAAAAAAATTTTTTTTCCAAAGTCCGCCGTTTTGTTATTTATCCATGAAATTCAACTTCAGTAGTCCCGACCAGAATGACATGTCTATGGATTAAGAATTATCAAGAATTTTTTATTTCAGATAACATCAAGAGCCAAAATCACCGGGGCCACCCACGCGCTTTTTTTTTTCCAGGTGCCAACTTTGATCAATAATAATAATAATAATAATAAACTATTAAATTTTTTCAAAATTTTTTTTTTCTATCTTTAATATGTAAATAAAAACATCCTAAATATCCAAAACGATTCAATTCTATTTTCCTACAAAAAAACGCCCTCCAAAAAAGACATGAAAATCGGCTTAAGTTACCAGACTACTACCTTAATTTGGGGCCCAATTTTCCGCGGCTAATTTTCCGAGTACCGCGACAAGCACTTTGAGGGATCTCAAGGAATGGAATCGAAATGGGAACAAAGGGGAAGGAACGTGAGATCCTCAAAAACCATAGACGATGGAAAAAATAATAAAATGTCGAAAATTGATGTGCGAAAGTACATTTAAAAAAATCAGAATTGATCATATCAACGACCCTGGATATTCAAGGCCATGATAGATACATTTTGGATAGGAGAAATGATTGGATAGCTTAGTTCGGTGCGAGGCGTAGAAGTTGAAGGTGGTGATCTTGACCAAGAGAGTCATTAGGTGGCTCTGATGGATATCCTTGTCCCTTCGCACAAATCGTCCTAATGGGGCTCGGCGTGATACGACGTTTCGAAGAATTGTCCTTAATAAGAGGAAACACGATCCTCGTAGCCTTTTAGTACCGTATTTGACACCAGACGTGGATAACATGAAAGGGATAACGGCGGCCATATCGGAAATTGTTCAAACGGCAACATAGGTAATAGAAGGCCAGTTTTTTTTGTGCCGGACGGCTTTATGGCGAGACGGCTTGTTCGAATAAAAATTAAAAAAAACAAAACGAGATTTTAAACTTGTAACGAATCGTGATAACGTTCGTAAACATTTTCGAATTTCGAGTTTAAAATAAAATGGCAACAGGAAAACCAAAGTAAGGTAAAATTCAGTTTATAGTTTTGTTCGAGATGAATGAAAACAAAACGAATTTATCAAAAATCTATTTGAACCATTATTAACAGAAATTTGTTAAGAATGTGCCGTTCAAATTTTCAGTTAATTGACAGAATAGTTTGCGAGTAATCGTGTCCATTGTTGTTGGAAACGACTTTTCTTTATAACCTCAATTAAAACGACTTTTCTTTATAACCTCCATTTATATTATGTCAATATCTTTAAGGGGGGAAATAGGGTTAAGACAGCGTTATCTCAATGATTTTCATGAATTTTTTTATAGTATAAAAAATGAATATAATTTATTGAAACTTTGAGAATATTTTATACATATATTTAAGTATATACTATAAAATATTAGCGACCCCATATTGCAGGTGACAATCAGACTCAGCATTTTGCGTACATTCTGGAAGCCGCAATTTTCATCTGAAATCAAACGAGGTTGGAATTTACTTTTATGATATGTCTCTCTTCTATATGAACCTAAATGCTATCAAAAAAATAGAAAATTGCATTTTTTACAGGGGTCAAAACAAGAAAGCATGATTTTTTGCCATTTTTTACAACTGTATTTGCAAAAAAAAAATTATTTTAAATAATGATAATATTCCGATTTTAGGTTCATATACAGCACAATACTATGGAAAAAGTAACTGCCTATTTTCAAAACGATTGGTTGAAAACTTTCCAAACTAGCGTGTACGCAAGTTCAAAAAAAGTCGTTTTCAGAAAAACGCGTTTGAAAAAATAGTACCAAGAAAAACAAGCAATATGGGGTCGCTAATATTTTATAGTATATACTTAAATATATGTTTAAAAATTTTATAGTATATACTTAAATATATGTATAAAATATTCTCAAACTTTCAATAAATTATATTCATTTTTTATACTATAACAAAATTCATGAAAATCATTGAGAAAACGCTGTCCTAACCCTATTTCCCCCTTTAAGGCGATCGTACCGTGTGGCGGCTGTATTTTTTCGCCTTTTTTTGTGAATTTTTTCTAACGAACAATGCAAATACACCATCTGGGAATTTTTACAATATATTTATTAACATTTCTACAGTCACTCAGAATTTTTTGAGTCAAAATATAGATTGGAATCGACTTTACAGCGTTCGAAAGATACACATATGAAAAACAAGTAGGATGGCTGATGGCTGACATGATTTTCCCTCTTCTGTTCATCTGAAATTAAAACAATGAAATGACATTTTAATCCGTAGATCTGTGGCCATAGCCGGAACTAGGATTAAATTAAAATATTGAAAATTACATTTTTGGCACGGTTTTGAAAAGTTAGTTCCGTTTTTTGTCATTTTTTTCGTCTCACGGATATAGCCAAAGGTCTACGGATTCAAATGCCATTTCATTTTTTGATAAATTATATCGTGACATGTAAGGAACATTTTAAGGTAAAGAGAGCGACAAATGAATGAGATATTATTTTTGTATCACTGTTTATTCCAGGCTCTGCTAGCTATTTCAATCAGACATTTGAAACTCCCGTTGTCACATAGAATCTCGTGGCACAAGTGGTCACAATCGCCCCTATACTCGAAGGAAAAAAATAAAATTTAACAAAACATTTTTTTCATATTTTTAGACGGGCCCACTTGACATGGAATTCCCCATATAAGTCACGTTATGAATAATGTGTGCTAAAGAGTCATGCACTTATGTTTTATTACCCGTATATGTTGAGTTTGCGTCAATGTTTTGATTGGACACAGAGAGAGAGAGAGAGGGAGAGAGAGAGAGAGAAAGAGGAAAAGCCCAGTTAGATCCTAGAATAAATAAAGACATGTCTAGGTAAGCCAGATACGACTGTAGTTCTCGTTCGCTCTCCGTTTCTCTGATTTCCTCGGTCTATGAATCACGTTGATGTATATACGCCCTCACACAGTAGTCCAAGCCAGTAAGAGTCAGACAGACTGGAGCCCCCTCTCGGAACGATAGCGTATAGCCAAGAGAACGAAATCCAGAACTCCGCCGGAGAAGATTTTCTCTCGCGAATACACGAGGGATTTCAGCGGACGATACACTTGTTCGTGCTTTCTCACTTTCTTCACTGGATCCGAGATCGCAACGGTCGAAGACCCTTCGATGATTTTCTGAAATTCGTGGATATACTTCTGTAGTCTGTATCAGGGATTTTCTTTGCACGTGAGACTCGTACGTTACCTTTTTCGGTCTCTCCCATGAGCGGTCTCTCCCATATTGTACGGACAATAAATTCTTCTGTGACGTGGGAGAGTGTGTAGGAGAGAAATGACAGATTTATTAATTTTTCAAGAAACACAACGTTCCCCGAATCGTACACCTTCAATGACTTTTAATTTTTTAGCGTTGTGTACAGTTTACAAAAAGAAAAACTCCGCTGAAATATTTCTCTGCGACAGACAAGACTACAGGAATGGAAAATGTACTATATTAACTTATATCGTATAAAAAATTTAGCTAAATACATTTTGTAGTTAAAGAAATTGCATATGAAATCGTTTATTTAATGTTCTCGATGAAATTTGATCATTTGAAAACGTATTGAAGATACCATTTAGGAACCAATTGAGAATGCGATTGCCAAATGACTTTTGCTATTTTTTTTGTTATTTCCTTTCAATTACAATAAATTCCAAATTTTCTTAACTTCATTCTTCGGTTCTGGTAATCTGTATGATACGCTCCGTATTAAGGGGAGTAAATAGGGTTAGACGGTTAAAAAAATCGATTTTTTTTTAATTTCATAAATTGTTAGTAAAACTATTGAGAAATATGTTCCCAAAATTTTAAATGAAAATTCCGACTCCTTCTATTGTTATAAGCCATTAAAGGGGGAAATAGGGTTAGGACAGCGTTTTCTCAATGATTTTCATGATTTTTTTTATAGTATAAAAAGTGAATATAATTTATTGAAACTTTGAGAATATTTTATACATATATTTAAGTATACGGTGTGACAATTATAAGGTGGCCATGTATTTTTTATCGCTTTGGCGTTAAAAAATCGGGGAGTTTAAAAAGCGGTTTCCGAAGGATTTTGGATGCGCTTTTCGAAAAAAAATATGTCGCTGATGTGAGACGTACCATTCTTGGGTAACGAGAAATTTTTGTTCGAAAAAAATATTAAAAATGCTTTTTTATTTTGGAACAATAAAGTTCATTCAATTATGTACACGAAACACTGGTCGCAAACTCGTTTCAAGGTTTTTATCGTGGAGAAAAAAAATGTTGAACTTGCATGTTTTGTGAGTGTATCCGTCTTTAATTTCGAGAACAGTAGAACAACTACAGCAGTAGTCATGTTGGATCACGTAGTATCTGTTTGATTTCACGTCCGTCGGAGAGTGAGGTTCAGAAGGCCATGACTATCACGACGAGAAGTGACATAATGCTGAAACTTGGAGCCGAAGAAAATTAAATACAGCAAGACCGGGCAAACGTAGCTCGACCGATCCTTTTCTGATTAAAGATAGCCGTCGTATCTTTATCGAATAATTATGAAAGATCATTCGGTATCGTTGATCAGTGAAGGTGAGGTAAAGTTACGTTCGTCTTATCTTAAATGATTTTTTTTTGCGTGAATCTAAGGTTTTCGCGCATCGGTCCATCGCGCTTTCACAAGGTACGTTCACTGCAAAATGTCCGGTTTGTCAGTGGTTTTCGTCGCTTTTTAAACAATGCCCATGACGTGAAACGTTTCCGTGCATGGAAACCTTGTCCATACAAAATTACATAAAGCGAGACGGCGAACGTAACTCGACCGATCCTTTTTTCATTAACCATATCTCATCTCGATCGAATCGTTTTAAGACCATTCTGAACACTAATTTTACAACCATTCCGAAGACTAATGTTGGTCTTAAAACTAGTCTTGAGGATGATATTAAAACTAGTCTTCGAAGTGGTCTTAAAACTAGTCTTGAGGATGGTCTTAAAATTAGTCTTGAGAATGGTCTTAAAACTAGTCTTGAGAATGGTCTTAAAACTAGTCTTCAAGATGACTATAAAACTAGTCTTGATGATGGTCTTAAAATTAGTCTTGAGAATGGTCTTAAAACTGGTCTTGAGAATGGTCTTAAACCTAGACAAGTTTGAAGACCATTCTCAATTCTAGTTTCACAACCATCCTGAAGACTAGTTTTAAGACCATTCTCAACACTAATTTTAAGACCATTCTCAACACTAATTTTAAGACCATTCTCAACACTAATTTTAAGACCATTCCGGAGACCAATTTCACAACCATTCTAAAGACTAGTTTTAAGACCATTCTCAAGACTAGTTTTCCAACCATCCTGAAGACTCAAGATCATTCTCAAGGTCAAATTTACAACCATTCTAAAGTCTAGTTTTGAGACCGTTCTCAAGACCAGTTTTAAGACAATTCTCAAGACTAGTTTTAAGACCATTCCGAAGACTAGTTTTAAGACAAACATTAGTCTTCGGAATAGTTGTAAAATTAGTGTTCAGAATGGTCTTAAAACGATTCGATCGAGATAAGATATCGTTAATGAAAAAATGATCGGTCGAGCTATGTTTGCCTTGTCTCGCTTTATGTAATTTTCTATGGATACAAGGTTTTCATGAACGGAGACCTTTTGCGTCATGTGCATTAATTAAAAGGCGACGAAAACCATTGACAAACCGGATAATTTGTAGTGAACGTGCCTTGTGAAAGCGCGATGGATCGATGCGCGAAAACCTTAGGTTCACGCAAAAAAAAATTATTTAAGATAAGCCAAACGTAACTTTACCTCACCTTCTCTGATAAACGATGGCGAAAGATCCTTCATAATTATTCGATAAAGATACGACGGCTATCGTTAATCAAAAAAGGATCGGTCGAGCTACGTTTGCCCGGTCTTGCTGTATTTAATTTTCGTTGGATCCAAGTTTTAGCATTATGTCACTTTTCGTCGTGATAGTCATGGCCTTCTGAACCTCACTATCCGACGCACGTGAAATCAGACAGAGACTACGTGATCCAACATCACTACTGCTGTAGTTGTTCCACTGTTCTCGAAATTAAAGACGGAAAGACTCACAAAATATGCAAGTTCAACTTTTTTTTTCTCTACGATAAAAACCTTGAAACGAGTTTGCGACCAGCGTTTCGTGTACAGAATTGAATGAACTTTATTGTTCAAAAATAAAAAAGCATTTTTTTAAATTTTTTTCGAAAAAAAATTTCTCGTTACCCAAGAATGGTACGTCCCACATCAGCGACATATTTTTTTTCGAAACGAATTATCTATTATCTATTATCTATATATCTGAGATATCAGATATATAGATAATAGATCTGAGAACTTGTGCACTTCGACCATTTTCCAAAAGTGCTACCTTAAAGTTGTCCGGCCGGGGGCGGGGGGATACAAAAAATGACGCGACCTCTTTACGTGAATTTTTACCGAGAAAAAGAAATCCAAAGTCGACGATCTGTATAGAAAGAACTTATCGTCTCTCGGTGAACGTTTTATATAGCACGGAGATAAAAAAAACGACTATAGTGGTACATAGGTCGATATAGACGCAAAATCTAGCAACGATAAATTCAACGGTCCGGATAGACCTTGTATGAGAATAGGGAGGGAAAAAAACGCGGAAAATCGTTGAGAAGGATCGCGGGAGGAAAAGAGACGTCGAGAAATGTTGAGGGAATGCGAGGGCATCAAGGGATCGACAGAAAACTATTTACCGCACAGATATCTCGACTGCTCTTTGCTTCCCCTATTCACGAGAATGGAAAAGCCGCGTTGAAAGGAAAAAAACGGCGTTCGGGCACGTGGCGGTAAATTGATTTCGTTTCGTGTGAAAGAACACAGATCGCTTCCCGAAATCAACGGTCGTCTCGCTGCTTGACTCATTTTTTTTGGGTTCCGGACCGAAAAACGGAACTCCTATGATGAGATTCGTTTGCCCGTCCGTTCGTCTGTCCTTCTGCCAGAGCCTCTTCTATGCCTCTAACTCCTAAACGGCTTAAGGGGTTAGGCCACTTTAAAATTTTCGAAAAATCAATTTTTTTTAATGGTCCCTTAGGACTTCAAAAATGATGTCCCAAAAGATCTCTAAGTAGATCTCGACAAAGTAAATGTCGGGAAAAATCTCTAGGTAGTCGGTTTTCGAATTTTAGTACGAGGCCGCCTGGTCCGCAGCGAGCTCTAATCAAAACTTCAAGCGCGTTTATCTCAAAACGTTTCTCAGAATTTTTCTAGTTGGCCGAAAACATAACTCAGACAATTTTCAACCGAATCCCTTGAAATTTTGAATATATCTTTAAAAATACATTGTCTATGGAAGTACGTAGGATTTCTTTTATATCACATAGTTCATTTGTTATTAACAATTTTCTGACGATTTTTTAAGCAAGTTTTTCACTTTTCACTTTAGAAGTGCGCCATTTGGTCAAAAATCGATATATCGAAAAAATCCTCCGTACATCTATAGCTGTTGTTATATATAATCGGAAAAAATACTTTGGCTCATCATAATTCAAAGATTACAGGAGCTGTTTATCCGGCCGTGGACCCTGGAAAAACGGAGACGTTGTCGCAAAAACGCTGCACAGCCGCCATTTTGAAAATAATCGCTTCAAAAAAATTATTGTATACAGTAACTGATATGTATGATAAACACCCTATTTTGTAATCTCGATTTATTTTGTAGTTTTTCTGAAAAAAAATCCCCAAAAAAGCCTATTTTTCCGGCCTCTAGAGTGGCCTAATCCCTTAAGGGCTCACATACCGTTGCGTGCGCCGAAAACCGAGTAAATATGAAATATTATTATAAAGGTTATATGGTGAAAAAAAAATTAAATTATTGATTTGACATTTTTTATTAACCTTTCAACTATAGGAAAAAAAACTAAAAATTTTTTTTTAAAGCCTGCTTTACAGGCTTCAAAAAATCGATTTTTCGTTTTTGTCTTAAATCTATTCCAAAACTATCCAAGAATATGTGTTCAAAATTTTAGAGGCCAATTCGACATATTTTCGAAGCTAGATCAGTTTTAGTGGCCGAGCGTCGAGCAGATGCGAATGCTCGGGCAGACCCGAGCGCGCGCGCTTCGCCCCTTCATGTATTCTATTGTTTGACTGTACTCGTATATACCTGAAAAGATCGAACCGTCCTTTGAAATATTATTTGGAGTTTCTAGAAGGTCTGTGTTGAGTAGTCGTTGGGATAACGGTATACAATATAACGGTAAACTATAGCTCTCGGCATCGGCTTCTACACTGCTATTTGTAGCGTCAGCTTTCAGTTTCATTTTTGATTTTGCCGAGCGCACATCGAAATGTCAAGCTACCCAAAAGGTGATCGATGTACAAGACAGCGTGCTGCGGAACCGCGAAAGCGAAAATTTCACGGCAATCGTTTTACCAGTGTATCATCGGACGACGGAGACTTACACACGAACCGCACTGAGCAAAAGTTGAAGGAAGCAAGCAGCGATGATGTCATTATTCATTCATCGCACTGCTACCGCATTATTGAATTCATATCGGTGTTTCTCGCCCTTTCGGAAATCGCAATTTGCAGATCATGCAACCAAAAATTAACGTTTGCAGAAAGCGGTCATCGAGACCTAGGATTTAAAATTGTTGTCAAGTGTATGTGTGGTCAACGCAAAATCCAGTCAGGACCATTGATAAATACTGGCTACGAAATCAACAGACGGATTGTTTTTGTTATGAGGCTTCTTGGTATCGGACGAGAAGGGATAAACGTATTCTGCGGCCTTATGGATATGTCTGCAGGTTTTACAAAATCTACTTATCAACAAATCGTTGAGCATTTGTACGCAGCGTCGAAGACACTGTTCGAGAGTACCTGCGAAAAAGCCGTCAAGGAAGAGAAAGAAAAAAACGTTGAACATGGAAGACCTGCGAATCATTTGAAGGTTTCGGGCGATGGATCATGGAAAAAGCGCGGTTATACTTCTTTGTACGGTGTAACAACGCTCATCGGATACTACAGTGGCAAAGTAATCGATCTCATTGTAAAAAGTGGTTATTGTCATTCGTGTGCCATAAATAAAAATAGTTTGGACGAAGATGCATTTGAGGAGTGGTATGAGAATCATAAAGACTCATGCTCCTCAAATCATACAGGTTCGGCAGGGAAGATGGAGGTAGATTCCATAACAGAGATGTTTTCGAGATCCGTCGAGAAATTCGGAGTTATGTACAGTAATTATATCGGCGATGGCGACTCGAAAACTTTTACTGGAATCTTAAATAGCAATCCTTACGGGGACGAGTGCACAGTGACGAAAAATGAGTGTGTTGGACACGTGCAAAAGCGTATGGGTACTCGTTTACGGAATAAAAGAAAAACCGAGAAACTTGGAGGAAAGAAGGGGCTAACGGAGAGTCTCATTAAGAAATTGACGATTTACTACGGTCTGTCAATTCGTCGAAATGTGAACTCAGTTGAAGGTATGAAGAGAGCTATTATGGCAACATTAGACCATTATTGTTCCACCGATAAAAATCCTCGGCATGAAAATTGTCCAGAAGGCGCGGAGAGTTGGTGGGAATGGCGCAAGGCTCAAGCGGTGAATAATCTGGCATCTTTCAAACACCCGGCAAGATTAATTAATGACAATGTAGAGAAGCACATTCGTCCAATTTACGAAGATCTTTCAAATGACGATTTATTGACGCGGTGCTTAGGCGGACACACTCAAAATTCGAACGAATCGTTCAATTCGATTGTGTGGCGCCTAAATCCGAAACACGTAAATTCCGGCTATAAAATCGTAAAAATAGCAGCAAATATGGCTACAGGCATTTTCAACGAGGGTTATTCAGCTGTGCTTTCTACCATGCAGCTCCTCAATATTGTCATCGGGCAGCAGTGGAAAAATTTTGCTGACACCGTCGATGCTGAGCGCATAACGCGGGAGAACCGGCGCGCATCATTTTCCAGCAAGGAGGCTCGTACAGCGCGAAGATCAGAAAGCCTCCGCCAAAACGAGATTTTTGAAGAAGAGGAACGATTATTGTATGGCCCGGGGATAGCTGATTAACACCTAATTAGTGTAAGTATCCAAAAACTTATATTTTTTTGGACCGAAAACTTTAAAGCCCGTTTTCTCGAGTTTTCATTTTCACAAGTTTTAGAAAACGGTGCCGGCGATAGTAAAAACAATATATGTCCGATCGAAAAAAATCAAAGTGATCTAGCTTCAGTATTAAACTATCTTCTATTTGAACTAAAAAAGTTGGACAAAAGTACTATTTAAATTACTTGTTTTGCAACTTAAAGTAAATTTTTTTTTTCAAAAAAGTGAATTTTTTTTTCAAACTTTGAAAAAATTTGGAATTTCATCATTTCTTCGGTATTTTTTTAGTTCATATAGAAAAGGAACTTATAAAAATTAAAAAAAAATCTGGTTCGACAGTTTCAGATGCATCGCACGACCTCCATCACCGGCACCGATTTACAAGTCCAGACTCCAGGCGCCCCAGAAAAATCGTTACAACTTTGGAAAATTTCAATAATTTTTAATAATAAAAATTGTTTTTTAAAGCTTGAATATAATACACTATCGTCTCAAAATTTCCTTTACCGCAATCATTTCCTTCCCTTTCAAAAAAATTGCGGAAAAAACGCTTTTTTTCGGCTTCTAAAGCAGACTACTGCCTTAAATACTAACATTATTTTTCCGGGTATAAATGGATTACTGATGAGAACCATGGCGCCTCCTTGTCGACATCATAACTTCACCAAAAATTATCCAATCTGTAACAATAAAAAAGAATCTAGTAAAATAATGTAGTAGTAATAGTCTGACGGAGGGAAATTTCTTTATTTTTTTCAAAAATAAAGAAATTACAGTATTCCAACGGTTAGTGTGCAGTTTAAAAAAAAAAGTGTTTAATAATTTAAAAAAAATTGTTCAACCAAAAAATTAGAAAAACCGCTCGGCAGACTATAGAGAAAATAATTATCAAGATGTAAAAAAAAAATTGAAAAATAGTAAAAATTGACTGAGTTATCGGCCTGACACTGTCTAAAAACATAGTTTCGAGAAAAACGCGTTTAAGGGGGGAAATAAGGTTAGACGGTTCAAAAAATCGATTTTTTTTTATTTCATAAATTGTTAGTAAAACTATTGAAAATTATGTGCCCAAAATTTTAAATGAAAATTCAGACTCGTTCTACTGTTATAAGCCACTGAAGTGAGTAGCTCTCCTTCAGGCCCCCTTGGTACTATTTTTTCAAACGCGTTTTTCTGAAAACGACTTTTTTTGAACTTGCGTAGACGCTAGTTTTAAAGTTTTCAACCAATCGTTTTGAAAATTGGCAGTTACTTTCTTCATAGTATTGCGCTCTTTATGAACCTAAAATCGGAATATTATCATTATTTGAAATAATTTTTTTTTTGCAAATAAAGTTGTAAAAAATGGCAAAAAATCATGCTTTTTTGTTTTGACCGTTGTAAAAAATTCAATTTTCTATTTTTTTGATAGCATTTAGGTTCATATAGAAGAGAGACATATAATAGAAGTAAATTCCAACCTCGTTTGATTTCAGATGAAAATTGCGGCTCCCAGAATGTACGCAAAATGCTGAGTCTGATTGTGACCTGCAATATGGGGTCGCTAATATTTTATAGTATATACTTAAATATATGTATAAAATATTTTCAAAGTTTCAATAAATTGTATTCATTTTTTATACTATAAAAAAATTCATGAAAATCATTGAGAAAACGCTGTCCTAACCCTATTTCCCCCCTTAATTGCACGCGCTCATGCGGAATTGTGATCATCAAGCTGCGGTGGACCTTTTGTTTTTGAATACACAATTTATATAAAATTTAATTTGCAAAATGAGAATGGCAAACACGTCTCCCTGTCAATGATGTTTGACCAATCTTATATCATTATACCAGATATCATTGTGATTATAATAACCATCTTGTGCATTGTTCATACCCGGGAAAACCTTGTGGTCGAATATGTAATAATTCCAACTGCGATATTGATGATAATAACGACGCTCTTTGTCATCTACACACATCAATATATTGTACTCGAAATATCAATCTTTATTAAATCGCGATCTGAAGATCTCGACCATAATTTAATATCATTTTTGTTTAACGAATTATTTCATTCCCTAATTACCGTAAAATAATACACAACCATTTAAATTGATACA
This sequence comes from Oxytorus armatus, assembly GCA_958009045.1. Lineage (NCBI taxonomy): Eukaryota > Metazoa > Arthropoda > Insecta > Hymenoptera > Ichneumonidae > Oxytorus > Oxytorus armatus. The sequence goes on along the minus strand of OY253750.1, from coordinate 25,704,194 downwards.
ATAAAACAATAACGAATTTTAAAGAAAATAAAAGATTCATTACACAATTGAGAAAGTTCAAAAAACAACTTATCTTATTTATCTTTCTCTCTCGCACTTTCTACCCTCGCTCCCTTGTACGAAGATAAGAAATATATAACGTTTTTCCGCTGACTTGCGGTGATCGAAAGCTCCCCAGATTCATTTTCTCGTACTTCCTATACTATGAGGACCCTCGAAGTGGTATATATTTAACGAAGATCAATCTTAACTATCCGCCCGCTCCATATGTATATAGTGGATCTGAAAGCATCGCAACTTTCCCAATACCCCGCGTTACTAAATGACGTCGGTATCAGTGTCAATAGTCCCATGGTTATTAGTCTCCATGATTCGTCGAATAAAGAAAAAGCAAGAAGTATCAGAGAAGATGGCACGTTAAGATTTTACTTCTATAAGCAAAAGTCCGATGCTGAAAATACTCATTTCTTTTTATTTCGAAATAACACTTGGAATAATTAAGGGGCAACCCCACCGTAACAGCCTAAAAAAAGTGTCTTGTACAATTTTTTTTTGGATGGAAGAAAAGGTAATAGAATAATAATATTCGAGGAAGTTATTCAGCATATATTTAAGTATTAATCAAAAAAATTATATTCGAGAAATATTAAGGGGGGAAATAGGGTTAGGACAGCGTTTTCTCAATGATTTTCATAAAATTTTTTATAGTATAAAAAATGAATATATTTTATTGAAACTCTGTGAATATTTTATACATATATTTAAGTATATACTATAAATTTTTTGAAGAATTTTCTTGAAAAACACCGGAGATATTAGCGACCCCATATTGCAGGTCACAATCAGACTCAGCATTTTGCGTACATTCCGGAAGCCGCAATTTTCATCTGAAATCAAACGAGATTGGAATTTACTTTTATTAAATGTCTCTCTTCTATATGAACCTAAATGCGATCAAAAAAATATAAAATTGAATTTTTTACAGGGGCCAAAACAAAATAGCATGATTTTTTGCCATTTTTTACAACTTTAATTGCAAAAAAAAATTATTTTAAATAATGATAATATTCCGATTTTAGGTTCATATAGAGCGCGATACCATGAAGAAAGTAACTGCCAATTTTCAAAACGATTGGTTGAAAACTTTTCAAACTAGCGTGTACGCAAGTTCAAAAAAAGTCGTCTTCAGAAAAACGCGTTTGAAAAAATAACAAAATGCTGAGTCTGATTGTGACCTGCAATTTGGGGTCGCTAATATCTGCGGTGTTTTTTAAGGAAATTCTTCAAACATTTTATAGTATATACTTAAATATATGTATAAAATATTCTCAAAGTTTTAATAAATTATATTCATTTTTTATACTATAAAAAAATTCATGAAAATCATTGAGAAAACGCTGTCCTAACCCTATTTCCACCCTTAATGGCTTATAACAATGGAACGAGTCGGAATTTTCATTTAAAATTTTGGGAACATATTTTTCAATAGTTTTACTAACAATTTATGAAATTAAAAAAAATCGATTTTTTGAACCGTCTAACCCTATTTCCCCCCTTAATAAGTGGCAATACCAGAGCTATTCTCGCGTGGCTTGTCGAATTTGAGGCGCTCTGCAAGAACGCAATATAGCTGGTGCAATTTTGAAACTGGAAAACATAAATAAATCACTTGGTCTACATGCTCATAGCTAGTGAAGTACATAGGGGAATTTTAAAATATTCATTTTTGCATGATTGGCAAGTATTGAAATGATGACGTTAAATTTTCGACAAAAAGGGGTAATCATTGCTCAATAAATAATGTTTAAATGAATTTATTGAAACTCTCGTACGTATTTCACTTCAAAGTGATATTTTAAAGATATTCAAAATTCAAATGAAGCGAATGAAAATTATTGGAGTTATGCTGCGTGCCGTTTTGAAAAATCGTGTTTCGAGAAAAACACGGTTAAAGTTTCGAACTGTGTTATTGACATGGAAAAATGAAAAATTCAACTGTTTAAATTTCAATGAAAAATATTTCTTTCAGGTATAAAACTTTTGGCCTCATATTCTAGAAGCTCGAAGCATCTTTTAAGCCAATAAAAAAAATCGATTTCCTGAAAAATTTACAGTGGTATTGCCCCTTAAGAAGAACGATTATCGATTATTCAAAAGAAAGATTATCGTTCTTCTTTTTCCTTCAAACATGTATCAAAAATAGATTTAAACACGAACCGTTTTAGTCTTTTAGCTATAAGATTTCTGTCGAGTAGATATGCTGCTAATTCGTTGGGGTGGATTTCGAATCTTCCTTCGTATTTTTTGCTGAATCGCTGTTTTCCTTTTTTTATTGTCTCTATCTCAAGGTCTCGATAGATTGCCTCATTTGTGATGTAGCAGGAAGCGTCATCCTAAAAATTATTTTGGTGAAATAGAATTTATTAGGTTATTTTGTAAACCGCAGAATTAACAGCCAGATTTTAATTAAGCCTACATTCATTTTTAAATTAACTAGGCCTTATTTGAGTTCTTTGAGCTTTCATTTAGATATTAAGTATTAGCCAAATTAAGGGGGGAAATAGGGTTAGGACAGCGTTTTCTCAATGATTTTCATGAATTTTTTTATAGTATATAAAATGAATATATTTATTGAAACTTTGAGAATATTTTATACATATATTTAAGTACATACTATAACATTTTTGAAGAATTTTCTTGAAAAACACCGGGGATATTAACGACACACTCAATCAGACTCAGCATTTTGCGTACATTCTGGAAGCCGCAATTTTCATCTGAAATCAAACGAGGTTGAAATTTACTTTTATTATATATCTCTCTTCTATATGAACCTAAATGCTATCAAAAAAATAGAAAATTGAATTTTTACAAAACAAAAAAGCATGTTTTTTTGCCATTTTTTACAACTTTATTTGAAAAAACAAAAATTATTTCAAATAATGATAATATTTCGATTTTAGGTTCATATAGAGCGCAATACTGTGAAGATAGTAACTGCCAATTTTCAAAACGATTGGTTGAAAACTTTTCAAACTAGCGTGTACGCAAGTTAAAAAAAGTCGTTTTCAGAAAAACGCGTTTGGAAAGATAGTGATCGCTCGGTTATACACGTGGCGCGCTCGGGGCCTGAAGGAGAGCTACTCACTTTAATGGCTTATAACAATACAACGAGTCGGAATTTTCATTTAAAATTTTGGGAACATATTTTTCAATAGTTTTACTAACAATTTATAAAATTAAAAAAAAATCGATTTTTTGAACAGTCTAACCCTATTTCACCCTTTAAATGGATTAGCAACATTACTTGTCGTGAAAAAAAACAAAAAGAAAGTAAAATGACCTGAAGATTAATGTTACTCCTATTTCTGTCAGGCCAAACTGTTTCCAATATTTCCCTGATCGATTCTGTACACAGCTGATTGCTTGGGGTGAAACTTGATCATTCGAAAAAATTAAATTCTCGTCCATTCTCTGCCATCATCAAGTACGTAATTCTCCACCTTCTCTTTTTACCCTTAGCTTTTCGAAAATCATAAAATAACGCATTTAACCTTTGGTAAAATTTAAAAAATAAAAATAAAACATGCCTGGATTTTCTGGGATTCATCAGGTGGAAAGGGAATTCGACGCTAACGGCAAAGAGACGAGAAATGCGTTCTCTCTCGCTCTCTCCCTCTACGTGGACCTCTATAGGTCAATGGAGACTTCACCTTCACTTTATCTCGATATATCTTTCTTCTTCTATAGCTCGCACTTAATCTCATGTGTATATCAGAGATACAGCGGCATTTTTCGTGAATACCAGAGGACACGAATCCACTTGTCGAAAGGATAGAATTTCATCAGCGAGCGAGGAACGTCCAGATAATTTCGACTTTCTGATGTTTTCACGTCAAAATCTGCAAGAAAACATGGAGAGAATTCTTCGCGAGGAAATACCGCGCCCTCGTGTGTCACGATGAAAGGGAAACAGATGAAAGAGACTTTTTGAATAAAATTGAAAAATTCTTTCGTCTGACCGCTCAAAGACGTAGAGAAAGACGTGAAGGTACAGGACCCGAATCGCGAGATCGAGGGAAAGGGGAGAGAAGATTCGTTTGTTGGCATATCCCTTATGATTGAGTGATATTGCCATTGAGTACCCAATGGCAGCCAATGGAAGAGGCCGGGACGATACACTTTCAATACGAATTGTATGAGAAAGTCAAGGAAAAACTTTTAATGGTAGCAAGTTCAATGGAGCGATAATGGCAAGCTCGAATGGCAGTTTCTTTCCATCGAAACCGAATGGAAATGCTAATGGATTATGTAGGGTCAAATGCGAATAACATTTGGTTCAAATTTTTTTCCAGGGTCTCCGTTAGGGGCCTGCGCCCCAAGTGTGCAAGAAAAGCACGGGCAATACTGAATATTAAAATAAAAAATAAAACTCTTTTCATTGCGATCCAACGATTCAAACTTCAGCATCATCGTTAGGGGCAGGACCGAACATTCGAAAATTTGTTTCATTTAATGCAAAATATATTTTCTTTGCAGTTGGTGAAGCTCTCGTGTAGGTAGCATCTGATAGACCTATATGGAGATACGCCCTTATGCTTAATGCGCTTATGCTAAATGTTCTTATGCTAAATGCTCTTTATGCTACAGCTCTTATGCTAAAAGAGCTTATGTTATATACTCTTATGCTAAATGCTCTTTATGCTACAGAACTGAAACGACTGTGTTTTATGCTAGAAATGTTGGGTTATCGTTGGGCGATCGGTATTCCTCCGTTCTCCCGTATGTAATTTGCCGAGTAAAAAGTGCCAGATCGTGCCACAAACGACGCTGCTATGTTTCTTGTATGGAACGAATAGGACATCTGGATAGTCAGGCAAACAGGAATTCCAATACTAAATTTTATTTATCTTTCATTTGTCTCCGTATCGTGTATGTTTGTATTCAGCCGATTTCCATTGATCTTTTACACAAAAATGATATAGTCTGACGAGAGGTTTTTTTAATTTTTCGGTTGGATAAATTTTTATAAATTGTTAAACACTAATTTTTTCTTTTAAATTGAACTAAAGTTTGAAATACTGTAATTTCTTTATTAAAAAAAAAAAAAAATCCTTCCGTCACACTATTGATACTACATTATTTTACTAGATTATTTTTTATTTTTGCCGATAGGATAATTTTTTGTGAAGTTATGCTATCGTCAAGGAGGCGCCATGGTTTTCATCGGTAGTTCATTGATACCCGTAAAAAATAATGTTAATATTTAAAAAAAAGTTTGTTAAATTTTTTTCTTTTAGTTGAAAAGTTAATGAAAATTGTGAAATCAACAATTTAATTTTTTTTTCACCATATAACCTTTATGATAATTTTTTAAATTTACACCGTTTTCAGCGCGCACAGCGGTATGTGAGCCCTTAAGGGAGGAAATAGGGTTAGACGGTTCAAAAAAATTGGTTTTTTTTTATTTCATAAATTGTTAGTAAAACTATTGAAAAATATGTTCCCAAAATTTTCAATGAAAATTCCGACTCGTTCTATTGTTATAAGCCATTAAGGGGGCAAATAGGGTTAGGACAGCGTTTTCTCAATGATTTTCATGAATTTTTTTATAGTATAAAAAATGAATATAATTTATTGAAACTTTGGGAATATTTTATACATATATTTAAGTATATACTATAAAATATTAGCGACCCCATATTGCTTGTGTTTCTTCGTACTATTTTTTCAAACGAGTTTTTCTGAAAACGACGTTTTTTGAACTTGCGTACACGCTATTTTGAAAAGTTTTCAACCAATCGTTTTGAAAATTGGTAGTTACTTTCTTCATAGTATTGCGCTCTATATGAACCTAAAATCGGAATATTATCATTATTTAAAATAATTTTTTTTTTGCAAATGAAGTTGTAAAAAATGGCAAAAAATTATGCTTTTTTGTTTTGATCCCTGTAAAAAATTCAATTTTCTATTTTTTTGACAGCATTTAGGTTCATATAGAAGAGAGACATATAATAAATGTAAATTCCAACCTCGTTTGATTTCAGATGAAAATTGCGGCTTCCAGAATGTACGCAAAATGCTGAGTCTGATTGTGACCTGTATATACTTCAATATATGTATAAAATATTCTCAAAGTTACAATAAATTATATTAATTTTTTATACTATAAAAAAATTCATGAAAATCATTGAGAAAACGCTGCCCTAACCCTATTTCCTCCCTTAATCCATTGGCATTCCCATTAGGTTCCTATGGAAAGACACTGCCATCCAAGCTTGCCATTCTCGTTCCATTCAGCTTGCTGCCATTAAAACTTTTGACTTTTTCATACATTCCGCATTGCAAGCGTATCGTAACCGGCCTTTTCCATTAGCCGTTTGTGATGGTACGGGCTGATTATAATAGTGGACCATTAGATGTACGATAAGTTGTACAAATCTTCTAATGTCCAACTATCGAGTACGCTATAAGTAGTGTATTAGATCATTCGCTGGGAAATCATCATGAGAAATCAGTGAAATTGTACACTAAACCAAAGAGCAATTGACGGCTGCTGATCCAATCAAAATGAAAATTGTGATTGTGACATTATAGGACTTCTCATGCCAAAACACCCGACAGGTTTCATTTATTTGCAAGGAACATCGAACTCGATCTGCTGAATTAACAACGTAACCAATAGACTCGGTACTTCAAAACTATTCCGTTTTTACCGGACCTTCACATATGGCAACATTTTCTTCTCAATAGAAGTGAATTGAGAACTGAGATTCCGAGTCAATTCCGCATCACGAGAAACGTCCGGTACTGTTACTCGAACACTGCCTTGATGTCAAACAACGATCTGTTTTCGTCAACATTTGAACTGCAACCAGATGTTTGTAGTTTTGTCGACTGCTGCAATCGATTCGTTATCGTCTGGCTTTGTCATTGCTTGCCAGAAGCTGCCGGTGCTCGAAGGACCTGCCGATCCTTTGGATCGGTTGGTGATTGCTCTTCATCGATGCTTCAAAGTTGGTCAGAGACTGTTGACACACCTGCGCCTTCAATGGCTTCGTCAACATCTGGTGCACGGGATACACATTTTTTTCTATGATCTGGGGCAGTAGTGGTCGACCGGTTCTCAAGTAGGAATATATATCGGATATTAATTATTTCGATAGTTATATAACAATTCTTCTATTGACTTTCAATGGGAAATGATAAACTGCATCTGCCATGGTGCGCCTATATCGACGCTGTAGGAATTTCTCATCGCCATTCACAAGCTCTCAATCTCTGAACGAAAGATGACTTATCGATCTGCTGTTACAAATGCAAAATGACTGATTGGATCTCCAAATTGATGAGTACTCAACTGCATTTATTGCGTCGCTTAAGGGGGCAAATAAGTTTAGACGGTTCAAAAAATCGATTTTTTTTAAATGTCATAAATTGTTAGTGAAACTATTGAAAAATATGTTCCCAAAATTTTAAATGAAAATTCCGACTCGTTCTATTGTTATAAGCCATTAAAGTGAGTAGCTCTCCTTCAGGCCCCGAGCGCGCCACGTGTATAACCGAGCGGTCACTATTATTTCAAACGCGTTTTTCTGAAAACGACTTTCATTGAACTTGCGTACACGCCAGTTTGAAAAGTTTTCAACCAATCGTTTTGAAAATTGGCAGTTACTTTCTTCATAGTATTGCGCTCTATATGAACCTAAAATCGGAATATTATCATTATTTAAAATAATTTTTTTTTTGCAAATAAAGTTGTGAAAGATGGCAAAAAATCATGCTTTTTTGTTTTGACCCCTGTAAGAAATTCAACTTTCTATTTTTTTGATAGCATTTAGGTTCATATAGAAGAGAGACATATAATAAAAGTAAATTCCAACCTCGTTTGAATTCGGGTGAAAATTGCGGCTTCCAGAATGTACGCAAAATGCTGAGTCTGATTGTGAACTGCTATATGGGGTCGCTAATATCCCCGGTGTTTTTCAAGAAAATTCTTCAAAAATTTTATGGTATATACTTAAATATATGTATAAAATATTCTCAAAGTTTCAATAAATTATATTCATTTCTTATACTATAAAAAATTCATGAAAATTATTGAGAAAACGCTGTCCTAACCCTATTTCTCCCCTTAACTGTAAAAAAACCATCGATTGCTCATGCAGTTAGGTCAGGAAACATCGATCAACTTCACCTTTTTTTCGGTTTTAATCAATTCCTCTGCCCGTTGTCCTCAACCCCATTCAATGCGGTTCGCGTGAGACAGACTCTTCTACAACGTTCCTCCGGATCAAATCATTGTTTGTTATACGTTATGGCATCCTTTCGCGTTTGCAGTGCGTGAGACAATGGAAATAAGTGAGCTTCGGTGCAAGTCGAACGATAATTTATTGAAATTTCATCCCATTCGATCGATTCTCTAGCGTGATTTGGGTATCGTAAATTCAGTTGACTTGACGCGCGTATTTCTTAACGTCTCGCTGATGAAATATTGCGCGAGACGAAGCGAGGAGCGATAAACGAGGCAAGAATAATGGTTGCTGAGAATCGAGAGACGGTAGAACAATTTTGTTAACGATGTCGACACTTTTCAATGGATCATCCGTCACTACAACAATTTTGAATGTATTATCCGTTACTATTCGTCATACTACGGATAGTAACGACTTTCAATAATAATTATTTTTTTTATTGGTGTTCCCATCGTATACCTTTTCAGATTTTTACGTCCCTCTTCCCTTTGTTCCAATTTCCATTACATCCCTTGAGATCCGCAAGCGTGTTGTCCGCTTAATACGCAAAAATACATTGTCTATGGAAGTGCGTAGGATTTTTTTTTATATTGCATAGTTCATTTGTTATTAACAATTTTCTGACGATTTTTTAAGCAAATTTTTCATTTTTCACTTTAGAAGAACGCCATTTGGCCAAAAATTAATATACCGAAAAAATCCTACGCAGTTCCATAGATAATGTATTTTTTAAGATATATTCAAAATTTCAAATGAATCCGTTGAAAATTGTCTGAGTTATGTTTACGGCCAACAAAAACGGAGACGTCTTCGCAAAATGCTGCACAGCCACCATTTTGAAATTAAACGCTTAAAAAAAATGATTGTATACAGTGACTGATATTTATGATAAACACCCTATTTTGTAATCTCGATTTATTTTGTAGTTATTCTGAAAAAAAAATCCCCAAAAAAGCCTATTTTTTCGGCCTCTAGAGTGGCCTAAGCCCTTAAACCGTTTTGGAGTTGGACGCCTGTAACAGAAGGACTGACGGACGGACGGACAACCCAGTCTTCCCATAGAGGTTCCGTTTTCGTACGGAACGCTAAAGATAACGCATCGTAAGTATTAAATTATAATAAATAATCAATCTAAATTCAATTTTGCCCTCAAAATCGTATTTTTTATTATACTCACTTATTCCCAAGGATATTTAATGAGATGTCTAACTCCACACGAGTGAGTGTCAATTACGTGTCGATAAACCACGCGGGCGATTCAAAATTGAATGTGGCTCGTTTTGTTGTTTGCCCATTTCAATATAAATTTTCTTCCTTTTTATTCTTTATAGTCTCCTCGGGCTCTGCAATCGAATGAAAGAAATTTTTTCTTTGAGATATTCTCATGGAAAATTTCGCATTATTGGTTCGAACTTCCGCTCGGTACCATAATATAATACTCGATGTACGAATATGTACAGCACACGGTAATAATAGAATGTGAGGAAGAATTCAATCTCTGACAACTGTGTGCTTGACATATCGAGGATAAGAATAATTATTCCTTGAAACCTTCGACGATGACTTTTCTCGTATTTCGTTTTCGTAATGGATTTTTTTTACTGCAATATTGATATCGTTTTCGGATGCTCCGTGGTAAATTGTTCAATAATTGAAATTCGCGATCTCTTCGCCAACCGCGAATAAATATATGAATGAAGACTGTTTTTATGCCTATATTTTTTGAGATTTGTTGAGATACTCATTGTAGAAAAATAATTCTATAGAATACAAGAGCAATAAATCATAAAATAAAATAAAAATGAAACAAATGAAAAAAATACGTCATCGTCGGCCTTTTCAAGCCCTTATTAATTCCAAGATAACGGACCTTGATGAGCACTGTCTGAGACTATTGATCTGCCCTGGAATATTCCATATATTTAAAAAGGACTGACTGCGATTTGCTATAACTCGAGAATAACAAACGTAAATGTTAAAAAAAATGAAATTAATTAAAAAAAAGGTCGAAGCGTGACAAAAAAGGGGGCTAGAGAATAAGGGGACGAATAGACGATCGGCATTGAGTGAAAAAAAACGAACGTCTGGATTCCTTAGTGTCGCGAAGGAGTCGAAAGGTCAGAACGAGCGAGATCTTGTCGTGGGTTTCTATTGCTTCGCTGTCTCGTTCAATGTACAGCTCGAGGGTGGAAAAATGTTGTTTACCCACAAAATTGAAAGACAAAAAGAGGGGTGGAACGTTGCGCGCCATGCATATTGACGTTCCTCGTGGTCTTATCGTTTTTGGTAGGTATGGTATACGACGTACAAAAAAGTAGATTCTTCCTTTCAACGAATCGCTTCTCATATTATGCTCGACGATTACACTCTTTTTAGAAGCCACCGTGCCATATGTAGCTGTTTTAAAGCTAATTTTATTCCAAGAACGATCATCTGAATTTTTGGTGCATATTTATTGAAACTTGTATTGCGTCACAGGGGGTTTCGCGATTTAGACGTATGCGCGGCGACTCAGACGTACAAGGCGAATAACTGGGGTGCGGTGCCTTAGAATTCGTGAGGGATACACATAGGGTAAGATTTAATGTCACATACGAGGTCTGTTCAAAAAGTGTCGCGAATTTTGAATTTCCGCGGGCTACGTATATTCGATTTTCGATTTTTTTTTGTGGCGTTAGGTTGGTACTCATTAGGGTGGTTCTTAATTTGGTGATGTTGGAAATTCTTTGGTATTGTTCCTCAAAAGTAATCAACATATCTAGAAAAAAAATTGGGCGCAAGCGGAACTTTGTCCAATAATTCTAACCCACCCCACCGAGCTGTCGAATTTTTATATGAAAAAAGGCATGCTTTCAAAATTTGGTTAAGAACATTGTTTATTATTTCAAAACTATTTATGATAAAAGAATTTTATATAACGTTTTTGTAGGAAATATAATGCTCTACAAAAACGGTATCTTGTGAAATTCTCGTGAATCTAATATTTATCACGTAATTAGCAAAAAACTGTCATCATTTATTCCAAAAGTCGATCATTATGGTCAAAACGGGAGTTTGACGTCGAGTAGCTGCAATTTATTTTTCGTATGTATATAAGATTATGAAGAAATACGTAGCGTACTCAACAATGAAATGTAAACAATATTCAAATTTTTAATTTTATCAATTTTATTGTGAATTATAATGAATAATGTCATATATTTTTAAAATCAACTTACAATAATGAATTACATCGGTTGGAGCAAAGTTGCTTTGTTAATATCAGGATATTTTTTTTAATATTCTTCAATTATTTGTACAATGAATTGTTTCTGATCTTCATCATAAGTGAGACGATCATTGTACTCTGTAATAAGATTCACTCCTCTTTCTGCAACATCGTTAACCACTTTAATTCCTTTAACTATTTTTAAGCCTTGTAAATAATTTTCATTAGAAATCCACTCGCTCACATCGATATCAAAAAATGAGGAGTTGATTTCAAATCTTTCGAAAAAAGCCATCGATTTGGAACTGATAAAGAAATCAATGTCCTTATCGATCAAAGAAGAAAAATTTATCATGAATGATAATAAAATTGATAAAATTGAAAATTTAAATATCGTTCACATACTGTTATTGAGTGCACTACGTATCTCTTCATATTTCTAATTGCATATGAAGAATACATTGCAATTTTTCGACGTCAAACTCCTGTTTTGGCCATAATGATGGACTTTTGGAATAAATGATGACAGTTTTTTGCTAATAACGTGATAAATATTAGATTCACAAGAATTTTACAAGTTACCTTTTTTGTAGAGCATTAAATTTCCTATAAAAACACAATATAAAATTTTTTTATCATGAATAGTTTTTAAATAATAAACAATTTTCTTAACAAAATTTTGAATGCATTTTTTCATATAAAAATTCGACAGCTCGGTGGGGTGGGTTAGAATTATTGGACAAAGTTCCGCTTGCGCCCAATTTTTTTTCTCGATATGTTGATTACTTTCAAGGAACAATGCCAAAGAATTTCCAACATCACCAAATTGAGAACCACCCTAGTACTCATGTCCCTCACTTATGCTGAAAAAATCGGCTATTTTGAATGTTTAGTTAATTGTTGACAGCTGTTTTAGTTAGACGTGTTTTGGCTTGTCTTTAATTTTTGCCTATTCCAAAAAATGGATCGAAGAATCTGTATCAAATTTTGTGTGAAAAACAAAATTAAGTGCGCGGACGCATTCCGAATGTTGACTGTGGCATATGGTGAAGCTACCTTGGACCAAAGCAACGTTTATCGGTGGTACAAAATGTTCTCAGAGGGCCGAGAAGATACGAACAACGAAACGCGTTCCGGACGCCCGAGCACATCAACAACAGACGAAAACATTGATGAAGTGAATAAAATAATATTAGCCAATCGTCGAATCACCGTTAGAGAAGTTGCTGAGGAACTAAACATATCGATTGGCTTGTGCTATTCGATTTTCACCACTGATTTGGGCATGAGATGGGTCGCCGCGAAATTCGTGCCAAAATTGCTCAATTTCGAACAAAAACAGTGTCGCGTTAACATTGCTAACGAGCTGTTGGACTCGGTCCGCGATGACCCGAATTTGCTCCAGAGGGTCATAACTGGTGACGAATCATAGGTTTATGGTTATGACGTGGAAACCAAAGCTCAATCATCGCAATGGAAGCTGCTTTTTTGGAATAGGCAAAAATCGAAGACAAGCCAAAACACGTCTAACCAAAACAGCTGTCAACAATTAAATAAACATTCAAAATGGCCGATTTTTCAGCATAAGTGAGGGACATGAGTACCAACCTTACGCCGCAAAAAAATCGAAAATCGAATATTCGTAGCCCGCGGAAATTCAAAATTCGCGATACTTTTTGAACAGACCTCGTACTGAGATACACGTGGTTCTTTACCGATTAATGTTTAAAACCAAAATATCGAGTATAATTAATCGCATTGGCTTCATTCCGACAAATAAGTTATTAAAGAGTGACTCAATGTAAATGCAACACTTGTGAGGATTTTAGAGAAGTCAAGATAGAATCGTTATAAGTATTCAAGTATTACAAAGAGATGCCGAGGGTAGTAGAATGTTTAGAGTTGTTGCTTCGATGCGCGTTGAATTTAGGCTTGAGTAGTTTAGATCTTAAAAGCGGACTTTTTGCCACGGGTGTTGAATGAATACTGAGAAAAATTGGGATTGGCTGTCGCGAAGCGGCAGCCCAGAAACGACTGGATTTATCACGGCACGTGGATATGCAAAAATTAAGAATCATGGAAGCGATCTAACGAGTGAGAAGGAGATATCTCTTTCATGAGCCTTCGAGCCTCCCTACGGCAGAAATTAGCCAGCGGAAATTCGATATTGAGCGTTCGCTCTTCGATGGAATGATCGAGAGCTCCGGTAATTGGTAAATTTTTTCCGAAAAAGGAATGCACAGAAATTTGATGTTAGGCGTTTGTTCTACGAGCGAGCGATCGGGAGCTCGGGTGACTTATGTATTCTGCCAAAAATAGAATGTGCAGAAATTCGAGCGGCGGTATCCACTCTTACGGTTTGAAAGGAATTTTCCATTTACAGACGAAGGCGAAAAATAATATGTCCAGCTATAAACTAAAATAATTCCTTACAGAAAAATGTCACGACGTAACACTAGCATATTTCTACCTTAATTTTTACGCAATCATAAATTTACCTCTACGCTTTTTCAACTTTAGTCTGATCGTACAGAAAGTTTCGTGGATCCAGAGAAATTGCGGAAGTAGCTCGACCAGAAATTTGTTCCGGCTGACCTGATACCGCATCAGACCCCGTTCAGGTATCAGTAAGGTTCGCCTGATTAGGCTACCCGGATTACATTCAGTCTGGTAGATATACGTGAACCGTTTATCGCGCCATCTACCAGCATTGCGGATTAATAGCCAATGGCTTCTCTACCCTAGTTAATTTTGTGAGGACAATGAATGTGGGGAGCATGTCACACCCCAATGATAACTTCGACAACATTGGCGACATTGAAAATCGCCCCTATCATCTGATCGCAGTGAAAGGCACAACTTCCGGCTGTTTGTTGTGCAGGCAGTCGGGAGTTAAAGAAATCATCTCCATTACCAACCACCCTGATTCTGAGTCCTTATATAGGCCCTATAATAGCTCCTCGGTTCCAAATGGAGGCAGCGAAGTAATATATTGAAGGTCTTCACAAAAATCCCTTACAGAAAGTTTGCCAAGTCGTTTACAATGTTATCTTGAGCGAATGATATAAAAAATTATGAGTCGAATGAAAATTAGTGAGGGTTCTCATGTATCCCATGTATAATATATTGGAATCGTTATTATAATTTCGTTTTCGTCGGAAACTTCACCAAAATATAAGTTCTTTTTCAAACGCCAACACATTTTCTTATCGTACCAAAACCGAAAGTATAATGTCGCTTACGTTATCTACGCAAGACTTCACGAACATCGCAAAAGCACACAGCTCATTTCCCATCGGCTTTAAGTTTTCCGAAGGAGCGTGAGGGTGAGATGAAAAGGGTGGAACGCGACTCGCTTTCGCTGTATCCATTTCATCCACCTTCCTTTCTCTCGCTGTCTCTCTCTCTCTCTCTCTCGTTTTCGTACAACAAGAGATATCTTAGACGGTGAAAAGTTTTCGAGCATCGTCCCCGTATTGAGCTGCATGTACGAGTATAGCGGAAATTGAGTGTTTTCAGTGCAATCAGATACGTCTCCGCCCGTTCGACATATAATCCTTGAATTAATCACTAGGACAATTATTATAAAAACAACTCTGACAAAATGTTCTATTTGTTTTTATTTGTGCCACTTTAGCCTATTGTGACTTTATTCAAGATCCAGTTTTGATAATCGACGTTCTTCATTCGTTTTTTTGTGGTTTTCTAACCGAAGTCAAGAAGAAATCAGAATTTTACCTACTCTTATTTCTATAAGAGTAGTTACATTTTTTGGTTTCATGCAAGAGACTTTGTCTCAATGAAATATTTCCATCGGTAATAATTATAAAAATTCAAGTGTGAAAATTGCGAAACAAGGCGATTATTCGATATAGAGATAATTTCAAGGACAAATTTCATGCAAGTTGTGAGATCGAGGTGGAATTTTTTTTCAATCACTTTTATCAGTAAATATTTTTCGAACAGGCTACATTTCAATATCACACTGATGTACCGAATTTATGCAACCAATTACGTTTGAAACCTAAAATTATAATTTTATTTTATTAATTCTTGTTTTTTACGAACATCGTTCACTATATTGCTACGGTACTAAAAACTTTATCGAGCAATAATTAAATTTAAAATATTTTAAATTTAATTGTAAAAAAACGGATTTCGCACATCTCTTCGAAGTGTTTGCATATTAGTCGGTGGTAAATAGATTTGTAGTATCGAAATTTAGAGTTTAGAGACTGTAGAGACTGTAGTTCCTAAGAAGGCTCTGACATACGCCGAGTTCGTCCTTCGTGCGCGATATCTTTGTTTACACATTCGAATCAAGCGAGCGAACAAGACAAAGAAGTAAACAGCGTGGACGGAGAGAGATACATGCGTCGGATTGAGCGACGAGGGCACGAGCAAAGAAAGACAGTCGTCGCGTAACCTTACACGGAGAAGAACTAAGAGTATTTTGAGACATTTTATATTTTCAACGTTGTATCCATATATCGAATAAATCTACGTTTTATAACCTTTTAACATACGTTTAGCCATCTGAACATCTCCTTTATCAACTATCCCTTCTACAGATCTTATTGCAACTCGCTGTATATCGATGCCCGATATCGCTTTCACGGGCCTGTACGATGTGTGGATAAGAAACCCCCCCCACGAAAATGTAAATGGAAGTATTTCAAACGTACACAAAATGTTCAACTTCTTTCAGTTCAGGTTGGCCTTTGTGCACCGAGACGGAATTCGCAGAGCTCGCGGTATAATAGACCGAAGGTTAAGTTAAACTCGCGGTACTCCAACGAGACTTTTAGAGACATATGCGAGCAATAAGGAAACTGGAGAGGTACTGTGAGCGTTTACATTCACGATCTCAGTGCTCGGTGACAAATAAGGATATACACGTATGTACGACGCATTCCATGCGAGCTCACATAACTTTGGGCCTGACAAATTTTGATTTCCCTGATTTTTTAAATATACACATCATCTGTGATTGTTTTAGATTTTTTTCTACGTCCATTGTCATTTGATAAATCATTGAATAATTACGAGGTTAAAAAAATGGGAAAACATACTAATTCCATGCGAAAAATCGATGTTTTCATCTTATAATGCAGTTTAACGTCATGAAACTCAAAAATTGTTGAAGACCGAATCGATCATTAAATCGATTGTCGACACTTGCGACGCCCCTACGATCTTGACGACGTTTTAATCCTTGAGTGATAATGAAGAAATTAAGCCTCCATTTTTATATATCATTGAATTTGTGTTTTTTTTTTCATTTCCTTTTTATTTCTATTATTAATAATTGCTTTCAACCGAGTTGAAGAAATCGTCCCAAACAAGTCTCGGATTATTCTTACAAAATTTCCATATATATATATTATAGTTAATACGTTTGCGGCGACGTGGTGTGTCGCATGCACACAGATGCACAGTCCATATGCTCCGACAATTTCTGTAAATACAACTCCCTAACTATGAAACGCTAACGATGTTAAAAACTACGTGTACAAGGTACTTAAAGTGGAAACGCTCGAAAAGATTGTATACGACAGCAATGAGACATTTTTAAATGACAAATTATACGGTCTTAAATAACATTTTTAGTTCAATCACATCAAAGGATCGCTTCCGTGCTCGCTCTTTTGATGAAAATTGTACTATTTCAAAGTAGAATGTGAATAAAAAAAATAACAAAATGTAATAAAGTTCACAGCCCGTGCGGATACATCGTTAACATATGATTATACCAGCTACATGGACCAGCGAAAAGCTAAATTTATCCAGCACGAGCTATTTGATAGAGCGTGTTCTGACCTTGCTGTATCTTGTAACTATAGCTGCAAAGAAATTCCAGCTTTATTAAAGAACCGTTGATTACATGTTCCGCTTCGAATATGCTCCCATTATGGTTCAATGTACATCGTAAAGCGTATTGCGAAATTTTAATAACATTCACTGCATCGATTCTACCCTACTAACGTAAAAATCATCATGGTTTAAAATCGCATTAAACGTGTACGTTGATACTAATATTAAATATCTACAAAATAAGGAAAAAACTGAATAAAAAGAAATGGGAAGCCGATCGACAGAATTCCATGACATTTCCAGGATTTGTTCAGTTTCAACCAAAATCCATGATATTTCCAGGTTTTCCAGGATTTACCGTACATTAGACACTATGCGGTATCATTATTATTATTATTATTATTATTATTATTATTATTATTATCATCATCATCATCATCATCATCATCATCATCATCATCATCATCATCATCATCATCATCATCATCATTATCATTATTATTATTATTATTATTATATACCGTCCCTTCCATGTGCTACCTCCTTGTCGTGGTGGGATGGCCCCTATGATCTTCTGAGCTATACCGGTGGAGCCTTCGGACTCTGGCAGGGTTACCCTTGCCGGGCCGGTCAGAGGGGAGGAGCCTGACAAATAAGCAGTACTCTGGGAAAGAATCCCCAAATAAAAACTACACGACGGAATGAAATGTGTGATAAACTCTATCGACTACCCCAAGCGAGCAACCTCAACGAGGCGAATCTCGCCGCCGACTCCGACCGGGTGAGAGCCCCGGTGGTCGGTGAAAAGGGCCGCACGGATTTTAGGGGGGACCAATTATCCATTTCAACGCCACCAAGAAGCGATGCTGCACTGGCTGATAACTCGGCAAATAAAACAAGAAAAAAACAAAAGAAGACAAATGACATACCACACGGACTGGAGATGACACCAACAGGCGGAGACAGCGAAGGTTTCTCCACCCCGAATACTGACAGAGCAAGAAAAAATCCATTACAGAGCTCCCCCATCGAGGATCACATCACAAATGCGAGGAAGTTGGAAGAGTAGGAGCTAGGGTAAGTGCAAACAAACCTGAACCAAGCAATAAGGCACCGGAGAAAACAGAGATCGTCTTATTGACAAGGAAACAAATCCAAACTGTCACTAACTTTACAGTTGCAAACCAAACAATAACCAGCAAAAAATCGGTCAATTACCTCGGGTTACACCTGGACAAAAAGCTCTCTTTCGGACAACAGATTCGGCTTACCTCGGAGAAAGCCGCCAAAGTGACCATGGCGCTTAGCAGGCTCATGGGAAACATAGGAGGACCCATGGTAAATAGACGACGGTTCTTGGTGTCGGTCATAAACTCCATACTCCTGTACGGAAGTGAAGTTTGGGCTGACTCGATGAAGAAAGAGATTTACCGGAAGCAGATGGGACGAATACAGCGGACAGGTGTCGTAAGGATTGCCAGCTCTTACCGAACGGTTTCAGGGTTAGCAGTATTGGCCATCGAGGGAGTAACCCCGACTGGCCTCTTGGCCCTTGAGAGTAAATGGGTCTACGAGATGATGCGAATAGTCGGGCCGGAACAAGCAGCCCAACGAAAAAAGGAGATGGAAAGAGTGAAAGAACGAACCCTGCAAAATTGGAACAAGCGTTGGCAGACGGATTCAAAAGGGAGATGGACTGCCAGGCAGATACCCAACCTATCGATATGGACTAGGTGAACCCATGAAGAAATAGACTATTTCCTCACGCAATTTCTATCGGGGCACGGATATTTCACGTCATATCTCAACAAAATAGGGAAGGTGGACGACCCGTCATGCATCTACGGAGACGCGGACCGCGAAACCGCCTGCTATACGTTGGTTGAGTGCGAAAGATGGGCGACGGGAAGAGGACAACTCGAGACAGAAGTGGGTCACATAACACCAGAGAACATTATAGTGCTGATGCTCATAGCACAGGAATATTGGTGCAGGGTAGCAACCTTCGTCAGGACGATCTTACAAGCGAAGAAGAAAGATGTGGACCGACATGGAAACCTACCGGCCTTGCTCGGGGACCAGAAGGCTAAGACTGGAGGGGCTCGAACGAGTTTAACACGGGGCTCCACTCCGAAGTAATACCGCAATGTGGTCCCGGAGTGATTTTAAACAAGTCTGAGTAGGAGGAGGTTTTTAGTGGGTGCAAGTCCCACACACCAGTAAACACACGACGAGTTTACTGACGGTGCATAAAGCATTTTCCCCCATCTTTATAAAAACAAAAATACATGCCATGGTCATTACTGAGATGAGTGAGCACTTAACTATGCACTGTCTTGTACAGTATTCTGATTATTACTATGATTCCATTTATTAAATAATTTATTCACATTACGAAAATCTATATTAACAATTGTGAATGAACACGCAAATAATACGGTGTTTTTAATTTCTCGGATAATAACAATACGTGCTAAAGCGTACAAAAACAACTCCGGAATATTTCGCCCTCTCACCCAACTACATACACGGTATCATTAACGGCACAGCGAAGGTTCTCGTTCATTTCGCACGATCATTATGTGAAAGCGAGGTTGCAAAAGCTCTTGTACTGTACAAAACAGCGTTATATCAGCAAACAGTGTAGTACATGCGCCTCTCATATTTCCGACTCGTACGTGGTCAACAGTAGTTCGCGTGTTGTATGTTTATATATTCCCTGACCTCTGTACATGCAGAATCCCGCATGGGTTAACATTTTCCATAGACCTTAACGAGAACACGTAGAGTTCGTGACCATGCATGGCGGAAGCGCGCTGTTTGGGCAAGATTTTAGCAAACAAAGGCGTCTGGTGTTTAATATGAGAGCAAGAGGACGAGAGAACTGTATGTAGTTTGTGTGCATATCAGGAGAAGCCGAAGGAGGCGACTGTTGACCAATTCAATGGCATGCAGATGGAATTAGTTGAAATAGCAGACCTTTTGCATCGTACGGTCTCTTGTCTGCCCACTATCTCCTCGAGCCTTCATATCCCTTCATGTAAGCGATCGTAAAAGATACTGTACAATATACAGGGGAGCCAGAGTTCTCGTCTTGACACCCTGAAGGGAGGGTTAAGGTATTTCAACTTTTTTCTGCATCTATTTTCATTTTATTTAAGGAATGTATAACATCTCAAGAATATTGTGTCAAAATTTCAAGTAGATCAGAGCAAAATTAACGGAGTTATGAGCATTTGACCGTCCATTGCTTCAGACCGGTTTAAAGCGTTTTTCTGAAACTGCTCAAAACTTTAAAGCGTTTTTCTGAAACTTGCCATTTTTTAAGTCGGTGTACGCCGTAACTCAAAATTTAATGCACCGATTCTTCTGAAATTGTGTACACTATTTCTACATATAGAACACCAGGTAACGCTGACGAGTTTTTTTTTCTAATTATTTTTTATGTTACAGTAACAAATTTGCCGATTTTTTAAGCGAAAATCGCGTTTTTGACTTCCAAGTGTTACCAAAAATGAAAAGATCGATAAAAAAACTCGACTGTGTTACCTCCAGAAACATCTCGCCTAATAAACGCATTTTAATCTTTTTGTTTCGGATGGTCCAGTGACAAGTTATCGCGTACACCGCAAAACAACTTTTTTCGAGGCGCCTACGCGCATTTGCTGCCATCGGCTTATTTATCAATATTTTACAATGAAAATTTAGGAAAATATAGTCGAGATGTTGTATTATTATATGGAAAGTAAATAAATAAACCAGGATTACCTGTATCGTCTGAAAAAATTCTTGAAAATATGATTTTTTTCACCGAATTAACCTTACCCCCTCGTTAATTTTACTGAAATTTCCCGAGGAAAATGGTTTACAGATTTCGAAGGGAACGACGTACAAGCAATGTTACAGTTTCGTACACGGAGAGACACAAAAGTAACAATCATCATTCCATCAAATTATGGTAGTTGAAGGACAAGTGAGAAAATGAAGTTTATTACATTTGGGAATCGTTCGCATACGCTGAAGAAACAATTTCAAAATGTTTGGCTATGAATGTGCATTTTGCACATGTCCTTCAACTACCATATTTCGTCTGAAAACTGAACCCACGTTTTTCTCTTGACGATTATTCTTAATTATTGAACTGGATTTTTGTTAATTTCTTAACTGTTCTCAAGTGCAGTACAGAGCTTATTGCCGAACATCATTATAAAGCATTAAAAATGTAGGGGAAAAATTAAAAACAAACTAACCTCATAAAGAATTTGAAGGATCGTAGTAACATCCGAAATTCTATGGTGACAACGATTGAGCTTCATATTTTAGTGGCCTTTCACGGTACAAAAATTTAACATGACGTCTACCCCGAAAGACATCAATTGCCACCTGACCCTGTTTTTACTTTCTCGTGACGAACAACGTTAGTACAATGAGAAAGTATTGTAATCCAAAAATAATTCCATCTTCAGGCTATGGTAGAAATACATGTTTACATATCCTAGAATGCAACAAATGCATTCCCGCATTTCTGCCCTGTCTATCTGCATCGTCCAAAAGTAGCTTCTGCACTGTAATCAAGATGTATATTAATGCGAAAAAATTCTTTGAACCCAATCTGAATTTGGAACTGGAACACCCGCATGTCCTGACCTGCCATATATAAAAATTTTGCGAATGCCCACGTCATGAAACGTCATTTCGTGATTACTTTTCGTACTATTACTCGATGGCTCGTATTTCATGGTCTGGGGTTCAACATTTCTTTCAGGAAAATTATTGTTTTACGAAATTAAATTTTGTATCGCTATATTGATCATAATTGTACCCCAGTAATTTTGTCACAACTTCACGCCAATAACAAATATGATGAGAAAGTCACGGGTTGGGAGTACGCCAGTAGCAACTGTTTCGTACTCAACTTTTTTCCTTCAACGATTACTTGGAAACACCCGGTATATATAGTGTTTCGAGGAAAACACGCTTTGGGAAGCAGAATCCCCGTGAAACATTCTCTCGGGCGTTTGTGTTCATTAATTTAGTTCCCAGATTTGTGCATCCAAGTATGGATAGCATGCATATATACGGTCAGAATATTGGCATAATTGCTATTTCGAATCCGCGAAAGACCTGTGTGAGACCGGTGGGGTCATTCATGATGGAAAATCGAGCTCGACCGGTCGAGGGTTAAATCTTCATATTTTTTTTGTTAAACCAATTATTTTACAATCACTCCCCTTACATCCCCTCACTCACCTTTCTGAAACATATCTTTGGCGTTTCTATCTGCTTGTATGGATATACTATCGTTGATGACATGAACACAGTTTAAATTAATTTTCCTCAAAATGGTAGCATGTTAAACAAAATAAAACAAAAGTATTTTCTTAATCTGCATAAATGTAGTTTTCGTTAAACGTAGCCGTTATTTTTCAATTTAATTTTTCGCAAAATGGCGGCGTGTGAAAAAAAATGTTTACCCTCAACGAAAACTACATTTATGCAGATTAAGAACATTTTTTTGTTTCATTTTTCATACGAACGATGCCAGAGACATGGATTCCACTGTTAAAAGAAACATTTTTACGGACCAGCACTCTGTTCTATACAGCTGTCATTATTTTCATTATTTTTTAATGAACATTTTTATAAAAAAACTTCAAAGTGTTGTTAAAGACACACCATTCTCTAAATCCTAAAATAATTCATTAAGTAGCAAACAAAAAATCGTGAAAAAGGACCTCTTCTAAGCCCGTCACGGTGGGATTGCCAAATAACCACAATCTAATTGTTAATGGATAAAATCGTGAAAGGGTCATTCGTGGAGTTTGCGACTGAACATTTGCTTTTACAAACGTACTACGAGCATTTCTAGTGTAGTTCGAGGCTGTTATCAGAAAGACAAAGTCCTTCTAGTCAGGTTTCCGGTAGCTTTCAGAGTCCGCAGTTCGGTGTGCATTAAAGCAGAAAGCCAATTCGAAACTCACCCTCTCGCAGTTCCACGTAAGGGTTGTCGCGGCACTAAAACGCGGCTCTGAAACAAGAGTTAAGCCGAAAACACAATCTCTCTGGTCTCGCGATCCTTCATTAGTTTATGAGGCTTGCAACCGAGAGAGAGAGACGGAGAGAGAGGGAGAGAAAGAAAGAGAGAAAGAGTGAGAGAGAGGGAGAGAGCGAGAGAGAGAGAGAACGAGAGAGAGAGAGAGAGAATGAGAGAGAGAGAACGAGAGAGAGAGAGAGAGAGAATGAGAGAGAGGAAGAGAGAAAAGGAAATAAAGCGGGGGGCAGAGATCAGAGAGAAGGGATGATAAATGTGCGGCAGCTTCCGGCCGGCGACCCGGACGGTACTCGACATCGTTGCGACCAGTGTACCACAGTGCAGCTACTATATTGACCTCCATAACTCAACAAGGCGTATACCACTATCGTCTTACATGTAAAACCATGTGGGATACGCCCTTCTAACTTGTAATATAAAGTCGATATAAAGACTGTGTTTTGCCACTCTTTTTATACATGTATATGGGGCAGTCCATACCAAGTTGGTCGCATTCTAAATTTGAAGTCAGCATAGAGCAGATAGAGATTCGCATCAGTAACATAAACAACATTTTATTTCCGGTACTGGGATACAATTCATATGTTCCCAACGAGTAGGTGGCACATAATACCAATTCTGTAATGTTATAAAATTATGTTATTTAGGTTCTTTTGTTTGCTTGGGTTCCGTTCGAAAATTCACTTGACGGGCGTAATAATGCACAACTCATCGATTAAAAATGCCCTCGAGGTAATGCTTCAGCTGGGTTACGCTGTCTTGTTATTTTAC
Organism: Oxytorus armatus; assembly: GCA_958009045.1. NCBI lineage: Eukaryota > Metazoa > Arthropoda > Insecta > Hymenoptera > Ichneumonidae > Oxytorus > Oxytorus armatus. The sequence continues at coordinate 25,680,094 of OY253750.1, read as the reverse complement.
TGAAACAGGCATTACCTCTCGGAAGTCCTCTCCTTTATAAATCACTATTTAAAACGTAATGATACCAGCACAAATACTAATATCACTCTGAAGTATATTTTATTTACTTCACATATATTATAAAATTTACTTTGCTGCCAATGTAGTGTGATTCTATGGATTACGTCCTTTTTTCCGCGAGTAGTTCATGTGGTACATGCAGAGTGCTAACGTTTTGTAACAAAGTTCTCAGATGGATTCGAACGCGAAACTACATGTGGTCCCTTATACGATGACTGTGAATCGGTTATTTATATAACCGTAAAATATTATTTGTTACATTTTGTTACCGTTGCTACCGGAATTCGCGTTTTGAATCTAACAGGTCGTAAATCTCGATATTCTGACACTTAGAGACGATCAGCTATTCCGTATCATTCCACGCCTACTTAATCTCATGCCGTTGTTAAAAGGGGTTGTACACGGAATTTACATGAAAAATATAGGTGACACAATTAACAGTGGTTGCACAATATAATTTAAGAAGTTGAAAGTGGTTATGTGATAAAGTAAACGTATACCGAACTGGTCAAGAGAGCTCGGTTCCTTGAAGAGTTAGGACCTTTTGGTAAGATGGTTGATTTTAGACTATCGTAGCAAGACTCTCTTTCGTAATCAGTGACTTGAACTGTTGTCAAAGAGGGGATTTCGTTTCGGTAAAGTACAGATCGATAGGTATGTGGCATTTTTGTCATGTCACGCACGAGCTTAAGATATAAAATCTTATCCGCGCCTAAAGGGTCGCGAGTCAAGCGGCTTGAGTGTTTTATTGGGGTAGACTGACGTTTGTCGGGTTATAGTCCACGGGCCTTGTGTCACGTAAAGGAAAGGAAGTCCCTTTGTAATAAAAAGATTGCAAAGCGAGAGGCCTAATGATGGAAAACCGAAGAATAAACATATATATTACTAGTTGAACACTTTATTAGCCTTCCATGTGGTTGCCAGACGCTGGGAATTCTAGCGCAAGCTCGCATCGGGGTATATCGACCCTTTTTAGCATCCGTCAGGAGAGAGATAGCTGCTCTTATTTGACGAGTTGCGTTGAGTCCAAAAAATATAATTTTTGAACATGGAGGGATGAACGTATAAGTTATCTTTTAATAAACTTATTGGCTTGCGTGAAGTGACACGCAGCACATTTCCTCCGGAAAAAATATCACGGTTAGAGTAGTGATACTCGCGAATGTACTTACGAGGTCTGTTCAAAAAGTATCGCGAATTTTGAGTTTCCGCGGGTTACGTATATTTGATTTTCGATTTTTTCGTGGCGTTAGGTTGGTACTCATGTCCCTCACTAGTGCTGAAAAAATCGGCCATTTTGAATGTTCAGTTAATTGTTGACAGCTGCTTTGGTTAGACGTGTTTTGGATTGTCTTCGATTTTTGCCTATTCCAAAAAAGCAGCTTCCATTGCGATGAGTGAGCTTTGGTTTCCACGTCATAACCATAAACCCATGATTCGTCACCAGTTATGACCCTCTGGAGCAAATTTGGGTCGTCGCGGACCGAGTCCAACAGCTCCTTAGCAATGTTAACGCGACACTGTTTTTCTTCGAAATTGAGCAATTTTGGCACGAATTTCGCGGCGATCCGACTCATGCCCAAATCATTGGTAAAAATCGAATAGCACGAGCCAATCGATATGTTTAGTCCCTCAGCAACTTCTCTAACGGTGATTCGACGATTGGCCAATATTATTTTCTTCACTTCATCAATGTTTTCGTCTTTTGTTGATATGCTCGGGCGTCCAGAACGCATTTCGTTGTTCGCATCTTCTCGGCCCTCTGAGAACATTTTGTACCACCGATAAACGTTGCTTTGGTCCAAGGTAGCTTCACCATAATCCCACAGTCAACATTCGGAATGCGTCCGCGCACTTAATTTTGTTTTTCACACAAAATTTGATACAGATTCTTTGATCCATCTTTTGGAATAGGCAAAAATCGAAGACAAGCCAAAACACGTCTAACCAAAACAGCTGTCAACAATTAACTAAACATTCGAAATGGCCGATTTTTTCAACATAAGTGAGGGACATGAGTACCGACCTAACGCCACAAAAAAATCGAAATTCGAATATACGTAGCCCGCGGAAATTCAAAATTCGCGATACTTTTTGAACAGACCTCGTACCTTACGTCATTTTATTTATTCCCCTCGTTTCTCACGACTTCAGTCATTTTTGGTGATTCTGCTTGTGCAACTCTCATCGTGTTGCGCTTGGACAACTCTGTCGTCAATGACAAAATGTTCGTCCATTGAAATAAACCGACACTTTTGTTCTCTATCATGGATCTGTAAATTGTCAATTGTTAATGAAGAACAAGCATTACTGTATCGTCAGTATTCTGAATTATTGCACTCATTTTCGATTGAAAATTTATAACTATTTTTCTTAAATAGGTTTTCATTAGGCAGTATTTAAGATCTATGTAATGGTTTTTTCAATTTTTGATATAATAACAACGATGTTGGTGGCCTGGTCGAATGCTTGTCCGCAGTCACAAGTACAGAGGGTGTCCATTAAAAGGCATAAAAAATGTCAACTCGATGGCCCTGTAACGAGATATCGGAAGATTCTTATTAGCGAAAGGTTAGTGTTGAATTTGGTGAGAATCGGTGAAATAGTCAAGTCTGTATAAAATGTTTAATTTAAAAAATAAAAAACGGAACGTCTGTCCGTCCTCTAACTCGACCGGGTCTGCTCTTTTTATGAAATTTTCAATCTATGGAAACAAAAATGTATTAACAACCAGCACACTCAAGCAACCCTCGCATTATTTAATCGAAGAAAAGGAGGAAACACGTCCCGAGCGGGATTTTGCACATTAGTTCCTCATAATTATCGAAGATTTCCAAATCTTGCTCTATGAGGAAACCGACATACTTTCGATTTTCGTACTCTTTCTTTGCATGCATATTTTTTATTATTAGTGTTTGTATCCCATACCTTTTCAGGTTTTTACAGTCATTTCCCTTTGTTCCCTTTTCCATTCCATTCCATGCCTCGACACCGACATTGTTGTCCGGAGACACTCTTGCCCAACGCACTACTATATCGCAATTACGAGGGCACAGGGAAACTGCAGAACATCTGACCCGATACAGGCGGTCATATTTTTTTGAGTTTCACTTGTTTTATTGGAATCTCAGAAACTCGAAGAAACTCCCGTTGAGTAGTCGGTGTGTAAGCCGGTGCATGGCAGTCACTAATCTCCATATCGACCGCGGCCAATGCTGCTTAACATGGGAGACGACCGAAGCCGTGCACCAACCGCGCGTCCATTGCTATCGGTTCTTTGTTTCCATGCAAACATTTCGATGCAGTCGATAAATAGGACGGAACGGCCTTTGCACCCACCGTTACGGCGCCTGCACTTCGTGTATATATCCATATGAAGCCTCTCCCGCTGTCGCGACACTCTGCACCCTCTTCAGAATGAGAGGGTTGAAGATGCGCTGAAAAAAAAGTACGAGGAGCGCTATGAGCGTGGAGACTTTTACGATGGATTATTCACTCGAATTGAGAGCTAGCTAGCGTAACACAACGTAAAGTACGAGTCATCAACGGTTTAATAATTCAAAAAGACTCCCGGCAATTCTAATAGCCGTGCATCGTTGGGAATTCTAGCCCGGTCGTTTCAATAAAAAGAACTCGTCGATTTCCGAGTATTACGTCTTTCCGTTCGTTGTCGACGGAAAAATGATTGGTCATCATTAATTCCGATGGGTGAAAAAAATTCACCCTTTCGAATTTCACCTAAGGGTTCTACGACATCGTGAAACTAGAAGCAATTTCAGTGAAGACTCGTTCTTCGGAGCTCCCACGTATACGTGATAACGCATTTATTTTTCCCCCACCAGAAATATTTTCAACCAATAGAAATATTTTTCTCTCATTTAGATAACTTGGCAAGAAATACTGTTCCTATGTGATGTGACAAAACGATGGAAACGCTCAGTTACAATTTTCTCATTCTTCAATGCATCGGTCTATGGCGACCAGTGCACTGGACAACAGGCTGGAAAATTCGCATCTACGACTCTTACACGTATTTTATAGTTTTTCTCGTTACAACAGTGACGCTATCGGAATTTATCGAACTTGTTGCATCGGTCGACGACGTCGAGACATTCGCGAATAATTCCTTCATGCTCATAACAATGATTGCCGATTGTGCCAAGGGTGCTAATGTATTGAAAAAACGAAGCGAGATAATCGGACTTATAAACGTTCTTAAGAGTGCCCCTTATCGACCGATTAACGACGAGGAAATCGCGATTCAACGGAAATTTGATCGATTGTCAAGGTTTGTAAGGAGTTACCGAATCACTTTTAACTGCTTGCACTGTGGAAGAAAGAAAACTGATATACGAGATAACAATACATTTTTTTACGCGATTATCGTTATTTATAACTAGTAACTATTTCCTATTATTCTTATATGCTGTTCCTCCTTTTCATCGCTCTTTCCCCTTTTCTTCTATCCAGCTCCCTCTCTCACCCTGGCTCCTTGCTCGGTAGGACCGCGGTTCTACAGATCCCAACTGTACACCTACCCAACTGTCACGACCAAACTGACACGAGCATACGAATATTTCGCAATATTGTCACGACAAAACTGTTCCCGAACAAAACTCTCACCATTAAAACTGTCACCGCACAAACTGTCACCAGTCAACTCTCCTGAATCTATATTCTTCACGTGCAGAAATCTTCACGAACAAAACTATCACCGTCTAAACTGTCACAGTCTCAACTATATTCTGCGCAACTGTAACGCAGCAGAATAGTCCCCGTCTACACTGTCAGGGCGTCTACTGTATTCTGCACCAACCGTCACCGTTCCAATCATCACCGCACAAAACTGTCACCAGCAAAACTGTCACCGCGCCAAGGCGCGGTAACTAACTCACACGGGTATAAGCTGAACTCGTAGATAAAAGCGCTCGGGCTGCTCCACCAAACGCGGCGCAATAGCGCGCGATATTTCGTGCGTGTCCGCTATTACCGATCGCTGAGCACAAGTAAGTTCGCGCGGTGCGAAGGCTGTGGTTGAGACGACCGCGGCGAATGACGTAAGTATTAGCGGACACGCACGAGTTATCGCGCGCTATTGCGCCGCGTTTGGTGAAGCAGCCCGAGCGCTCTTACCTACGGGTACGGCTTCTACGAGTGTGAGTTGGGTAAATCTCGCGTTAAGCGGTGACGGTTGATGCCGTGTACAGTTTTGCCCGTGACAATTTTGCCCGTGACAGTTTTGCCGGTGACTATTACCGCGGTTATAGTTGCTGCGGTGACAATTTAAGCGGTGACAGTTTGAACGGTGACAGATTAAACGATGATTGTTTAGACGGTGACAATTCAGATGGTGACAGTTTAGATGGTCACGGTTTAGACCGTGACAGTTTAGACGGTGATAGTTTTGTTCGTGAAGATTCTGCACGTGTCCAATAGAGATCGGGGAGAGTTGAGTGGTGATAGTTTGTGCGGCGACAGTTTTAACGGTGAGAGAGTTGTTCGGGAACAGTTTTGTCGTGACAATATTGCGAAATATTCGTATGCTCGTGTCAGTTTGGTCGTGACAGTTGGGTAGGTGTACAGTTGGAATCTGTAGAACCGCGGTCCTGCCCCTTGCTCACCTCCCTTGCATTTTCTTGCATTTTCCTAATCAAATGTTTCTTCATTTTCTTTTGTTCTGACCTCCAACTTTTCTCTGTATCTGTTACCCCTCTCCACATTCCCGCGACTCATTCTTGTATTGCCACTTTGACCTTATCCTCGTTTGTCGTTCTCCTTCCCTTCATATATCTCGGCGTCGTTGTTATCCTCACCTCCTTGTATCCCTTCGCACTCATTGGCTTTCCAATGTTTTCCATTCCCTCTTGCTCCTGCAACTTTTTCTCTCTCTGTTCCAACTTTTCTCTCGACATTTCGTCCCCCTTTTCCACACCTCCAAAGGTATTTTCCTCTGCCTTGTCCCTGACGCCATCCCTTCTCTTCCTCTTTCTTTCGCTACTCCTGCCATTCTCTTATTGTTAGTTCACTCTTTCCTGATCGTTTGCCTTTACTATATATCTCTCTTTCTCTGTGTCTCCTCCCTCGCCATGTGCATACCTCAGTATTGTCCTATTTACCTCCAACACCGATCCGATAAATCCCTCTGCTACCCTTTCCAACTCCTCCCACTTTTTTTCATTCGAATATTAGCACTCCGTACAGCCGGACGCTCCTCACCTTTCCCCTATGCTCCATATTCTTCCTATAACCGTTCTGGGCTTCATAACCATTGCTATCGCATTCTTGTTTTTGTTGTTCCGCATTATAACGTATTACTCATTACTTATTTTCTCGTATAATTCTTCGATTTCGGGCACCGCCCATTTTCACTCTTCCTCACTTTTATTGCCTCCTCCTTTTCTGAATCTTCATTTTCGTTTCTGGTGGTGCAGTATTAGTTTCCTTCTTTTGAATACCTATCCACTCTATTTATCGTACGTTTTGGCTTCTCTGTCACGACAATTAGTGCCATCCCTGTGACATATCCTAATGCCCATATGTTTCTTTTCCCTATTACCAGTTCTCTACCTTGCCATTCCCTCATTGTATCTTCCAGGTTTGCTACATGTATATTAAAAGCGTTGAGCTCAGCGTACGTCCCTGGTTCACCCGTTATTCATTCAAAACTTCACTGTAGCCTATCCTTCACGTTTACCATGCATCTCGTCTCACTGTATATTTCTTGCATCCTTCTTATCATCTTTTACCTTACTCATCCGCTTTCCATTATCTTCTATCGCTCCCCACGCTAAGTTTGTCGAACACCACCCCAAGGTCCATGAACGATATACACACGTTTTCCCCTCTACTTTTTCAACCATTCCTCCATTATGTCATTCCCGTCGTCCACACTATCTGTCACTCTCCTCTTCTTCCGGAATTCTGCTTGCACATCCTCTAATTTTCTTCCTTTTCATGTCATTCATTACCGCCGTGTACATATCCTATTCCATTCTCGTCAATCTTACTCTTCTGTAGTTCATCGTATTGTGTACTGCAACCATCACTCTTCTCCAGTCCTTCGGATACATTTTCCCGTGCAAAGGTAGCGCGTACCTTTTCCGTTCTGCACTACCTTTACTATTTCGACCAGCTTCTTCTTCGCGTATATCGATGCCTCATTTCTAATGTTGTCCGCTCCAGCCTTTTTTCCTCGTCTCAGTCTTTTTGGTTCATCATTCTCCGCCTCCATCATCTCGTATTACCCCTCGTTCTCCCCGTTCTTAGTTATCTGTCATTTTCTACCTGCGATCCAAGTGCTCCAAGCTGTCCATCAAGTGCCTTCCTCAAACTCCCACTGAGATTGTCTTGCTTTTTCCTCCTCTCTTCTTCGTAACTATATTGATGCAATTGAAAACTTGTTTTACATCTTTTATTCCTTCCAAAATCTGTATGTCCTGTTTTCTGTGTGCCTCCTTTTTTAGTTGCATGTTCTCTTGTACCGTCGTGTTTTTTCTTCAAGCGTCTTTATTCCTTCCTCTTCCTTCACACCCTCACCACTCCCTTTTTCACTCTTCGACAATGCATTTCCAACCACAGCTTTTGGTATCTAACTTCCGTTTTATTTTTGTCTTACTTTGTGTCACCGCTTTGTCCATTACTGTTCTCGACTCATTGCAACTTCCCATTATCGTCGTTTCCTTTCGCTTCTTATTCTATCGTTAACGTCCTTCGCTCCTTTATTTTATGTCCGGCATATATAACATAGTTTCGTAACATATGTCAGAACTGGACGAAATTCGGATTTTGAATTACGTTTAAAAACTGAAATTTTTTACTTCAATCATTCAATTACTTGCTTTTATTGCCATTCCATGCTGCATTGTTACTAGAAACGTTAAGTAGTTCAATAATCCATTAGCAGGAAATTTGAACTTGTAATTTTTCCAATGTGATTATAGAATTCGTTTTTCAACATCCATTCATAATGTTCTCGAACAAACATTACCCCTTTCGTCATATAAATTACAATGAGTCGCTACGTTCCGTTAAGATACAGTATCTTAATAAATTAGTAGAGATAAATTATTGTGTTCTAAGGAGTTAATCGCAAATACAATATATTAATTTCAATAATTTTTGTTCCCCGCACAAAAATAACCATTTTAATTGGGACGATAATTTAAACTTCATTATGTACATGTACACGTACTGTTTCAAAGATCGAATACTTTACGCTTTGGCACACTCGTGGGCATTACAGTGGTTGCATTCGTAGTGGAATCTTTCGTCGTTGATTTACCACGAAGAGCATTGCCCTACGAGTCTTGGCTACCTTTCGATTATTATGAGTCGCTGTTGGGTTACACTATCGCTTATAGTCATCGAATTGTTACTTTTGCGGCTGGTGCCTCGGTCGTCGTAGCCTTCGACACCCTCGTGCCTGGTTTGATGCTGCAAACTTGCGCTCAATTGAATATACTGAAGTATCGATTGAGTACAATTCCAAATGTTATGATCGATCATATCCAAGATTTTCGCAATAGCGATAGATTGAATTCTTTGATTTCGAATTTGGAGACGAAATTGCTCTCGCACTGCGTCAAACATCATCTTGAGATATTTGAGTTAGGTATTTTATCTTCTTGGAAATAAAACTTTTTGTACATTAGTATTTTTCAACGGAAAAACGGGATCACGACGAAGAAAAATGAATTTGTTTGATGTGAATACATTTTACTTCACTGTAATTAACATCAAGATGAATATCGTTTTTCTTAAAATAAATAGTAAAAGTAAGAATATGTTACGAAAGTGATAAATAATTGTACCTCTTTCATTTTATCTTTATACGAGGTCTGTTCAAAAAGTATCGCGAATTTTGAATTTCCGCGGGCTACGTATATTCGATTTTCGATTTTTTTATGGCGTTAGGTTGGTACTCGTGTCCCTCACTTATGCTGAAAAAATCGGCCATTTTGAATGTTCAGTTAATTGTTGACAGCTGTTTTGGTTAGACGTGTTTTGGCTTGTCTTCGATTTTTGCCTATTCCAAAAAATGGATCAAAGAATCTGTATCAAATTTTGTGTGAAAAACAAAATTAAGTGCGCGACGCATTCCGAATGTTGACTGTGGCATATGGTGAAGCTACCTTGGACCAGAGCAACGTTTATCGGTGGTACAAAATGTTCTCAGAGGGCCGAGAAGATGCGCCAATCGTAATATTAGCCAATCGTCGAGTCACCGTTAGAGAAGTTGCTGAGGAACTAAACATATCGATTGGCTCGTGCTATTCGATTTTTACCAATTATTTGGGCATGAGACGGGTCGCGGCGAAATTCGTGCCAAAATTGCTCAATTTCGAAGAAAAACATTGTCGCGTTAACATTGCTATGGAGCTGTTGGACTCGGTCCGCGACGTCCCAAATTTGCTCCAGAGGGTCATAACTGGTGACGAATCATGGGTTTATGGTTATGACGTGGAAACCAAAGCTCAATCATCGCAATGGAAGCTGCTCTTTTGGAATAGGCAAAAATCGAAGACAAGCCAAAAGAAACGTCTAACCAAAACAGCTGTCAACAATTAACTAAACATTCAAAATGGCCGATTTTTTCAGCATAGGTGAAGGACACGAGTACGACCAAAAAATCGAAAATCGAATATACGTAGCCCGCGGAAATTCAAAATTCGCAATACTTTTTGAACAGACCTCGTACATAATATATTTAAAAATCTCATAATTTTCTTTATTTCCGTCTATGTTAATTTTTATCTCTTCTATGCTGAAACTGAAATTATTTGAAAAAAAATAGGTTTGCAAAAAAGTCGAAAGATTTGTTTGGTCTAATGATATTTCTCCAGTACACGGTGAGCGCGATTGTACTGTGTGTGAGCGTGTTCAAGCTGTCAAAAATGATGATGTTTAGTGCCGAATTCACGTCCCATATGCTGTACGTAGCATGCATGTTGGCACAGATATTTTTCTACTGTGTATATGGTGGCGAAGTTACGTTCGAGGTACAATAGCTGAATTTTATGATTATTACTCTAATATCGTGAATAGGAGAGTATGGCGAATGTTCTTAAAAACCGTATTTTAATTATTTGTCGTCAACACACTGCCGTGTCTCTTGATAAACAACGACCTTTCGTTTTGTCTTATTTTTTTCTTTTCGAATTTGTTGAAATATAAATATTTTAAAAATACTATTCGAATCGTTCGATTATTTTAGAGCCTTAACGTGAGCGATGCTATCTACGAAATGGATTGGAATTCATTGAGTACAAAGACAAAAAGAAATTTACTTACGATAATGGTGCGCACCATGAGACCAATCGAATTCACAAGTTTTTCCATCATCGTTCTCAATCTCGATTCTTTCAACAGTGTGAGTACATGTATTGCATACATAGACGTGTAGAATTATAAACCTTGGAAAAAAATAGAAACTTAATACATATACACTTGAAAAAAAAAAATGTCCTTGATTTTGCAGCTTCTCAAATTGTCTTACTCGGCGTACAGTGTTCTACAACGCAAAGGATCGTAAATAAAGTATCGCGGCAGCGTCTCTCGATGCTAAACAATTTAAAAAAAGTTGTAAGATCGCCTGTCCCACTGTCCCATACACTGAGTTAGCGCAATAATCATATTTTTAAAACTGCAAATAAAAACAAATACAATTGTCAAATCTTTTCCAAGAGATTAAAAAAAATACTTAATGATACTTTGCAGCACCGTTATGCAGCAAATCTATCTTACCAAGCTCCAGAGAAAGCCAAACAAGTATTACTTGTCCCGGACAATTAACGGTCTGTTGAACGCCTCGACATTTCCTATCGAAATACGAAAATCACGTTAAATAGCCAATAATTAACTGCTGAATTATACCCTCCGTACTTCATCGTCGAATGACAATTTTTCTCTCAATAGTTGAACTATCTTCTAATACACTAAAAAAGTAAAGTAAATGAATAGCGGCGACGAAATATAAAAATGACATACAACAGCAGCCAAACTTAAAATGATCGAGTTTGTTGTACGCAGTTCTCATGAGTCGGCACACTTTAGTCTCAGCAGTTTTTCACACAGAAATAATGGAAAATGTATGCAAATAAGCTTTAGAGCAGTAAATATTCATTCATACGCAAAATGATATTTCTGCGCCTATATTTATTATTCTTATCCGTAGATATGAATCTTCATATGTATGTATAATCAATCTATATTATTAGTTGTTATAGGAAATAATACCCGAAGTTCCATGAAAATACAATCTCCGAGACATTTGCATTTCCCGCCACAGACAGGAACTTGTAGCGGATACATAAGAAAGAGAGATTTGAATTTCCCGCCGCCGCGCGAAGGGCGGAACCCATCGAAGACAAGACTAGTTCATGCGTTCACCACCACGCTTCGCACGTCTTCGAGCTTCTCGCACACGGAGCTGGTCACCACTCTAACGGCAGGAAAAAAGGCCTCACTTTGACGATTTATTTTGGGAGTATGAAAAAAGGAATAGAATTTCTTTGAAGAGGGTTTATTTAACACATATTGAAGTATGAAATTTTTTTTTATTATCATTTTGATACAAAATGGCAGCGACAGAGCCCATCTTGAAAATCGTTCTTTTTCGAACTGGGAGGACGTATTGCTTGAACACCGTTGCATGGATGAGTTGTGCATGCGATAGCCATACTTGTATTGATCAATAAACTTTTTGGTATTTTATTCCAGATGAGTAGAACGTCTGGAATCATGGTCGCGGTCATGCTGGAATCATGCTGACTTGAAATCGCGTAGCATCCTTAATTTATTTTTATTGTACTCGAATAAACTGGCAGAGTACCTGCAAGTATCAATAAATAAGTAGAAAAAAGACCGTTGTTGAAATATTTAATAGTAGTTACGAATTTTCTTTTCATACCTCAAAAAAAAAATCCTCGTTTAGACTAGAAGAATGCCTTAAATAGTAAATTAAATTCCGGTGGATCGTGGAAGGAAAGATGCGCTAAAGTTGCCACGTGATAAAGTCTATGTGGAGTTGTACGCCGCGAGAGAATATAGAAACGTGTTTTGAAGCCGTAGGAAAAGTTTCTCAGGATTAGGATGTAAGATGGTGAATGCCAGCGGGCAAAAGAGAACGCGATGTGCGCGCGTGTGTGTCTGTGCTTTTCCGCCTTCCGCTCCAAGATAGCGACTAATGGGAATTCATACGGTTAAGCTTCACGTGACATTTACACACAGGAAAACTTGAGTGTATGGCATATGGAGTAGCAAAGGGAGGCGGCCAACAAAAATATCCTCTCTCCGTAAGCTGCGGCATTTCTGGCTCCTGGATGTCTACACTCGGGGGCGGTTGCACCCGCTCTGAACTCTGAATGTAGCGACAGAACAAACCAAGCGAGAAAACAGAATTTCCTACAACCCGCGATGGCGTAGAGCAGCTAAATTTAAATCACAAGTTGACATTCTATTTTCTCCATTTTCTCGACCTTGCGATCTAGCGAATTACCTCGATATAGATGGGATGAGCAGATGCACCACTCATTTTTGACTGTACTCCATCACTTTTCTTGAGGATTCTTCAGGTTATTTCATTAAGGCCTTACATACGTCGAGAATTTTCAAAAAATCGATTTTTTTTGTGTACAGATTATTATTCCTTATAGTCTTAGGCGTATTTCTGTGTAAGCTGATTGTAAAAATTCCCCATAGTTCAAAAGTTATTGTAGATAATGTGACTGCCCGACGAAAGGACAAAGGTCTGACGCGCGCCTACCTGAGTTGAGTTGTTTGAGGCAGCTGGCCTCAAACAAGTCAACTCAGTAAAACAATTTTTTACTGACAAGGAAGGCGTACAATATGAAGCTGGAATGGGAGATTAGACGTAAGTTAACTAAATAAATTTAAAAAATTCATAAAGTTCTTGCTCCAGCCGCGCGCGACTTCGAGCGAAACGCGCTTGAAACTTTAAATGCGTTTTTCTCAAAACTACTTTTTCTGACACGGTCGGCATGATAACTCGTACGGTTTTTAATATTTTTTGATGATTTTTTTTTTAAATATTCGGAATTGTTTTTTCTATAGTCTGTCGAGCCGGATTTTTTAAATTATAATTAGAAAATTTTATAAAAACAATTAAAGTGTGACTTTTTTGACACAAACTTAACATTTTTTTTTAAATTACCGTAAATTGTTTAATTTTTCGAATTTCAAAAATCCGGCTCGACAGACTATAACTACTACCTTATTTTACAAGAATTTCTTTACATTTTGCAGATCCGTCAACATTTGGGGAAGAAATACTGCCGACCGTGGAGCAACTTTTTTTTTACAGTGCTTCAAAAAATGTGATTTTTCATGTTGTAATTTTTGAAAAAAAAAATTGAAATAAATTTGTTTACAAACTTAACACAGTAATAAAGAATGAGTAAGAATTTTTTTATCAATTTCTATTTCTATCCCTCCTAAAAACAGTTTTTCTTTTGTTACGTTTTCGGTACCGCTGGACGTATGTAAGGCCTTAATTAAATGAGTGATCGATTAAAACCCAAACGGAAACACGTAATTTGCTTCCTCGAAATCTCACACAATGGTCATTAGTCCCCTATACGAGAAACCATATTTCTCAATTTAGTAGTCAGGTAACTTAAGCCGATTTTCATATCTTTTTTGGAGGGCGTTTTTTTGTAGGAAAATAAAAATGAATCGTTTTGGATATTTAGGATGTTTTTATTTACATATTAAAGATACAAAAAAAAATGTTGTTTACTTATGAAAATCTGTTGTTGAATTTTAAACGCGTTTTTCTCAAAACAGTGTTTTTCTGGTCAGCCCGGGTCCTAACTTTTTTTCTACCGAGCTGATTGCTTTCAAATTTTAACAGGCTACTCTACACACTTATAGTTCTCGTCGGAACTACCGAGACATTTTTTCACCCCTAACTTTTTATTTTACAACCCCTTCTTTGCTAAAATAAAAGGACTTTTTTTCCAAAGTCCGCCATTTTGTTATTTATTCATGAAATTTAACTTCACTAGTTCCGACCAGAATGACATGTCTATAGATTAAGAATTATCAAGAATTTTTTATTTCAGATAACATCAAGAGCCGAAATCACCGGGGCCACCCACGCGCTTTTTTTTCGAGGTGCCAACTTCGATCAATAATAATAATAATAGTAAACTATTAAATTTTTTCAAAAAAAATTTTTTTTGTATCTTTAGTATGTAAATAAAAACAGCCGAAATATCCAAAACGATTCATTTTTTATTTTTCTACAAAAAAACGCCCTCCAAAACAGACATGAAAATCGGTTTAAGTTACCAGACTACTACCTTAAAGGTTTTCTGATATTTAGCTCAGTATCTCAAACTTTTGTAGAAGCTGGAGTGGGTACAGACATTTTTCAGAAAATTCGAAAAACCATACAATCTGAACCGCTTCATGAATTTTGATCACATTCAGAATGGATCTACAAACTTTAAAAACGAGTGCCCCGAACTACAGTATGTATTCTTAAAATTGATAATCACTAATAGCGAAATATTTGCAATTACCTTCACTGAGTAATGTCATTTCTTCTTTCAGACAGTTTCTTCAAAGAAAAGCCCACACCATTGGTCCAATTGTTATTTTCGACAGGTCAATTTATTCGTTGGAAGATGCTGTATCTAAAATCTAGGATTGATAACAGACACTTTAAAGAAAATTGAAGTATTTTATTTATAACACTAATTTTAAGCTATCGAGTAAATTTAACATATCTTCTAATCGCGAAGTTCAGTATCAAATTTAGCCACGGAAATTAGTGGAGCATGTTTCTAAAAGCAAAATGACTTTACGAACGTGCAAACATTTTTTTTTGATTTAATTCAAATAAAAAAACGGAACTTTTAAGGAAATTAGCGCAAACTAGTGCACCTATTGGATAACAAATGACGAGATTCAAGTGAGTTCCTAGATTGCAAAAACAATTATTGAAATTTAGTATGCTTAGCTGATCAATATTTTTTGTCTCGTTCAAATTCGATGAATGAACACAATCTTTACTTCGATTCTATATTTATATATTCGTTCAATACCCACGTGTCAACTATTTTCACCACCAGCATAAATCCCTTACCGGAGTCTTCTCGTTATCTGTATCGAGGGGCGGAACGTAATTTATGTGCTCAAACCCGTTCCCGAGTGAACTACGAGAAGGATATCGGATACGATTGATCGATGAGGCGGTACACCGCGATTCGCGAATCTTTGATGGAAGAGACGCGTTATCCCTGATCGAACTGCCCGTATCTCTCAACAACCGGACACTCCTCCACTTGTCCTTTCTGTTGTACGGTTGCCCTAATCAGCATTAAGACGTCCTAAGAAAAAGGTCGACAAAAAAGTCCCACGAAATTTGATCTTTCCGCAAAAGTTCCGAATAAATAATCAATTACAGAAATTTCATCAGTAAAATTCAAACCAAATAAAAGTATGAGACAACAAACTTGATTTTATTAAAAGAAGAAACGCTGCGCGCCCTGAAAATCGAGTCAATTTGAAAAATTACTATAAAGGTTATATGGTGAAAAATAATTAAATTGCCAATTACACATTTTTTATTAACTTTACAACTATAAGAAAAAAAAAAAATATTAATATTATTTTTTACGGGTATAAATGGACTACTGATGAAAACCATGACGCCTCCTTGTTGACTTCATAACTTCACCAAAAATTATCAAATCTACAAAAATAAAAAAGAATTTAATAAAACAATGTAGTAGCGATAGTCTGGCGGAGGGATTTTTTTTTTCAAAAATAAAGAAATTACCGTATTTCAAACTTTAGTATGCAATTTAAAAAAAAAATTAATGTTTAATAATTTATAAAAAATTGTCCAACCAAAAAATTTAAAAACCTCTCGTAAGACCACAGAAAAAATAATTATCAACGCTAAAAAAAAAAGTTAAAAAATATTATAAATCGACTGAGTTATTGTGCTCACACTGTCTAAAAACA
This sequence comes from Oxytorus armatus, assembly GCA_958009045.1. Lineage (NCBI taxonomy): Eukaryota > Metazoa > Arthropoda > Insecta > Hymenoptera > Ichneumonidae > Oxytorus > Oxytorus armatus. The sequence continues at coordinate 25,664,041 of OY253750.1, read as the reverse complement.
TAGTTTCGAGAAAAACGCGTATAAAGCCGATGTCCGATCACATTTATTGTTATAACTTTGTAACAAAGTAGAATTTTCTTAAAAGTTTTTTTTTTTAATTCTTCAAAGTATGAAGAATAAAAATTTGTAAAAAAATCGATTTATTCAAAATTTCAGGGGTATGTGAGCCCTTAATCGACTTCATTTTATTCTATTTCAGTTAAACCAATTATATTTGTCCAAATAAGTTATCGCACAATATGGAAATTGTTTTTTAATTCGTAAATTACTTTTCATTTTTTTTTCAATATACGAGGTGTGTTCAAAAAGTATCGCGAATTTTGAATTTCCGCGGGCTAAGTATATTCGATTTTCGATTTTTTTGTGGTGTTACGTTGGTACTCATGTTCCTCACTTATAAACATATTGTTGAGAGTGTTAATTGTTGACAGTTGTTTGGGTTAGATGTGTTTTGGCTTGTCTTCGATTTTTGCCTATTCCAAAAAATGAATCAAAGAATCTGTATCAAATTTTCTGTGAAAAACAAAATTAAGTACGCGGACGCATTCCAAATGTTGATTGTGGCATATGGTGAAGCTACCTTGGACCAAAGCAACGTTTATCGGTGGTACAAAATGTTCTCAGAGGGCCGAGGAGATGCGAACAACGAAATGCGTTCCGGACGCCCGAGCACATCAACAACAGACGATAACATTGATGAAGTGAAGAAAATAATATTGGCCAAACGTCGAATGGGCATGAGACGGGTCGGCGCGAAATTCGTGCCAAAATTGCTCAATTTCGAAGAAAAACAGTGTCGCCGTTAACATTGCTAAGGAGCTGTTGGACTCGGTCCGCGAGGACCCAAATTTGCTCCAGAGGGTCATAACTGGTGACGAATCATGGGTTTATGGTTATGACGTGGAAACCAAAGCTCAATCATCGCAATGGAAGCTGCTTTTTTGGAATAGGCAAAAATCGAAGACAAACCAAAACACGTCTAACCAAAACAGCTGTCAACAATTAACTAAACATTCAAAATGGCCGATTTTTTCAGCATAAGTGAGGGACACGAGTACCAACCTAACGCCACAAAAAAATCGAAAATCGAATAAGCGTAGCCCGCGGAAATTCAAAACTCGCGATACTTTTTGAACAGACCCCGTAAGCACATTTTCCTAGACAATGAAAATTAATTTTCTCATGTACTCGAATGAATTTTATTAAAATCAACTAAGCCCATTTTTTTCATGGACCGCTCCCGAGTTCAGTCAATGCCGGATAGCGCAGATGGAGTGTCCCGGTGGTGTAATTAAGGAATCGTGCATTTATCCGCAACATTGTATCGTGCATTAATCGCACATTCGTGTTTTACGTTTTTGTTGGTCCGGACGTGTCATCCCAACGAGAGTTTGATGACTAATCCTTTTCTCTTTTTTTTCAAGCTACCGTGGTCCAGTGGATTGATTAGTTCCTTTCGCTTTTTCTCTTCCTTGCTGTCCTTCAAATAGTGCAAGTTCAGGAGAAATGGGGGATGTTTTATTACGTAACAAAAACATTAGCCCTTGGAAAATTGACTCCTGGAACATTGTCCCTGGAAAATTGGCCCTCAAATTAATGGTAGTCGGATCCAGGTGCGCCGTCACAGGGGTAGATTCGCATATAATTTATTTGTCGTCCCTAAATTGAAAATATGGCTTTTCCAGATACGGCACGACTGCTGAAAGATTGAGTATGAAGCAATTTGATCGATTCACTTGGCTCCAGGGACCGATGATTTTACCGACCTCTGAAAAAAAAATCAATTAATAGTATGAGAAAAAACGAGGTCCCCTCCGTGAGGGTGCGATATTTTAAAATACGATCGTCTGGCTTGTTCCTTCCTGTTCTTGTGGAACACTGTATTGAGGCGTGGGAGAGGAATGCTTTCATTGAAAATACAATAGGGACTCGAGGTTCGACATTTTTTTAAGTTTCTGGATCTGACACTTTCTGACAGGACAAATGGATAATACATATGTAGGTAATTACATATGTATAATCCATTTGACCTGTTTGACGTGAGCTTGATGGAGAGTCAATCAATTACTAGGGTGGAGCAGCGAGAATACGATTATTCCTGCAGAGAATCGATCGAAACTCTTTTTAACCGATCAGCTTCTAAATAATTGTTATTTCCTCTAAAGAATTGTTACCTGGAAGCTTTTCAGATTTATTATCAACGGCTCTATTTCGTGAGTCCAAAAGAGACTGTGATTATGCAAGATCGGTGAGAGCCGTGAAAAAATTACAATAAAGTTTTGCGCGTCTAACAATATCAAAGACGGTATATAAAAAGACACATGATTTCGGGCGTCTAAACGCTCGGATCGTACTGACAAATCGATACTTTTTTGTATCTCATAAGTTTCAAGGTAAAGAGTTGTAAAACACACTAAAATTTAATTAAAAATATAAATAAAACAATACCCACTCTGGGTCATGGGTCAACAAGTTTGTATTCATCTTAAGGGCTCACATACCCCTGAAATTTCAAAAAATTGATTTTTATTTTAGAGATTTCTATTCTTTACACTTTTAAGAAATAAAAAAAAAACTTTTAAAAAAATTCCCCTCCGTTACGAAGTTATAGCAATAAATGTAACCGGACATCGGTTTGGGACGGCTACCTGGCTAACTTTAAGGTAGTAGTCTGGTAACTTAAGCCGATTTCCATGTCTTTTTTGGAGGGCGTTTATTTGTAGGAAAATAAAAATGAATCGTTTTGGATATTTAGGATGTTTTTATCTACATATTAAAGATACAAAAGAAATTTTTGTTGAAAAAATTTAATAGCTTATTATTATTATTATTATTGATCGAAGTTGGCACCTCGAAAAAAAAGCGCGTGGGTGGCCCGGTGATTTTGGCTCTTGATGTTATCTGAAATCGAAAATTCTTGATAATTCTTAATCTATAGACATGTCATTCTGGTCGGACCTACTGATGTTAAATTTATTTTTATTTTACAACCCCTTCTTTACAAAATAAAAGGACTTTTTTTTCCAAAGTCCGCCATTTTGTTATTTATCCATGAAATTTAAGTTCAGTAGTTCCGACCAGAATGACATGTCTATAGATTAAGAATTATAAAGAATTTTTGATTTCAGATAACATCAAGAGCCAAAATCACCGGGGCCACCCACGCGCTTTTTTTTCTAGATGCCAACTTCGATCAATAATAATAATAATAATAAACTATTAAATTTTTTTTTGTATCTTCAATATGTAAATAAAAACATCCTAAATATCCAAAACGATTCATTTTTATTTTCCTACAAAAAAACGCCCTCCAAAAAAGACATGAAAATCGGCTTAAGTTACCAGACTACTACCTTAAACGCGTTTTTCTCGAAACTGTTTCTAGACAGTGTCAGCACGATAACTCACTTAATTTTTAATGTTTTTTAACTTTTTAAAAATTTAAATTTTCATAATTATTTTCTCTATAGTCTGACGAGAAGTTTTTTTAATTTTTTGGTCGAACATTTTTTTTATATATTAGTAAAAACTAATTTTTCTTAAATTGCATACTAAAGTTTGAAATACTGTAATTTTTTTGTTTTGAAAATATAAAATAAAAATTTCCTCCGTCAGGCTATAACTACTACATTATTTTACTAGATTCTTTTTCATTTTTGCAGATTGGATAATTTTTGGTTAAGTTATGATGTCGACAAGGAGGCACCATGGTTTTCATCAGTAGTCCATTTATACCCGTAAAAAATAATGTTAATATTTAAAAAAAACATTTTTTATTTTTTTTTCTTGTAGTTGAAAAGTTAATAAAAAATGTGAATTCAACAATTTAATTTTTTTTTCACCATATAACCTTTAGAAAAATTTTGCAAATTTATTCGGTTTTCAGCGCGCGCAGCGGTATGTGAGCGCCCTTAAGAATGTTTGAAAAAATATAAACATAAAATAAAAAGTTGGGTATACTTTTCGAAAACTTCAATAGGACCGTTGAAGTAGAATTTCAACGGTTGCAACGAAGTCAGAATTGTTTTTCATGTTTTTATCAAATAGTACATTTTAAGGTGAACATTTTCCATAAGGTCGTCTTTGATGTTACATTTTGCCGATCAAAAGTTATAGTTAACTGAATAGATTCCCCAATATTCAAAAATTTATGTCGGGAATTTGAGATAAAAATATGAAAAATATCGTAAACGTAGATATCATCCCACGAAATCATAATAAAAATCAGACACCATAATCGAGAAGCTAAAGTGAACATTTTTTATAATATTTTTTAAATACAAATAAATCGATAGATATTTTTCGGAAATGAATGTACTCACAACGTTCAAGTTAAAATATGCTAAATGTGATCGTAAAAATTGCCGAAATATCGATGAGATTCTACAGGAATTGTCAGCACAGATTTTGAAATATCCTCTGACGACAACCGTCGGCACGTGCAGCGAGCGATCTGCGCGAATTTCTTCCTGAATCAAATAATAAAACGTTCGAGCTTTTGTGCTAAGGATTTTGCCCGAGTTGCAAGAGCCCTCGAAGAGCACCGGACGCACCATGTACCCATTTACTCGAGTACAATATACAGGGATAAGAACCTAAAAAGCTCGGAGACGGAGTAAGAGACTATAATCCTACCGTGGCGTGTAAAAGAGTAAAAACGAACAACAGAGGACGGAGAGAAGGTTTAAGGCCTTACATACGTCGAGAATTTTCAAAAAATCGATTTTTTTTTGTTTACAGATCATTATTCCTTATAGTCTTAGGCGTATTTCTGTGTAAGCTGATTGTAAAAATTCCCCATAGTTCAAAAGTTATTGTAGATAATGTGACTGCCTGATAATGTGAAACACGCTCGAATCAACGCTACCAAAGCAACAAAAGAGGCCAGAACAATTCGTCGATTAGAAAAAAATAAACAACAACAATTTTTTACTGACAAGGAAGACGTACAATATGAAGCTGGAATGGGAGATTAGACGTAAGTTAACTAAATAAATTTAAAAAATTCATAAAGTTCTTGCTCCAGCCGCGCGCGACTTCGGGCGAAACGCGCTTGAAACTTTAAACGCGTTTTTCTCAAAACTACTTTTTCTGACACGGTCGGCATGATAACTCGTACGGTTTTTAATATTTTTTGATGATTTTTTTTTTAAATATTCGGAATTGTTTTTTCTGTAGTCTGTCGAGCCGGATTTTTAAAATTATAATTAGAAAATTTTATAAAAACAATTAAAGTGTGACTTTTTTTACACAAACTTAACATTTTTTTTTAAATTACCGTAAATTGTTTAATTTTTCGAATTTCAAAAATCCGGCTCGACAGACTATAACTACTACCTTATTTTACAAGAATTTCTTTACATTTTGCAGATCCGTCAACATTTGAGGAAGAAATACTGCCGACCGTGGAGCAACTTTTTTTTTACAGTGCTTCAAAAAATGTGATTTTTCATGTTGTAATTTTTGAAAAAAAAAATTGAAATAAATTTTTTTACAAACTTAACACAGTAATAAACAATGTGTAAGAATTTTTTTATCAATTTCTATTTCTATCCCTCCTAAAAACAGTTTTTCTTCTGGTACGTTTTCGGTACCGCTGGACGTATGTAAGTCCTTAACACCAGACGGAACGAAGCTTTTTTTTTGAGATCAGACATTTTGGCCTCTCCACAATTGCGACAAAAAAATGTTTCAAAAATAAATCCTGTGCTATCTTTGGAACATTCCACTCTAGCTGCATGCTAAATTTTATGACATTTGTTCCGGTGACAATGCTCATTTCGTTGGACGGATCGTCGGAAAACGCCGTAGAAACAATGAGCCGCTGTTAAAACGTGTTGTTTTCCGATTATCATAGCGCCGCATATTTTAAGATTTTTATTAAACACCGCTGCCGTATATGGAAATTCACCGATAGCACCGTCCTCACCGTCAACTACGCGAACCGGTGGTTTTGCATTTGTACCTGAATAATTTTTTCAGTCAAAAGCCACCTCTAACTTCCATAAATCTTAATGGATTAACATTTTGTTTTTTTTTTTCGCACGTTAAGGATCGAGTGATTGAATGACAAATTTGAGTTTCGTCCATTTGTCTTTTGACTTGAAAAAAATCAATGTCCAGGACAAATATAGGACAATTGATTCACCGTCAAATCTTCCACCCGAAGCTCATGGAACGTTCAATCTTTTATCAATTCCACTTTGTTCCCAATTCTCATATCTACTTATTTTCTCTTACCTCAAAACACAGTGGCTACTATCACGATGACAATAAATTGTCTCACGAAACTTTCAATTCGATACATCTTGACGTCTCGCTGACGATTGAACGAGAAAAGTGCAGAATGATTTGAGATCCGGAGAGTTTTATATATATACAGTGGGTCAAAAAAGTATTCATACACCTTGTTGTTTTGCGATAACTTTATAGACATAAGCGATACGCAAAGAAAGCCAATTTTATTTAATAGTACATCAGGTGCAGAGATAAACTGCAAATGGAGAATTTTTTCCCAGGAATAATAGAAGAATTATGCTAAAAAAACGAAGATTTTCGGGCAAAAAAAGTATTCATACACTTACGATTAAAGTGAAAACCTACATGATCATAGTTGTTAATTATAACTAATATTTGGTGCGCATCCCTTTTGCTTCAATTATCGCCTCGAGCCTCTTAGGCATGGATTCTACTAGCTTTTGCGTTGTTTCTTTTGCTATTTTCGTCGATTCTCCTAAAAGCACTCTTTGGAGATCGGATTTGTTTGTTATTTTTCTTTTTCTATTTTCTACATCCACCAAGTGCCATACATTTTCAATAGGATTGGTGTCCGGAGATTGTGGTGGTGTAATCAATTGTTTGCAGACATTATAGAGTAACCATTCCCTCGTTTTCATGGCAGTATGTTTCGGGTCGTTATCTTGTTGGAAGTAGAAATTTCCATCTAGGCCCATTTTATCTACACTTGCTTTCAAATTTCTGCGCAACACATCGATATACTTCTGGGCATTTATTGTACCATCTATAAAAGCCAGATTACCAACGCCATAATATCCCATACAGCCCCAAACCATGACGCTTCCTCCGCCGTGCTTTACAGTCGGTATTACATTTTTCTGCTGGAGCTCGGTATTTGGTTTTCGCCAGACGAATTTTTTTCCATCGGACCCGAAGACGTTGAACTTCGATTCATCCGAGAATGGAACCGACACGTTTCCAAAATTCTATAGATTTTTTTACGTAGGTTTTTGCGAAACCTAAACGTTTTTCTCGATTTATATTATTAATTAATGCTTTTTTGCGGGCAGTTCTGCCGAATATTTGGGCAGAATGCAAAACTATTCGAACAGTCTGGGGACACACGCTCTTCCCCGATGTTGACGCGACATCATTCGCTAAAGTGCGAGCACTTGTGAACGGTTTTTTTGTAGCCTCTGTAACAATACTCCGACGCTCTCGTACCGTTAGTATTCTCGGTCGACCGGTTCGTGGCTTATTTTCTGTGCTGTTTGTTCTTTCGTATTTTTTTATTATATATTGCAGTGTTGCGAAACTTAGATTTAGTTCTTCACTAATTTTTCGATAACTTTCACCACGTTTCCGAAGAAAAATCACTCTATTTCGCATGAATATTGATATTTCGCTTTTCTTTGCCATCATGTCTGTTCAGAGCTCGAAGATCTACTACCGCATGGAATAGGTCAAAACCATTGTGTAAACGAAGACTTGTTTACATTGTACGCAGAGGTCAGACCGTCCGTGAGTGAATATCGAGGTTTAGCAGCTCAATCGTGAGTGTACGAATACTTTTTTAGCCCGAAAATTTTCGTTTTTTTCGCATAATTCTTCTATTATTCCTGGGGAAAAATTCTCCATTTGCAGTTTATCTCTGTACCTGAAGTACTATTAAATAAAATTGGCTTTCTTTGCGTATCGCTTATGTCTATAAAGTTATCGCAAAAAAACAAGGTGTATGAATACTTTTTTGACCCACTGTATATCATTATATAATGCATATTTGTTCATCGTATCGCGGTAATTTTTTGTGACTACAAGCCTTGGTATTGCAATGTCATGTACGAATTTATGAATCGAATTATACTCGCGGATAAAATGCATATTGATGGTGAATGAAAACTAAAACAATGTCATCGAGTCAGTTTTTGGTTTTTTTTTTGTTTTGCTAAACAGCCCCATTTAAAGGATATGGTTACAGTAACGGGTATATAAAATCATGTTCACATTTAACAATTTTTTTTTTTATGAAAAAGAGATTTATTTATAAAACTAATTGCACGTCTATTTAGTATAAATATCAAGCCAAAAAAAATATTTTTTTTTAGTTTTTTTGTTATACAAAATGGCCGATTACTGCTATTTGCTTTTGGTATCTGTTTCTAATTGGCGTGATAAATAACTTCGACAATTTTTACCCGATTGACTTGAGCTTGTGAAGTTATGTTTCTAATTGCATTTCGCAGAGAAGTACGTACGGAATTTCTGATTAATTAAAAACTTTCCATTTTATTCATTTCACGATTTCACCATATGAAATCACCTTTTAAGTTCAAATGCCTACAATATCCGAATAAAACAATTTTTTTCAAATTCCGCACGTAATTCTCTAGATATTATGATGTAGATTAAGGAGATTTTTTTTTGTTCTAGATAAGAAATTGTCGAAGTTATTTATCACGGCAATTAGAAAAAGTTACCAAAAGTAAATAGCAGTAGTCGGCTATTTTGTATAGCAAAAAAAAATATTTTTTATTAGCTTGATATTTATACTAAATAGATTTGTAATTAGTTTTGTAAAAGAATCACTTTGTTCATACAAAAAAAATTGTTAAATGTGCACATAATTTTATAACCGCTACTGTGGCCAAGCCCCTTAACGGTAACCATGAGTATATCGTCAAATCTTCATTGATAATGGCGTTAATTTTCACGCGATAGTTCCATTATCTTTTATCTCCAAATTTTTTTTGCGGTCACCAAACATTTATTACCTTACTTTACCTCCTGCTACGAGAATTACCGCGGCGATAGTTAACAACCCATATTGACCGACCATCTTGACACAATTTCGAACTTTTGTATTGTTCTGATCGAGAGATCAGAACAATACAAAAGAACAGTTCCGTCTTTATATACCGAAATTATTCCGCTCTTTTGCCGAAAAATGCAGCAACTGCACATATTATTATGAAGTTATAAAAATGTAAAAACTGTCAAACAACTGTCACGATAAGATAAAAAAATTAAAAAGAAAAAACAACGAATTATACTGACGATACTGAAGATCGCTGATTTTTAACAATAATAATATCGAAATAATAATAAAATAGATAATGACAATTTCATTAGCGAAATTATTAGAATTTTCGTTCGTATAACTTTTTATTAGGAACTTTTATTAATTTTTCTTAAGGGCTCACATACCCCTGTAGTTTTCAAAAAAATCAATTTTTTTTTACAGATTTTTATTCTTTGTATTAAAAAAGAAAACTTTTAAAAAAATTCCATTTAGCAAAAAAAGTGACCGGACATCGGGTTCACCTATCAGAAACTTTAAACGCGTTTTTCTCGAAACTATGTTTTTAGACAGTGTCAAGCACGATAACTCAAGCAATTTTAAATATTTTTTAACTTTTTTTTCAAGATCTTGATAATTATTTTCTCTATAGACTAACGAGAGGTTTTTTTAATATTTTGGTTGGACACTTTTTTATACATTATTAAACACTAATTTTTTTTTAAATTGCATTCTGAAGTTTGAAATACTGTAATTTCTTTATTAGTGAAAAAAAAAAATTTCCTCCGTCAGACTATTACCACTACATTATTTTGATAGATTCTTCTTTATTTTTGCAGATTGGATCATTTTTGGAAAAATTATGATGTAAAAAATAATGTTAATATTAAAAAAAAAAAAATAAATTTTTTTTTCTTATCGTTGAAAGGTTAATGGAAAATGTGAAAACAACAATTTAATTTCTTTTCACCATATAACCTTTATGATAATTTTTCAAATTTACTCGGTTTTCAGAGCGGGAAGGGGTATGCGAGCCCTTAATTAAAAACAATATTGACATATATTTTTAAATAACTATTGCATTTTTAATGGTGTATACTCAACCGGGTCATAAATCGGCGGGGGGGTTATTGTTTTCAAGTTAAAACTTCCATCGCGGTTCTAATAAATTTCAAGAATTTGAAAACGTTGATAAACAAATTGGGATATTTTCTAACGGATGTAGCCGAAACTAGACCGACGAGTGTTCCCTTGTAAACAAGAGCTCCGCCGCTATCACCCTGCAATGAAATATTATCAATGTCGATGAAATATTTGTTATACTCCTTTATCAATTTAGTACTTTATCTTGCACTCCAGACTCACCATGCCTATTCCAGTGCCAGTTACGTGAATTCCACAAATATGCTCTTCGTATATGTCATATTTCGGCTTCAATTCTTTGCACGCCTCATACGGTAAAATTTTCGTTGCAATAGCCTGAAGAATATTCGAATATTCAAGGATTTTTAGCGTCTGTAGTACCGAATCCGATGGTTGTTCCCTTAACATTTATTTTCGGCTCCTTAATTGGCAATTTTATCGGTTTTTGCGTCTCGTTTTCCTCAACATCTGCCGACAGCTGTCGTGGGTGACGAAAAAAAGAAAAAATCAAATTTTTAGACGTCACTAATTGAACGAAAAATACGACATTTCTCTCTCTTACAGTTAGAACAGCTATGTCATTCCTGATTGTTGTGTTTTTGATAAGAAATTTATCGTGCACTTTGATAGTCTTTACTTGATGACGAGTTCCGCGATTCTGTTGGCTGCCTGTACCGGTCACAACGATTAACTTGTGAAGGGGTGTCGATTTATTGATACAGTGAGCAGCAGTTAAAACGTGCTTCGTGCTTATCAATGCACCTCCGCAAAAGAGACAAGTTTCTCTGTCTTCTACGGACGCATGATACGGTACTCTCTTGATATCAATGTCATAACCACCGATCACGCGTCTCAAACGGTCACCGATGGTTTCTACAATAATGCAAATATAATAACGGTACAAGAACGTTGATTTCAAATTCAAGCCTAACATTTTGACAATTCGCAAGCGTTTGTTGAAACTAAAAAAAAATATAAAGCTGCTCGATTTGAACCATAAATTTTGATATCCGGACAGATTTTTCGTCATTGCGGATTTCGATTGCAATGCCAAAAATTGCAAATTCCGACATTTTTATTTCCGACTCGTACGAGCCATTTTTTTACAGGACCACTGTGGTTATCACTTCACTATCAACGTATAATTAATTATCAATTCATTAACACTTAACAAACAATTAATTTACGCTTGTGGGATGGATTTATAATTTATTATGAATTAATTATCACTCAACTATCAATTCACAATTAATTATCAATTAATTATATACCTTGAATAACGAGGCAAACAAGTAGCAGTAGAATCTTCATCGCTGACAATTCGTTTTTGGTTGAAAATACGACCGAACACCTTTTTTTTATCCCATTACAGACAACTGGAACTGTAACTTGAAGGAGAAGAGAAAAAAAATGTTCGTTTATATATAATTGGAGGCATCGAACGAATGTGCAAGGTATATGAAAAAAATGATCGGACCTCTCATCTACGATTTGATCTACGTTAGTCATTTCAGGTTGCTCGCTAAAAAATTCACTCGTAAATTAATTGCACACACATATACACACACACACACATACACAGTTATTACATCAAAATCCATCGCACTATGCAAATACACAAACTCACTCGTAATCAAAAGTATTCAACGACGATACGGACTCGAGGATGTAAAGTCTACTGCAATAAAAATGAAATATTCTAATTGAACCTTGTTATGAAATTTTGTGAGAAAAATGGCTCTCGTGCCATGACACGGTTCGTTAGATTAGTGATTTCCGCGGTTGATCGACTTTGATCCGTATACGTGTATGAAACGAAGCTTGTATATGTGTTCCATTGTTCTAATTGGTGTTGTTGTTGTTGTCGTTACTATTATAAAGCATGTTTCGAGAGCTTATTAGATCAGAAAACTATTTTTTCAATCATTAGAAAGGTCCTTTAGAATTTTCAAATTGCTTTCCCGATCTGATTGTCATTCATCCATAATTCGGTCGGATTTATAATAGATACCGCGCGGCGCGTCCGACCGCCAATTTCAAAGCTGATTTTCCACGATTCACTTTTTTGAACCTTGTGAAAGTTCTAACTCTTAAACGAAGGTTCGGATCGCTTTGAAATTTTCACAATATATTCTTTGTATCACCACCTATCGTGTGAACCACAGAAACAAAATATATACGAGACCAGTCTTGATGCAGAACATGCGAATCTGAGAGAGTGCTTTTAGGTTTATGCATGTCAATTATGTGATAATGCACATTGATAGAGCAGAATGGCACGTACGACTTGCTGTCACAATACCATTTATCGCGTATTGAAATGTTTTTTTGTTGCTTCCTCATAGAGGGAACTTTGAAAAAAAAGCAAACGGCTGTTAATTGAAATTTGTCTTTTGCTTCCTCATAATTTTTGTGCATTCACAAATTTTCCTGTGTATGAGCATGTGGCTCTTTCGATTTTGGCTTCTTCATAGAGGAAGTTTTCTTTATGCGCAAAAATGATGCGGAAGCAATATGCAATATGAAGCAATAAGTTGTATGCCGAATAAGCATAAGGTACAACGAACTTCGGACATTGAACCGAAGATGATATTTCGTAAGAATGAGCAAACGTATTGAGAAATACGTCGAAACTAGTTCACTTTCGCAAGTATCTGAAATCGCTGAGCAAGCACAGAACAATGACTGGGCTCGCTTGCGAAACTGCAACCACATGACTTCGACACAGCAACTTGCAACCGGATATTCTTCAGTCTTAATTGATTCGTCGAGTCGAGTAGTTGGTAAGAATGCTTAAAACATCTTATTTGAATAAATCTCTATCTAATTTGTAACTCCTAACTCGAATTCTTATTCTTCATTGGCAAAAATCCCGAATTATTATCCCGTATTGGCTAATTATCCAATTTCCCAATACAACATTGGTGGCAGCGGTGGCATTTGCCATAGTTAGTGTGTTCAAAATTTCCTGAGACACTATCCGCGAGGAGTGATAAGTGACTTTCGTGGCAGCGATAACGTGGTACAAAAAAAAGGAAAACTTCGCACAACGAGCCTACGTTGTGTGGAACGATTGGAACCGAATCAACACGCAGAGGTTGAGTTTTGGAAAGGTTCGACCCGACACGTAGACGTCGCGGAACGAACGACAACTCCTAAGAGAACGACCGAGTCGTTGAGTTTGAACAGTCATCCCGAGGATCGACACTAGAGGACCAACCGAAGGGGAACCCCAAGGACCAAAGGGAGAACGAGACAACCACCGGAAACCGACTACGCAGAGGCCGGAACAACCCGACAACGATGTATATCCCCGATAACGTCATGATCTACTAGACCATCCTAACGTAAGTGGCGGTTCACAATTTCCTACAAAGCGTAGACTAAAGCCAGTTAGGGTTACATGCCGGAAGACGATCGCGTAGACCGACTAAGATTACCGGGTAGAAGCATTGTATGGAGATCGTTAGTCATTTTTTCGAGCATTCCTTAAATCACGAGCGGGAAAACGCGACCGAGTTAGAGACCGGTGTCAAACGTCGCCGAGGATTAAATACAACAGACGATTCAGATCAGTCTTTTGTAGCCGCCCTACAAGTCGAATTCAACATGGTTAAACAGAAGCCGAACGAAACCGTGTTAGCCTTCGGACAAAGGCTAGAGAAAATAATAATGGAACTGATCGACGCAAGCACTGCGAGTGAGGCCAACGCTTCCGATAAGCAGGCCGTAGAGAAATACATACGCCAGTTGGGCCTCCACAACTTTGAAAGGAGCCTCAGGCGGGAATACCAGGTCATCGTAAAGGCTCACGTTTTTCCTAACCTCTCCGCCGCCATGAAGGGCGCAATGGAGGAGGAGAAAATCGCGCAGGGTAGTGAGTCTATAAACAGACAAACTCATAGCGAAAGACCAGCCTCGATTACGTGTCACGGGTGTGGCGAAGTGGGGCGCATTGCACGAGAGTGCATAAACGAGCAAGGGCGACACAGCTTATCGGTCCCTGAACCAGGTCAATGTTCGCAAGGGCGGTACAGCCTCCCGGCAACCGGACCAAAACGAACAATAAGTATGGTAGAAATAACTTGTAACTACTGGAAAAGAGCATGGCATCTGTACAAATATTGCCAGAAAAGAGTGTACGACGAATGGAAAAGCCAAATTATATCCGAGTTCAAGTTCCACGACGGAGATCGCGAGCAGGCCCAAGAGCAGCAAGGGCAGGGACCGTATCGGCAATGGCGCACCAGCCTCGGAGTAGAACCTAGAGGACAGGGTAACTCTCCGCTGGGAGCCAAGGGACAGGGCACCACGGAAACGCGACGGACGTTGGGTATGCTGGAGATAAGCACCGTAACGATGGAGAACGAAGGAGCCGGAAATGAGGCGAAATACGGCCCAGGTGACGACGCGCCGGTGCAAATATGCAACGTCGGCGCCCCAACCGCGATCGAGGTCGCCAGCAACTTCCATATTAGCTCACCACAGGCGGTAACAGGGACATTGACCCTCAAGGCCGACACAGGAGCTCAATGCAGCGCTATCCACAAGAGCATCCTAACGGCCGACACGCCGATTCTTGACGAGAAGGTAACCCTGAAGGGAGTAGGAGGTCAGAAAATAGAGGTCACCTGCAAGGCCGTAGTGACGCTCGAAACTCGTGTCGTAACAGTAAAGCACGGATTCTACGTAGTAGACGACAACGTGGGCATGGGAGTCGACGGGCTACTGGGGATGGATTTCATGCGGAAGCACCGAGTGGACATTCTCGAATCAAGAATAATAAAAATATACGGCGATAGCATTGCGCTGACCGTTGGCACGACGAAAATCTAGTCCCCGCCGCGTAGTGAGAACATCAAACGAGCGAAAAATCAGAGGAAATTTGTCGGACTGGTGGAACGAGTCCAGATAACGAAGAGTATTGAGGAATATATCGGCCACGGTAGCAAGTCGCCCGGCCGCGAGGTATCCCACCCGCGCAGAGTTCACAACACACAGGACGACCATGTACGTAACGACATTCGACGAAGTGATAGCAACGAGCCGAACAGAGATAGCTGTGGCATCGGCGTAAACGATGGACGGTGTAAAATGTTAGTGGAGAGGCCTGAGGCAACGCCTACGAAGAAGAAAAAAGGAAAGAACATACATATACACTGTAGAGAAATCGACCAGAAACAGTACAAAGAAAATCAGCGGCCGACACATATACGAACGAAACGATGCAAAGCAAGCAAAAGTACACAGGCTAGCGACACGCCGTAAATGAGACGTACCAAAACACAGGTATCACAGCGAGCTCATTGTAGTGGACAGAGAACACCGTGCATACTTACGACTGGCGAACAACAACCAGCAAAAATGCAAACGCGTGCAAAAGACGAATGTATGTCAACCAACGCAGCTGTTCTCAACTATTGAAGACGACGCACCATGCGAAAATATTAAGTTACCTCAGAAAGAATTCGAATGCGACAAATGTACCGAAAGATAGTTACCCTCAAAACCCAACACCTTTATCATAGCTGAGGAAACAGATATTCGTGGTGCCCACTGTCGAACCAGTAGTAATAATCAGGAACACTGGCTTTAGTAGGGAAATGCGTTGTGACCCCCAAACATGTAAAAAAAAGAGAGTGCAAGAATTTATGCAAAAAAGAAAATTAACGAGACACATCTTCCTCCGTATAAACTAACGTTTTGGAAGACGAGAGAAAACTGTAATCTGTCATATATGTAGCTAATCGACAAAGAGTATGAAATAAAATTAAAATCAATAAAAGGGAAATAAATTTGGGGAAACATTAAAAAGCGGGATTACGACTAGAGTCTTGAGAACAATTGTTAGCCATCGAATTGAAAAATCCTGCGGATTCCCTTCTTCTAGGGCGGAGGAATGTTGTACGCTGAATAAGCATAAGGTACAACGAACTTCGGACATTGAACTGAAGATGATATTTCGTAAGAATGAGCAAACATATTGAGAAATACGTCGAAACTAGTTCACTTTCGCAAGTCTCTGAAATCGCTGAGCAAGCACAGAAAAATGACTGGGCTCGCTTGCCAAACTGCAACCACATGACTTCGACACAGCAACTTGCAACCGAATATTCTTCAGTCTTAATTGATTCGTCGAGTCGAGCGGTTGGTCCCTAATTAAAACCGCGGTTTGTAATTAATTCTCATTACGGAAATTGTAAGAACACTTAAAACATCTTATTTGAATAAATTTCTATTTAATTTGTAACTCCTAACTTGAATTCTTATTCTTTATTGGCAAAAATCCCGAATTATTATCCCGTATTGGCTAATTATCCAATTTCCCAATACAACAACATTTTATGCATTTCTGCAAACGCCTAAATGAATATACCATGTACTTGAAAATGTCCTCTGTTTGTCTTTCCGCAAAATCGTCAAAACCCCGCAACTTGTGTGTCGCGTTACAAATATAAAATGAAATATAAAATTTTATTTTATATTTGTTATTTTTCCTTTCACAAAAGACTAGATAGTTCGACAATACCAGGGGTGTTAGTTGAAGTTTGCCGGTTTTACCAGTAGATGTCGCTAGCAATATGTATACATTTCTATGATTTGGCATGTATATTATTTTTTTCTATTGACATTAACCTACAAAAATACGCAAGTCACATTCCGCCAAAATAATAGCGTCATATTTGTTTACCTCAGTGAATATGTCGAGTTTCGTTCCAAGTAAATCGCATTTGCGGCATTCGTTGCTTTTTCTTATTTCATCAAAAGAAAAAAGCAGCTGAAGCTCTCCGGTTGCTGGTAGAAACTTATGGTGAACATGCTCCAGTGATTAGAACATGTGAGACATGGTTTCGTCAATTTAGAAGTGGAGATTTCGATTTGACAGACAATGAACATCCTGGTGCAGCGAAAAAGTTCGAAGACGAGGAATTGCAGGCGTTATTGGATGTTGATCCAACCCAATCGCAACAAAAATTGGCAGAAACACTAAATGTGACTCGAGGAGCAATTTGCCAACGTTTAAAAGCCATGGGAAAGATCCAAAAGTATGGAAAATGGGTGCCACACCAGCTGAACGATAGACAAATGGAAAATCGAAAAACCGTTTTTGAAATGCTGCTTCAACGATTCGAAAGGAAATCTTTTCTGCATCGAATTGTCACGGGGGACGAAAAGTGGATTTATTTTGAGAACCCGAAGCGAAAAAAATCATGGCTTTCAACTGGTGAAGCCGGCCCATAGACTGCAAGGCCAAATCGCTTTGGCCGTAAGACAATGCTCTGTGTTTGGTGGGACCAGTGTGGTGTGGTGTACTACGAGCTGTTAAAACCTGGTGAAACGGTGAATAAGGATCGCTACCGACAACAAATGATGAATTTGAATTATGCGTTGATCGAAAAACGGCCGGAATGGGCCCGAAGACATGGGAAAGTTATCTTGCAACATGACAACGCGCCGTCTCATACCGCTAAACTGCTGAAAGACACATTAAAAACACTTAATTGGGAAATATTATCACACCCGCCGTACTCTCCAGACCTCGCCCCGTCCGACTATCACCTTTTCGCATCGATGGGACACTCCCTTGCGGAGCAGCGCTTCGCTAATTTTGAAGAATTCGAAAAATGGCTCGTCGAATGGTTTACCTCGAAAGAGAAAAAGTTTTTTTGGGATGGTATCCATAATTTGCCTGAGAGATGGGCGAAATGTGTAGAAACCAATGGTCAATACTTTGAATAAAAAAATTTTGAGATTCCTCTGAAAATTAAGTCTTTTTTTTATCGAAAAAACCGGCAAATTTCAACTAACAACCCTGGTATTTGCCTCGAACTTTTACGTGCAATTTTATGCATTTGCGCAAAGGCATAAATGAATATATGACGTGTATAATAATTGTTTGTAATTGTGTACTCAACAAGAATGAGTGTCCGCCCGTGTGCCAGCTGTCAACTGTTGAGTTTGTGTAATCAACGAGTACGTGTCAGCTGTTGGGTGAGAAAATTGTAGAATAATCGAATTAAAAATATAAAAAAATGTTCTCTTGCACTTGTAGTATGTAGATTTGCAAACCTCTTCGATAATGAAAGTATCATTCTTAACCCATGTAACGGAAAATATCCGCGGGATGAAAAAATGTGAATCGCTACCACTTTTAGACTATTCACTATTGTAAATTCTATCGCAAACTACATGGGAAATTGAAACACTTACTACGGTTTCTCGGTGTCGTTGAAACGGTGAGAGTCCAAACTGGGATTGAATCAGGAGAAGTTCTTCACTCCGTAGATATAAAGGAAATTCGTTGAAACGTACAGAAAAAGCTGTCTCACTAAACGTATTCCGGGGGCTTTTTATATCCGTTGTTCGGACAAAGAAACGTGAAAACTGGGGGCGGTAAGGCCCGACGATTGGTTCAACGGCTTCGACCCCCGGCGCGCTTCGCGCGACATCGGCCGCTGCCATAGCTACTCCCGCCGCCGCTCGATCCCCTCGCCCAGCCTACTGTACAAGAGTTGAAGAGAGCGGGCGGGATCGCCGCTCGCTCTCCTCAACTCTTGTACACGGCGACGGCGGCAGCGATAATATAGAGAGATATATATAGACCGATACGCCGTTCAACTGAAGCGATATCTGCGCTAGTTTCTTTCATACATCTATTTTTCTTCTCTGACACTCATTTTGTGTTTGAATAAAAATGCTTTCGATAAAATTTAACGTACTTCCAGTACTTAATTGCTCCCGTGGAACTGTTACAAAATCTTTCTGCAAAATGTTATTGTGGCCTATTGGCCCGATCATTTGCGTGGATCTTTTTTTACTTATAAAACGGGTTACCGAAATGTATCGCCTCTATATAATTAACAAGTGGAAGGTATGATAATTATCTTGTGTTTGGTCTCATGATGTAACGCTTACGTTTTTTACTTCCGGATCTTGCAGTGATCATTCTACTACTATTAGTAGAATATTCTTATAAATTAGAAGTAAGAAAGACACAATTTGTTTACTCGATTTTATTCCACCTATAACGCTATGTCGTCTATAACCTCATCGTATTTCATGAGCCATATTACATCCTGACGATTGTTGAAGCACGTTATAGGCTGAATACGATAGCTTCAGCAGTTGAAAAAAATAAAATCTGTGGATTTGATTAGCTGTTATCACTTCACGGTTCGATCCCATGGCCGTTGGAAAATATAATCTAAAAAAATGTATAAAATATAAATTGCTCGTTATCAGATTTGTGAAGCGATCGAGATTAAGCGTAATAACATGACCGCTCATGTACTTGATGGGTCTTAGTGTACGTGCCATTATTGTGAGTAAACTACGTTTTTCTCTCAATTTCTCCCTATCTATTTGGTAAATCCCGTCACCGAGGTCTGAACTCTGGAAAATAGTGAAAAAATGAAAAATAAACATTATCAACAACGCGATTGAAAAATTGTTTGTTATAAAAAAAATAGCAAAGTAATAGCAAAAAAGTCCCTAAAAAGTGTCTCCAGAACGTCAGAATTTCAAATTTTATCCCTGGATGGGGCAAGTGTCGGGTAATTTGCTAAGGAATATTTTACACAAATGGACGCAGAAATTATATTCACGTTTGGGGAAGAAACTTATGTGGTTGGTTACTGGCAGGAAGACGGAGGCGAACGAAGATTTGACTCTGACGCTCTGCATTGTAACGACGATTCTTCAGTATTCACTTCAATAATTTTAAAAAAATTATTTAAAATCATAGTATTTATTGCAATGCTTTTTGATACACAATATTGATAGTTTGATTTTCTGGCGCTTAAATAAATAATGTTGATGGTTTTCCGACACGGGAACAGGCGACATATGGTACAATCAAACGTTCAGATCGAATGGACTATGGACTAAGGAATTAATAAATGAATTTTTTGATCGATAGATGCCGACCGATGCATCTATTAAATCACATTTGCTTCGCGCGAACTGTCAAACGCACGAAGGTTAAATAGTCGTGAATTTTTCTGAAATTTTCGAATTTTCTGCGCAATTTTCTTCATTTTTCTTTCCGTAAGAACCTCCTACGGAGTATTAGAAAACTTAAAAAAAAAGATGAATGGAATCGGTAAAGTTGTGCTCAAGTTATGGCGTGACCAAGGCAAATAGGGATTCATTTACGAGTAAATGTATATAGATAGAGAGATATACACTAAGGAGGCTCTGCCCTCCTGCGCGTTTCGAATTTATCAACCGAATTTGACTCGCGGATAAAATGCATATTGATGGTTAATGTTTTTTTCTTTGTTTAAACACACGTTAATCGCATAGAACACAATCACGCGTTTGCAGAACGAAAGCTCATTGAATTAACACGAGGGCGAGAGGGATGGGAACAATTGTGTCAAATGAAAAGATTTTTTTTTTCCAAGAGTTCATAGTTTTTATTAATTCTCTCACGAATAGCTACGATAATTATATCGCTATGACCTTGCGGATCCAGTCGATGTAATGATAAACGCTGCTATAAACATCGGGAAAACATTTCTTTTTGCATAAAAAAGTGATTTATTTATAAAACTAATTGCACATCTCTTTAGTATAAGTAACAAGCCAAAAATATTTTTTTATATTTTTTTTGTTATACAAAATGGCCAATTACTGCCATTTGCTTTTGGTATCTGTTTCTAATTGGCGTGATAAGTAACGTCGACAATTTTTACCTGATTGTTGGTTGTTTTTAAGTTCAAACTTTCATCGAGTCTTCAATAAATGTCAAGTATTTGTAAACGTTGACATACAATTCGGGATATCTTCCACCGCATTCAAAACCCCACGAAGATACACCGACGATTCTCCCATCGTAAACAAGAGCTCCGCCGCTATCACCCTGCAATGAAATATTATCAATGTCGATGAAATATTTGTTGTACTCCAAACAGAAATACCCGCTGGAACTTTATCAATTTTTGTATTTTATCTTGCACTCCTGACTCACACTGCATACTCCAGTGCCTTTTTCGTGCAATCCACAAATATGCTCTTTGTGTATCAGAGCTGCGTTTATACATTTTTTGCAGGCCTTATACGGTAAAATTCTCACTGTCACAGCCTGAAGGATATTCGAGAAACCACGATTTTTAGCGTCTGTAGCACCGAATCCGATGGTTATTCCCGTTCCGTTTATTCTCGGCTCCTCAATTGGCAACTTTATCGGTATTTGAGTCTCGTTTACCTCAACATCTGCCGACAGCTGTCGTGGGTGTCGAGAAAAAGGAAAAATAAAATGTTTAGACGTCACGAATTGAACGAAAAATACGACATTTCTCTCTCTTACAGTTAGAACAGCTATGTCATTCCTCGGTGTTGTATTTGTGAAAAGGAATTTTTCGTGCACTTTGATAGTCTTTACTTGATGACGAGTTCCGCGGTTCCGTTTCCTATCTCTACCGGTCACAACGATAAACTTGTGATGGGATGTCGATATATTGATACAGTGAGCAGCAGTTAAAACGTGCTTCGTGCTTATCAATGCTCCTCCGCAAAACTCCTTAGTTTCTGTGTTTTTTACGGTCGCATGATACGGTACTGCCTTGATACCAATGTCATAACCACCGATCACACGTCTCAAACGGTCACCTATGGTTTCTATAATAATGCAAATATAATAACGGTACAAGATCGTTCATTTCAAATTAAAGCCTAACATTTTGACAATTCGCAAGCGTTCGTTGAACCTTAACAAAAATATAAAGTTGCTCGATTTGAACCATACATTTTGGTATCCCGACAGATTTTTCGTCATTGCTGATTTCGATTGCAATGCCAAAAATCACGAATTTCGAAATTTTTATTTCCGACTCGTACGAGCCATTTTTTTACAGGACCACTATGGTTATCACTTCACTATCAATGTATAATTAATTATCAATTCATGAACACTTAGCAATCAAATAATGAACGCTTGGGGGATGAATTTATGATTTATTATGAATTAATTATCCCTCAACTATCAATTGACAATTAATTATCAATTAATTATATACCTTGAATAACGAGGCAAACAAGTAGCAGTAGAATCTTCATCGCTGACAATTCGTTTTTGGTTGAAAACACGACCGAACACCTTTTTTTTTAATTTCGTTACAGGCAACTGGAACTGTAACTTGAAGGAGAAAAGAAAAAAAATTTTTGTTTATATATAATCGCAGGCGTCCAAAAAATGTGCAAGGTATATGAAAAAATTATCGCAACTCTCATCTACGCTTTGATCTACGTTAGTCGTTTCAGGTTGCTCCTGAAAAAATTCTCTCGTAAATTAATTGCACACACACACATACAGACACACAACATACCAGTTATTACATTAAAATCGATCACACTATGCAAATACACAAACTCACTCGTCATCAAAAGTATTCAACGACGATACGCACTCGAGGATGCAGTCTACTGCGATAAAAATGAAATATACTAATTGAACCTTGCTGTGAAATGTTGTGAAAAAAAATGGCTCTCGCGCAATGACACGTTTCGTTAGATTAGTGATTTCCGCGGTTGATCGACTTTGATCCATATACAATAATAATAATGTTGTTGTTGTCGTTATTATTATAAGGCGCGTCTCGAGAGCTTGTTAGATCAGAAAACTATTTTTTTAATCATTAGAAAGGTAATTTCGAATTTTCAAATTGCTTCCCCGATCTGATTGTCATTCAGCCATAATTCGGTCGGATTAGACGGCAAAGTCGCGATGAATCTTGTGGTTCGTGAGTCGATTATTGGCCAATCTAAAACACGAGAGCGTCGTGTTCTCGAAGGCACCCTCCTCGATCTCGCTAATAGAGTGGCTGTCTAGAAGCAATATCTGCAAATACAGATTGACGATCATTCCCTTTCCCAAACGCTCGATCTTATTCTCAGCTAGATCGACGTCCCGAGCGGAAATTTGGTCCGGCATAAATCCGGCTCATGTCAGGCTGCCCTATCAGCCTGGCACGGCCCTGATCAGGATCCGTATCAGGCCCACATCCGGCATGTAACGGAGTTGCGGATCCAGGCCTGATCCGGCCGTAATCCGGCCGTGATCCGGCACCGATCCGACACCGATCTGGCCTCGATCTGGCACTGAATTCTAATTTTTAAATTTCAAATGAATAAAATCTATTTATATTTTGAGAATTAGGTTATTGGCTATCGTATGTTGTTAGCTAGCCCATTTAATAATATTTAACACAAAAAGAAAAAAAAAACGGTCTCCACCGGGGTTTGAACCTGCAACCTCTCTCACTAGACTCCATTCTCAAATTGGACCAAAAAATATTGAAAAAAAATGTTACTGTACTAACAGTAATTTTTTAGACGTATTTTGTTGTTTAAACGATAATTGCGGTCGTTTAAAATTAATTTTCCAATCGGGAGTTGTGCTATTTAAACCTACCTATCTGTCTACCGACCTAACGAACTAACGCTGTAACCACTACTCTATCGAGCACTTGAGAATTACTTCTAGGAATATCTCATATATAGTCCAACCACCAGAAATGAAGATGGTGAATTATATTAAAAATTGTCTTCGTAGTAGATTTAATTTTAAGGTGGTGTAGGTTCTCGATTGAAAAATCGATGGAGTAATGATAATAATGATATTAATAATAATAATAATAATAATAATAATAATAATAATAATAATAATAATAATAATAATAATAATAATAATAATAATAATAATAATAATAATAATAATAATAATAATAATATAAATACTATATTATAATTTCCTTTTATTATTAGTATTTCCAGCGTATATTTTTGTCGGTTGTTTGAAAAACTCAGAAAAAGTGCTTCCCGTTCAGTAGTGGGTAGACAAGCCAGGTCCTCTTATATACAATGTAAGGCTAGTCTGATAAGTCACGCAGTATCAGAATATGATTCGGCCCTGATGTGGGGGTGATCCGGTTAACCTGATGATGATTTGCCACGGATGCCTTAACCGCCCCTGATCTGGCCCTGATACATGTAATTTAAGGCTAGCCTGATAAGCCACGCCGTATCAGAGTATGATCCGCCCCTGATCTGGGCGTGATCCGGTTAGCCTGATCAGGATTTGGCACGGATGCCTTAGCCGCACCTGATCCGGCCCTGATATATGTAATGTAAGGCTAGCCTGATAACCCACGCCGTATCAGAATATGATCCGCCCCTGATCTGGGCGTGATCCGGTTAGCCTGATCGGGCTAACCTTATCGATTCCTGAACGCGGCCTGATCCTATATCAGGCCAGCCGGAACAAATTTCTGCTCGGGCTATATGTTTCGGCAGATTTTTCAGAATTTGACTTCGTACATCAACGATGATATTGCCAAAAAGATCCAGATAATATAGACGGCTACTACCGATATTATCACTTGAATCAACGTCATTCCTGTTATTGGAAAATCCGGATATTCCCAATGTGCCTAGAGGCACAATACCCCACTACTTATCGTAATTGAAATTCTCGCTGTAACATTCTAGGGGCTCGTCGTTCTTGAAGGCTTTTAGACTTTCGACAATTCCCTCATGAAGTCATAATTTTATCTTTAGGCTAATGTCCGCAACGGGATTTTCGGACAAATCGTTTTCTCGCAGGCTTGGTTTTTGGAGGAGAGGGTTGATTGGCAGAGTATTAATGGCAAGATTCAGATTTTTTAGATTTGTCAGATTTTCAAACGATCCTTCGTCCATATCATGAATATCCAGACTAGAGACATTTAAATCTGTAGATGGTTCGACAGTTGTTGGAATCACTGCCTACCCACACTTAGGTAACCAAACTTAACTTGCATTGCGTCCGCAGATGTCTTAGCTACACTGTATCGCATTTGCTATGGTCACAGGGAAACTGCGGGAAACCCGTGCCGATACAGACGACTTTTGTTTTTTACTGAGTTTCAGTTGTCTTACCATCGGAAACTCAAATAATACCTCCGGCTCAGTAATCGGCATGCAAGCCAGTGCACGGCTAAGCGGTCGCCCATCCCAGTACCGAGCACGGTCAATACCGCTTAACATGGGAGATCGCCGAAGCAGCGTACCGGCCACACGTCCAATGCTGTCGGTTGATTTGATTAATATACAGATATCATTATAAAAAATCTATAAACGCCTTACAAAGTTGATGGGAGTTAATTGAAATATCGAAACACCGAGATCTCGTAAGGATTTTAAATATGGCACTTCCTTTGCTAATGCGTCCTTTATTCGGTCTAGAGGTGTATCGTTACCATAGAAAAAAACTGATAATTATAAATTTACATATAACATGATTGTCATTTGGTTTTCCCTTCAGTTTAGATACGTTGACAATAACGCGCTCGAATTCTTACGTAACATTCTATGCATTTTCGCAAACACATAAATGATTATACGGCGTGCTTGAAAGTGCCATGTGTTTTGTCCTGCAAAATCGTAAAATCCCGGAACCGTGTGTGTCGGGAAACAAATGGTCTATAACATACTCGAGTTATAAAAAATTCTGTTTGCAGCATTTTCAAAATGCCGGAGATAATAATTATGTTCGATTTAATTAATATATAGTTATCATTATAAAAAATCTATAAAAACCTTATAAAATTAATGGGAGTTAACCAAAATATCGAAACATCGAAATCTCGGTTCCCGGATTAAATCTTCGTGCACAAAATCTCCCCCCAAACAATATTGAGCCAATATTCTATATTTCGCTAACAGGAAGGCAGCCCGGCTCGAGACCTACTCGTACAATGACAACTCGTGCGCGATTCCACGGTCCAGAATACTACTTTCGTCGAAACCGTGAACAACGGCTCAAATCCGAACATCGACGTCCCGACACTTTCGTGTATGTATGGAGGATGTATCAGTCGCCTTGAACGGCTCGAAAACGCTAAAGACTCGTTCCGCGATACGGTATATCGCGTTGAAATTTTGGGCACAAAGTCTGAACGGTGGCACACAGTGGCTAAACTACGGGCAGTTCAACATTTTGAAAAAACTCTACAGTTTCAGTTACCATGGGAGAAATTACTGAATTTTTCACTGTTAGACTCAACGGATTGTTACATCCTCACTTTAGCCACTGGGCAATATAAAAACACATATTTAGCGCTTTGTTTCATCTTGTTCCATGCTGAAATTATCTAAAGCGAAGGTTTTCCCGTTTTTGCTCAAAAAAATACCGACTTCTGCCTGTATTACCCAACATTTAGTGCGCCAGTATTTCGAGTGGCGGTGCTAACGTCGGTTTCTTAGATGCATGCTTTCTCTATCCGTTCCTTACTTAGGAGACCGGCATCAACGGTGGGAGAGAGACGGTAATCGTGCCCATGGCGCTGCAAGACAGAGAGACATATAGCGAACAATGAAACGACTGTCGCCGTCGCACGCACGAGTCTCATAGTCCAAGAGCTAGTAACCAATTACGTTACACGACCCTTTCGTTCGTGCGAATATTGTCGCACTATCTAATCTTTTGCTGAGAGAAAAATAAAAAATAAAATTGGCAATGTATCACACACTTTGACCGGCTCGAAAATGGGAAAGCTACTTTTTCCGACACGGTACAACCGATCGCGATGAAATTTTGGCTATGAAGTCTGACCGGTGGCAAAAAATAGCTAAACTTCTGGTGGTGGGAAATAAAAAAAAAAATTTACAGTGTCAGTTACCGTGGCAGAAATGAAATATATACAGTATGACAATTATAAGGTGGCCATGTATTTTTTACCGCTTTGGGGTTAAAAAATCGGGGAGTTTAAAAAGCGGTTTCCGAAGGATTTTGGATGCATTTTTCGAAAAAAAATATGTCGCTGATGTGAGACGTACCATTCTTGGGTAACGAGAAATTTTTTTTCGAAATAAATATAAAAAATTCTTTTTTATTTTGGAACAATAAAGTTCATTCAATTCTGTACACGAAACGCTGGTCGCAAACTCGTTTCAAGGTTTTTATCGTGGAGAAAAAAAATGTTGAACTTGCATATTTTGTGAGTGTATCCGTCTTTAATTTCGAGAACAGTAGAACAACTACAGCAGTAGTCATGTTGGATCACGTAGTATCTGTTTGATTTCACGTCCGTCGGAGAATGAGGTTCAGAAGGCCATGACTATCATGACGAGAAGTGACATAATGCTGAAACTTGGATCCGAAGAAAATTAAATACAGCAAGACCGGGCAAACGTAGCTCGACCGATCCTTTTCTGATTAACGATAGCCATCGTATCTTTATCGAATAATTATGAAAGATCATTCGGCATCGTTGATCAGTGAAGGTGAGGTAAAGTTACGTTTGTCTTATCTTAAATAATTTTTTTTTGCGTGAATCTAAGGTTTTCGCGCATCGGTCCATCGCGCTTTCACAAGGCACGTTCACTGCAAAATGTCCGGTTTGTCAGTGGTTTTCGTCGCCTTGTAAACAATGCCCATGACGTGAAACGTCTCCGTGCATGGAAACCTTGTCCATACAAAATTACATAAAGCGAGACGGCGAACGTAACTCGACCGATCCTTTTTTCATTAACCATATCTCATCTCGATCGAATCGTTTTAAGACCATTCTGAACACTAATTTTACAACCGTTCCGAAGACTAATGTTGGTCTTAAAACTAGTCTTCGGAGTGGTCTTAAAACTAGTCTTGAGGATGATCTTAAAACTAGTCTTGAGGATGGTCTTAAAATTAGTCTTGAGAATGGTCTTAAAACTGGTCTTGAGAATGGTCTTAAAACTAGTCTTCAGGATGGTTGTGAAACTAGTCTTGAGGATGGTCTTAAAACTAGTCTTGAGAATGGTCTTAAAACTAGTCTTCAAGATGAGTATAAAACTAGTCTTGATGATGGTCTTAAACCTAGGCAAGTTTGAAGACCATTCTCAATACTAGTTTCACAACCATCCTGAAGACTAGTTTTAAGACCATTCTCAAGACTAATTTTAAGACCATTCCGGAGACCAATTTCACAACCATTCTAAAGACTAGTTTTCCAACCATCCTGAAGACTCAAGATCATTCTCAAGGTCAAGTTTACAACCATTCTAACGTCTAGTTTTAAGACCAGTTTTAAGACAATTCTCAAGACTAGTTTTAAGACCACTCCGAAGACTAGTTTTAAGACCAACATTAGTCTTCGGAATAGTTGTAAAATTAGTGTTCAGAATGGTCTTAAAACGATTCGATCGAGATGAGATATCGTTAATGAAAAAATGATCGGTCGAGCTATGTTTGCCCTGTCTCGCTTTATGTAATTTTCTATGGATACAAGGTTTTCATGAACGGAGACCTTTTGCGTCATGTGCATTAATTAAAAGGCGACGAAAACCATTGATAAACCGGACAATTTGCAGTGAATGTGCCTTGTGAAAGCGCGATGGACCGATGCGCGAAAACCTTAGATCCACGCAAAAAAAATTATTTAAGATAAGCCAAACGTAACTTTACCTCACCTTCTCTGATAAACGATGCCGAATGATCCTTCATAATTATTCGATAAAGATACGACGGCTATCGTTAATCAGAAAAGGATCGGTCGAGCTACGTTTGCCCGGTCTTGCTGTATTTAATTTTCGTTGGATCCAAGTTTTAGCATTATGTCACTTTTCGTCGTGATAGTCATGGCCTTCTGAACCTCACTCTCCGACGCACGTGAAATCAGACAGAGACTACGTGATCCAACATCACTACTGCTGTAGTTGTTCCACTGTTCTCGAAATTAAAGACGGATAGACTCACAAAATATGTAAGTTCAACTTTTTTTTTCTCCACGATAAAAAGCTTGAAACGAGTTTGCGACCAGCGTTTCGTGTACAGAATTGAATAAACTTTATTGTTAAAAAATAAAAAAGCATTTTTTTAATTTTTTTCGAAAAAAAATGTCTTGTTACCCAAGAATGGTACGTCCCACATCAGCGACATATTTTTTTTCAAAAAGCGCATCCAAAATCCTTCGGAAACCGCTTCTTAAACCCCCTGATTTGTCAACGCCAAAGTGGTAAAAAGTACATGGCCACCTTATAATTGTCATACTGTATATACCTATTGTGACGGGACGGACCCGGGGCCCCCCGTCGCCAAAAAAAATCCGCCGAGGGGTTGTTCGACTGAGCGCCGCGCGGCCGGCGCTGCTGGCATCGCCGCACGCGTCGTCTGCTGCAATACGGCGAGCTGCCGGACACCTACTCGACGAATCTGCGCGCCTGATATCCACGACTGAATTGCGATCCATTTTGCCCCATCAGGCAATAGACTATAGTAAATTGATAACGTTGTGACGCGACGATAAATAAATTCAATATAAATTATGAATTCTGAATTCTGGGAATTCCCTACTCCCAAACGAGCAGGGAATCGCGGGTTTCGCCCCACCAAACAACCCGAAGCCAATTGGAATTCGGGAAACAAGTTGCGGCGGTTGTCACAGCTTTACTATAAAAGCAGGGCTTTTCCGGGCACGATTATCAATTCAGAACACCACATCGTGCTGGTCGAAATCTACGAAATTATTCATCGAACTTATAATTTCCACCCATCGTTTTCATTCGTTTTTTTTCAAAACGAACCAAGCTCTTCAAGCCTTTGTTAAATTCATTTGCTTTCGCACGTTTCATTTAGAAACGTGCTGTAATTACTGTAATCGAGTCTCAACGAAGTTTCACCGACGATTCTTTCGCATCGTCGCACATCGATAGACATCGAGTCAAGTAATTATTTTTTTGAAAGAATAATCTCTTTCAGATTATTTAATCCCCATATTTAACATCTTTGACTACGCCACTATTTGCATGGAGGATTTTGGAATCATCAAGTCGTAACGTCTCCTCAAGACCATACGGCATTCAATATAAAATCTACCTGCTTTTTAAATACATCTTTCAGCCACCCGGTAGGGAGCCAACTTTGGGGAGACCCCAGGCATTGCGCCTGGATGTTCAAACCTTAGAAGGTAATCGTCACAGAATCCCCAAACACCCATAGGTAGGGCCTTCCCTGAGTCGACGAACGGAGCGTTATAGCAACACGAGAGTGTGTACGTCCAGCGAAGAACGCATGAAATAAGAAACCCGAGGGAAGCTTCAATCTCGCTCAGTGAAGAGGCAATAGAGTGCAATTTCGCGATATCGGTCCGGAATTTTTTCAACATCATTCAATAAAATTTACAAAATTCACGACAACACCTAACGGACGTTTCCCTCACGTAAATTACAAATTCCAATCTCTAATCAATTAACGAGCTCTTCCAGCAATTTATCTAAACAAACAAAACCCATTACTAAAACCTTACCAACGTAAAATCATTTCCTCATAAATTCAGCTATAATTTAAAAATAGCACAGTGAGATATTTTTCTGCCTGCTGGACATCGCTTCACGAGTCACAGCAGTTTTTGAATCAACCTCCACATCGCTCTTATGAGTGCCGATGATGATAGGTTGACTCGAGACTCGCATTAAAATATGTGATGACGATTTACACCAAATCTGAGGCATCTTTTCAATTCAATTAAATTGTTATTAATTAAACAAATCCTCATCACCTCGCCTCCCCGAAACTCCAGTTTATAATTTGAGTTTCACGCATTTATTAAATTCAATTAAAATTAACGGAACGGTCCTTCTGACCGCTCGATAACCGTGAAACGTTTCAATATATATATATATATATCTCTATATTATATAAATTTATCGCCGCCGCCGCCGCCGCTGCCGTGTACAAGAGTTGAGGGGGGAGCCCGGGGCGAGATAGAACGGGGGGGGGGGGGAGTTGGCGCGCGAAGCGCGCAGGGGGGCAGAGTCCCCCTAGTATATATATATATATATATACTAGGGGGGCTCTGCCCCCCTGCGCGCTCCGAATTTATCAACCGAATTTGACTCGCGGATAAAATGCATATTGATGGTGAATGTTTTTTTTCCTTTGTTTGAACACACGTTAATCGCATACAACACAATCACGCGTTTGCAGAACGAAAGCTCATTGAATTAACACGAGGGCAAGAGGGATGAGAACAATTGTGTCAAATGAAAAGATGTTTTTTTTTCCAAGAGTTCATAGTTTTTATTAATTCTCTCACGAATAGCTACGGCAATTACATCGCTATGACCTTGTGGATCCAGTCGATGTAATAATAAACGCTGCTATAAACATCGGGAAAACCTAATGCACAAAGAACGTTGTACGAGACTATGCCGATCAATTGATTGTTGTAAGTGACAGGACCACCGCTGTCACCCTGAAAATTAAAACAATGTCATTAAGACGGTTTTTTTGTTTTGCTAAACAGCCCCATTTAAAGGTCATGGCCACAGTAGCGGGTATAAAATGATGTGCACATTCAAAATTTTTTTTTGTATAAAAAAGTGATTTATTCATAGAACGAATTGCACATCTATTTAGTATAAATATCGAGCCAATAAAAAATATTTTTTTTTTAGTTTTTTTGTTTTACAAAATGGCCGGCTACTGCTATTCGCTTTTGGTATCTTTTTATAATTGGCGTGATAAATAACTTCGACAATATTTACCTGATTGTTTGTTGATTTCAAGTTCAAACTTTCATCGCGTCTTCAATAAATTTCAAGTATTTGTAAACGTTGACATACCCATCGGGATACTATCCACCGCATTTAATAATCCACGAAGCTATACCGACGATTCTTCCATCGTAAACGAGAGATCCGCCGCTATCACCCTGCAATGAATTATTATTAATGTCGATGAAATATTTGTTGTACTCCAAACAGAAATACCGGTTGGAACTTTATCAATCTTTGTATTTTATCTTGCACTCCAGACTCACATGGCATAATCCAATGCCATTTTCGCGCAATCCACAAATATTCTCTTCGTTTATCAGATCTGCCCTTAGGAATTTTTTGCACGCCTCAGACGGTATAATTCTCATTGTCACAGCCTGAAGAATATTCGAGACTCTATGATTTTTAGCGGCTGTAGCACCGAATCCGATGGCTATTCCCGTAGCGTTTATTCTCGGCTCCTCAATTGGCAATCTTATCGGTTTTCGAGTCTCGTTTTCCTCAACATCTGCCGACAGCTGTCGTGGGTAACGAGAAAAAGAAAAAATCAAATTATTAGACGTCACGAATTGAACGAAAAATACGACATTTCTCTCTCTTACAGTTAGAACAGCTATGTCATTCCTCAGTGTTGTATTTGTGAAAAGAAATTTATCGTGCACTTTGATAGTCTTTACTTGATGACGAGTTCCGCGATTCTGTACCCTATCTCTACCGGTCACAACGATGAACTTTTCAAAGGGTGTCGATATATTGATACAGTGAGCAGCAGTTAAAACGTGCTTCGTGGTTATCAATGCACCTCCGCAAAAGGCTGCAGTTTCTGTGTCATATATGGTCGCGTGATACGGTACTGCCTTGACAGCAATGTCATAACCACCGATCACACGTCTCGAACGGTCACCGATGGTTTCTGTAACAATGCAAATATAATAACGGTACGAGATCGTTGATTTCAAATTCAAGCCTAACATTTTGACAATTCGTAAGCGTTCGTTGAAACTTAACAAAAACATAAAGTTGCTCGATTTGAACCATAAATTTTGATATCCGGACAGATTTTTTCGTCATTGCTGATTTCGGTGCAATGTCAATAATGGCGAATTTCGACATTTTTATTTCCGACTCGTACGAGCCATTTTTTTTACAGGACCACTGCGGTTATCACTTCACTATCAATGTATAATTAATTATCAATTCATTAACACTTAAAAAAAATTCATGATGAATTAATTATAACTCAACTATCAATTCACAATTAATTATCAATTAGTTATATACCTTGAGTAACGAGGCAAACAAGTAGCAGTAGAATCTTCATCGCTGACAATTCGTTTTTGGTTTAAAACACGACCGAACACCTTTTTTTTATTCCGTTACTGGCAACTGGAACTGTAACTTGAAGGAGAAGAGAAAAAAAATGTTCGTTTATATATCATTGGAGGCATCGAACAAATCTCCAAAGTATACGAAAAAAATTGCCGGCCCTCTCATCTACGCTTTGATCTACGTTAGTCGTTTCAGGTTGCTCGCTAAACAATTCTCCCGTAAATTAATTGCACACACACACACACACAGTTATTACATTAAAATCGATCACACTATGTAAATTAGTGATTTCCGCGGTTGATCGACTTTGATCCGTATACAATAATAATAATGTTGTTGTTGTCGTTATTATTATAAGGCACGTCTCGAGAGCTCGTTAGATCAGAAAAATATTTTTTTTAATCATTAGAAAAGTCCTTTCGAATTTTCAAATTGCTTTCCCGATCTGATTGTCATTCAGCCATATTTCGGTCGGATTAGACGGCAAAGTCGCGATGACTCTTGTGGTTCGTGAGTCGATTATTGACCAATCTAAAACACGAGAGCGTCGTGTTCTCGAAGGCACTCTCCTCTCGCTAATGGAGTGGTTGTTTAGAAGCAACATTTGCAAATACACATTGACGATCATTCCCTTTCCCAAACGCTCGATCTTATTCTCAGCTAGATCGATGTATTATATATGTTTTGGCAGATTTTTCAGAATTTCACTCCGTATATCAACAATGTTATTGCCAAGAAGATCTAGATAATATCGACGGCTACTACCGATATTATCACTTGAATTAGCGTCATACCAGTTATTGGAAAATCCGGACATTCCCAATCTGCCTAAAGGGACAATACCCCACTCCCCACGTAGAAATTGCCAATATAATTCTACTGGCCAAGCCTTGTGTCAATATTGGCGGCCAAACTTTGGCCGCCAGTACTGGCCCAGTATTGGCTGACTATCTGGCCATACTATGGGCCATACCACGGGCCAGTATAAAATACAGTTTTATGCCAGTACTGGGTGAATTCTACTGGCCAAGCTTTGGGCCAGTATTGGCGGCCAAACTTTGACGGCCAGTATTGTTTCAATACTGGCTGACAATCTGGCCAAGCTTTGGGCGAGTATAAAATATCGTCTTGTGCCAATACTGGTTGTCAATCTCGTCGCACTACGGCCGGTATAATAACCAGATCGGGGCCAATATAGGATATAAAATACGGCCAAGCTCTGGCTTCGATGTAGGCCTAGTGCTGGGCTATAGAAAATGCCAATACTAAGAGTATTTCACTTTAACAGTTACGTTCTGTAATGTAATTGTAGATTAGGTTATTCTGATCAAAAGTCCATTACTTTGCAAGTAACCAAATTGTTGAATTATAATTTGCGTGATTATATTTGCAAAATAAACATCAAATTTTGTTTAAAATAATTGAAAAAAAATTCTACATAAAGAATTATAAAATCAAACACACTTTATTATTAGCGTAACTTACACAAATTATGACATTTCTATTTGTACCTGTCAATTACAAAGACTATATTATAAATGGATCAAAGTTATAATTATTTTTTTTGTTATCAAACTTCGTATAAATGCATTTCGTTAAAATGTCGTCAACATAATGTCTTTTCTTGTTATTTCCACTGTCACGAACGTACATTATACCCACTTTGCGCGATGATATAGGATATTTGAATACATCACGATGAAACATCAATTCTTCATCTCCGATTATAATCTTACCAACAGAAATATTATTTCGAGCTCGGACAAAAATGTTGTTAATTATTATAATATTACTGTTATTCATAATCGCGACATTGTTAGGGTGTGCAGTTGTAAATGTGAAATTTTTTGTTTTAATACTAGACAATATTATTCTCTTATTAGTTTTTTTCGTAAGACATCCTACAGGCACATCTGTATGTTTTTAACAGAATATAAAAGTGGATAACGATATTGCAGAGATGGTGTGTATCTCTCTTGTATTTCATGTAGACGTTTCGTTACTTGTGAAATAACATGTGATGTATTTCTAAGCAATTTTTTTATAAATCCATACAATACTATATTTTTCTTCCGATCACTACACACCAGGTTTACGTTAATTCGCAAACTTTGTCGGCTCATATCTCCGAATGAATTCAATCAATTTCAACGTATTTTTCAATCAAAAGGAAAAAAGCGGTCAAAGATAAAAGCGTCGGCACCGTCGTCGCGTCGCAGCAGCGCGGTGATGTGCGCGAGCCGCCGGTAAAAGATACAAGCGTCGGCACCATCGCGTCGCACGTAGCAGCGCGCAGAAGGGCACGTAGTGGGGGTAGCGCGCTCGTCGGGGTTCCAGTGGTCGGGCCCTGACCTGCCAATTTGACACCATTCGTGGCTCTACATGCAAGATGCAACAACAGTGACTCCGCGCAGTGAAACGTTATTACATATTGCGTCATTGGCATGTTTCTAACATAAAGAGGAGTATTGCGATTATTTTAACGAAGTGAAAACTACAAAAGTAACAACAAAAGTAAGTAAATTCATTGAAAGAACCGTAATAGGTATCACCGATCGCTCGATGGTATGTCGGTAGTCGTGATTGTATGCGATCAGCTTTATGATTCTCGCAGGCAATCACAGATTTTCTTGTACGCGAGAGACTTCAGGATAGTCGTAAATACTAAAGTGACTATATAGTATATTGTTCGAGATTCTTGATAGATAACCCTTTTTTTGGTCTTCGTGCTTTCGCTCGTAAAAAACGTATATTATAGTCAATATGTGTTGTCCGGACCGGAACATCGTACGATAGTTGTCGTCGACGGATTGGATGTCGATAGCTTCCGATTGCACTATCTGCGTATAACCAAGCTGCTTTGCTCGTCGAACTCCTCGGCGGGCAACGGCAGTAGGCCAGGAGACATCGACACTAACGTCCAACTTCATTTTTCGATACATAACGTGTGTAATAAGTTGTGTGTACATATAAAACCTGTTATTCATATAATATCTGTGACTGAAATCTAACCTCAATTATTAATAGTTTTCGTGCTTCACACGGAAACTATTAATAATTCAGAAATAGAATTTAAATAGACATTGGATCGGCATCCACTAGACGCAAAAAGTGTTAAAAAGACGTCGAT
Organism: Oxytorus armatus; assembly: GCA_958009045.1. NCBI lineage: Eukaryota > Metazoa > Arthropoda > Insecta > Hymenoptera > Ichneumonidae > Oxytorus > Oxytorus armatus. The sequence goes on along the minus strand of OY253750.1, from coordinate 25,627,886 downwards.
ATCTATTTCATTTTCCATTTCTCGCTAGGATGTAATTTGCAGGGTTGGCAAAATCGTCTGCCAGATCTGTGCCAAACTCCGGGCTAAAGTCTGGGCCAAAGTCTGCGCCAAAGTCAGAGCCAAAGTCCGGGCCGAAATCTGGGCCAAAGTCTGGGCCAAACTCTGGGCCAAAGTCCGGGCCAAAGTCCGGGCCAATTAAATAACCGGTACTGGCCCGACCGTTGGTGCCAATATAACGGCCGGCTATTACACTCCTCTACCGAATATGTACTGGCCCAATACTGGCAGCCAGTACCGGTATTACGGCAACAAGTATTGGCCCAACGCTCGGCCGTTACAATTTTTCTACGTGGGCTCGTCGTTCTTGAAGGCTTTTAGTCTTTCGACAATTCCCTCACGAAGGCATAATTTTATCTTTAGGCTAATGTCCGAAACGGTATTTTCGGACAAATCATTTTCTCGGAGGCTTGGTTTTTCAAGGAGAGGATTGATTTGCGGAGTATCGTTGACATGATTCCATTAGCCTGAACAGTTAGGAATATTTCAAGCTTTACAGAATTGAAAAATTCCAAAAATTGCTATTAAGTAAGGTAAGATTGGATTTATCATAGATACCGCGTGGCGCGCACGACCGCCAACTTTAAAGCTGTTTTTCCTCGATTCACTTTTTTGGACCTTGTGAAAGTTCTAACTCTTGAACGAAGGTTCGGATCGCTTTGAAATTTTTACAACATATTCTTAGTATTATCACCTATCGTGAGAACCACAGAAAGAAAAATATATAAGAGACCAGTCTTAATACAGAGCATGCGAATCTGAGAGAGTGCTTTTAGGTTTATGCATGTCAATTACCTAATAATGCACATTGACAGAGCAGAATGGCACGGATGACTTGCTGTCACACTATCATTTATCGCGTATTTAAATGTTTTTTGTTGCTTCCTCATAGAGGAAACTTTGAGAAAAAAAAAACTGCTGCTAATTGAAAATTGTCTTTTGCTTCCTCATCATTTTTGTGCATTCACGAATTTTCCTGTGTATGAGCATGTGGCTCTTTCTATTTTGGCTTCTTCATAGAGGAAGTTTTCTTTATGCGCAAAAACGATGCGGAAGCCATATGCAAGTATCAATTTATATAATTTTTTTGTACTTTTCTTTCTGATGATTATAAATGTGCATGCACATAAGTGGCATTTGGTTTTTGAATTAGCGCAATATTTTTATGGAATAATACAAATTCAACTGATAACTCCGCCAGTACGGAGTGAATATGTCAGTAGTTTAACATATTCACTTTGAAAACATATAACATGTCGATAAAATTGAAATTGTAACACTTACTACGGTTTCTCGGTGTCGTTGAAACGGTGAGAGTCCAAACTGGGATTGAATCGGGAGAAGTTCTTCACTCCGTAGATATAAGGTACCTCGTTGAAACTTACAGAAAAAGCTGTCGCACTAAACGTATTCCAGGGGATTTTTATATTCGTTGTTCGGACAAAGAAACGTGGCAACTGGCGGCGGTAAAGCCCGACGATTGGTTCAACGGCTTCGCCTCCCTGCGCTCGCCGCGCGACATCCGCGACGGCGGCGATATATTTATATAATACTAGGGGGGCTTCGCCCCCCTGCGCGCTCCCCCCCGCCGTTCCATCTCGCCCCACCGCACCGCTCAACTCTTGTACACGGCGGCGGCGGCGACGGCGTCGCCGTTCAACTGAAGCGGTATGTACGCTAGTTTCTTTCATACACCTATTTTTCTTCTCTGACCCAAGGTCGTTTTACTTTGACGTTGTACCGTAAAGGCGTATAATGATGCTTATACAGTTGTCGCTTTTGTAAAACCGTAATAATATTTTTGTCATCAGATGTTTTTCGTCGGTTCGGTTTGTTTACTCATTTAATATTCAGTCGCGTTACACTAACGCTCAAGGACTTTCGCACTCGTCTACAAACTTATTTTGTGTTTGAATAAAAATGCTATCAATAAAATTGAACGTACTTTCAGTACTTAATTGCTTCCGTGGAACTGTTACAGAATCTTTCTGCAGAATATTATTGTGGCCTATTGGTTCGATCATTGGCGTGGATCTTTTTTGACTTATAAAACGGATCACCGAAATGTATCGCCTCTATATATGGTAATTAACAAGTGGAAGGTATGATAATTATCTTGTGTTTGGTCTCATGATGTAACGCTTACAGTGACGTTTTCTACTTCCGGATCTTGTAGTGATAATTCTACCACTATTAGTAGAATGTTCTCATAACTTGGAAGTAAGAAAGACACAATTTGTTTACTTGACTTTATTCCACCTATATCGCTATATCGTCTATAACCTCATCGTATTTCATTGGCCATACCACATCCTCACGATTATTGAAGCACGTTATAGGCTGAATACGAAAGCATCAGCAGTTGAAAAAAATAAAATTGCTTGATTTATTCTGCTGTTATTACTCCACGGTTCGATCCCGTGCCCGTTGGAAAATATAATCTAAAAAAAAATGGAACCGTCATGGGACGCCTGGTAGATGTGAAACATCCAACATCTTGAGAATACGGTGTGGGATATGTGGCGTGGAGAATTAAAAAAAAAATAACAGGAAAAGTGGCTTTTGATTTTCTTCTAAAATTTTTATTTGGTTGCTTCATCTGTTACTTCGGTTATAGTAGCAGTCGTTGCTGCATTTGATTCGATGAAACCAACAATCTGTCGATGATAGCTGAAGTATAAAACGAATGTTTTAGATGTCATGTTTTCAAGATAGCTACAGAATACTGCATCTATAGTCGTGCCATACCGTGTAGTAGGCTCATTTGCGTGGTTGTCCATGATCAACTGAAATTCATTTTGGAGAAAATTTATGAGTGGCAATGATTCAGTTTTGGCAAAATTAACATTGAAATCCCTTGCTAAAATTAATGGAAGTTGATGTAAATTTGCTTCTACTAGCATTGAACCAGCTGGACTATATTTGAGGAGTGCTTCGTGTAAAAATCGTTTGATATTGTGCATTTTTTGGTTTCGAGAAATATATACAGGGATCATGACCAATTCCCTTCAATCCTCCATAACAATTTGTGCTGCACATAAATCGCTAATAGCGTCTTGACCAAAACCAAGTCCCGTTACATTTCTCAAACTAACGATTATGCGAGATGTAATAACATCAAATGAATCTCTATTCTGATAAATAGCTGCACCACCAGCTCTAACGTTATTGCGTTTGAAGTGGACAATACAATCAAAGTTGGGGATGTCGACGTTTTCTTCATTACCAAGCCATGTTTCACTCAATAATAAGACATTACTATTTTTACGATCGAATCTTGTAGATCTGGGACATGCTTTCTGAGACTTTGACAATTTAGCGTGAATAACGACAATCCCTTTCTTGATGTTATGAAATTTGATAGTAATCCTTGGAGTGTCTCGAGTCTATTAAGCGATAATCTTTTAAATTCTTCAGGCAACTCTACAACTGATGGATCAATTCGTCTACTGTGGTGGAATTTTAGATCATTATTACGTGTATATATGTATAAGCCTTCAATACTTGTTACTCGCGATAGGGCTACATATAATAATTGTATAGAATGAGTTTTCTTATATTCATAAGCAATCTCGCTGTAAGTCCCCCGTTGAGACTTATGGATAGTCATAGCGCATCCAGGTATCAATGGGAAATGATTTCTTCTTGCAACAACCGTAGACGCAGTGTCGTAGCGAACGCCTATGAGTGTCGCGTCGTTCCGCTGGAATCTTCCTTGCAATTGGCTGTTGCTCGCTAGCGCCAGACGCTATGATATTCCATTTGGTTCAGAATCGCGCCTCTGCAGGCGCAGTCAACCTGTGCGGAGAGTTGAGTGGAGGGGAGCGTCACCACGCCGTGCCATCGACGTTCCCTATCGACCGATTTATTCCCAACGCGTGTAAAGATGTTTCACATCAAAAAGTATAAAATATAAATTGTTCGTTTTCACATTTGTGAAGTGATCGAGATTCAGCGTAATAACATGACCGCTCATGTACTTGATGGGGCTTAGTGTACATGCCATTATTGTGAGTAAACTACGTTTTTCTCTCAATTTCTCCCAGTCTATTTGGTAAATGCCGTCACCGAGGTTTAAACTCTGAAAAATAGTGAACAAATGAAAAATAAACATTATAAACAACGCAACTGAAAAATTGTTTATTATAAACAAAATAACAGAGTAATCGCAAAAAAGTCCCTAAAAAGTGTCTCCAGAACTCCAGAGTTTCAGATTTTATTCCTGGATGGGGTAAGTGTCGGGTAATTTACTAAGGAATATTTTACACAAATGCACGCAAAAATTATATCAACATTTGGGGAAGAAACTTATGTGGTTGGCTACTGGCAGAAAGACGGAGGCGAACGAAGATTTGACTCTGACGCTCTGCATTGTAACGACGATTCTTCAGTATTCACTCAACCGACGCAAAGTTCTGAGTTTACACAATTTTTTAATAATTTTTGAAACTATTTCCGCTGTGGCTCATTCATTTTTCAAAATTTCGATGTACAACTCTTCGTAAATAGATGCGGAAGGTCTTAAAGAGTGTAGAAAATAATAATAAAGAAAATCAATTTTTGCAAATTTTAGCTAACTCAATTCCCTTAAGGAAGAAGGCTAACTGTGCATTGACGTCAAACGCATAACAGCCTTTTTTATGACAGACGGACGGACGGACAATCAAGTTTCGCCATATAAGCATTCTCGTTTTTAGAATAAGAACCCTACAAATTATTGTTAAATGAGGAAATTCACTGGACAAGAGCACCGCAGCGCTACCGATAACAATTTCTACACGTGTCCATTCCCTAGTTTTTTGTAAAAAATCGTTACAAAATTTAGAGTTTGGTATATCGTAATCAGTTCACGAAAAAATGATTAAAAAAAGTACATATAATCCTGTCTTGCGTGAACCTGAAAAATATATATTATTAGTTCTGCAAACAGTTAAGCCACTACCGGTTCGAGATCCCGCAGGTTTTTAATTCGAGTCAAAATCGATTACTTTATCCCTCAAAGAATGTTCGTTAGAAAGCAATGACTTTTTGATTTATGGGCGAAAATGTTGATGCCACCATTATGAAATTAAAAGTTATCGCATTTCATTCGAGTTAACCAGCTCAAAGTTTTATCATATTTTTCGTTCGTTCATATTGACATCGTCATTTTTAATTATCAATGACCAATTAAATTTTCTTTGGCAAGTTGTTATGTTGAGAGTATATATGCATAAGACTGCAAAGTTTCACGAAAACAAGTTCGCGTCTTCGATCGTAAACGCGCGACCAACAAACAGACAACGAACGAGAACACTCTTCACTCGGTCAATAAATGTATTAAATTTAATATAAATAAATTTAATACGTATATACATTAAATTTAGTGATGGTTTAGTTGAATAAAATTAATTCCCGAATTCGATGAAATTTAATCAATTCGAGAGGATTGCAGCTTTTAAATTCTATTTAATTAAAACAAAATATGTTTTACGCAAATTTAATCACGAACTAGACATTAGAGATTTGGGGCCACCGTTTTGGCTGGTAATTTAACAATTTACCACTTGACCACGCAGGTTTTATTTTAATATTAGATGAATTTTTATTGAACCTTGTCTGAAGAGGCCGAAGTTGAAAGGTGCGATTTTTTGTACTTACCCGCAATTCGTAGTCTTTTCTTTGTCGTCATCAGTCATTGAATGTTCAGGATGAATAAACTTACTGACGTGAAAACGACGGTGCACAGAATGATCGCGAGGTTTGACGTTGGTTTGTCCGCCACTCTAAGGAGATACAGAGACTCCATGTAAGTTAAAGATAAATTGTACTCACCTAAATATTGTTTATTAATCGATAGCAATGTAGATGCGATTCGGTACACGTTGGCACGATGTTTTAGTTCCAGGCGTTGATACAAATTGATGCGGCGCTGATATTGGTATGGATACAGATTTGTCTGCCAACTTTCGTTAAAATTAAACTCAGCGTAGAATATGGAAGATAGTAAACGCTTATGGCTCGGAGTGCATAAGAGACTCCTCAGTGGTTGAGACTCGGCAAATATTGAGACGGAGCTGGTAGAGTTAAGATGATGTAATTATGGTCTGACTCCGTCAAGATACAAACTCGCTCGGTCGAATGTCGCCTTTTTATACCAATTTTTACTGCCTCCCTCCACAGGGGTAATGCCGATAATGACTCGTCACCGTTAATACCTTGAGGTGAATATTGTCGCACTATCTAATCATTTGTTAAGAGAAATATATAAAATATAAAATAAAAATGAAATTTTATATTTTTTTTTATATTTGTAAGGCGACAGACAAGTTTTCGGGATTTTACGAGTTTATATGGAAGGAAAATTGAGTTTGCATTTAAGCACGTCATATATTCACTTATGCTATTGCGAAAATGGGTAAAATTGCACGCAAAAGCTCGAAGCGAATATTGTCGCACTATCTAATCCTTTGTCAAGAGAAAAATAAAGACCATAAAATAAAAATGATATTTTATATATTTTTTAATATTTGTAGCGCGACACACAAGTTTTCGGGATTTTACGAGTTTATATGGAAAGAAAAATTGAACACGTCATACACTCGTTTATGCCGTTGCGAAAATGGTTAAAATTGCACGTAAAAACTCGAGGCAAATATTGTCGCACTATCTAATCTTTTGCTGAGATTACAATAAAAAAAAAAATTGGCGATGTATCACACGCTTTGACCGGCTCGAAAACGGGAAAGCTACTTTTTTCGACGCAGTACAACCGATCGCGATGAAATTTTGGCTATGAAGTCTGACCGGTGGCAAAAAGTAGCTAAACTTCTGGCGTTGCAAAATTTTGAAAAATTCCATTCGGCGTGCCCCCCCCCCACCCCCCTGCGGGTTTGTTGGGTTTGGTGGGAGGTACGGTGAAGGGAATGACCGCCTCAACTCTTGTACACGGCGGCGGCGGCGTCGGCGGCGTCAGCGGCGGCGATATATTTATATTGTAGGAGTAGTATACGATCATGTGTAGATATATATGCCTGTATATATATATATCTAAGACCGTACTCCGATAAATTATCAACTGCATACTCGTTTGTTAACAAAAAGAAAGAAGCCGTTGCTATGCAATTATTAATGTTTGGGGAAGATTCATTCATTCTGATTTCTTGAGCGAGACTTGAGCAATGAAATAAAGAGTTATTACTTCCTAATAAATGTGTCTTCGGAGTTATTCTGCTTTTTCCTTGGAAAAGGATCAACGAAGGGATATACTATCCATATAATATAATATAGAGAGATTTATATAATAATATTTATATTATATATACACGAGGGAGGCTCTGCCCCCCTGCGCGCTTCGAATTTATCAACCGATTTTGACTCACGGATAAAATGCATATTGATGGTGAATGTTTTTTTTCTTTGTTTAAACACACGTTAATCGCATAGAACACAATCACGCGTTTGCAGAACGAAAGCTCATTGAATTAACACGAGGGCGAGAGGGATGGGAACAATTGTGTCAAATGAAAAGATGTTTTTTTTCCAAGAGTTCATAGTTTTTATTAATCCTCTCACGAATAGCTACGGCAATTACATCGCTATGACCTTGCGGATCCAGTCGATGTAATGATAAACGCTGCTATAAACATCGAGAAAACTTAATGCACAATGAACGTTGTACGAGACTATGCCGATCAATTGATTGTTGTAAGTGCCAGGACCATCGCTGTCACCCTGAAAATTAAAACAATGTCATCGAGACGGTTTTTTGTTTTGCTAAACAGCCCCATTTAAAGGACATGGCCACAGTAGCGGGTATAAAGTCATGTGCATATTCAACATTTTTTTTTGTATAAAAAAGTGATTTATTTATAAAACTAATTGCACATATATTTAGTATAAATATCAAGCCAATAAAAAATATTTTTTTTTAGTTTTTTTGTTATAAAAAATGGCCGGGTACTGCTATTCGCTTTTGGTATCTTTTTCTAATTGGCGTGATAAATAACTTCGACAATTTGTACCTGATTGTTTGTTGTTTTCAAGTTCAAACTTTCTTCGCGTCTTCAATAAATTTCAAGTATTTGTAAACGTTGACGTACGCATCGGGAAATGTTCCACCGCATCCAACACCCCACGAAGATATACCGACGATTCTTCCATCGTAAACAAGAGCTCCGCCGCTATCACCCTGCGACATTGATAATATTGCATATATTATCAATGTCGATGAAATACTTGTACTAAAAACAGAAATACCCGCTGGAACTTTATCAATTTTTGTATTTTATCTTGCACTCCAGACTCACATCGCATATTCCAATGCCATTTTTGTGCAATCCACAAATGTCCTCTTCGCTTAGCAGAGGTGCATTTATAAATTTTTTGCACGCCTCATACGGTAAAATTCTCATTGTTATAGCCTGAAGAATATTCGTGATAGGACCATTTTTAGCGTCTATAGCACCGAATCCGATGGATATTCCCCTAACGTTTATTCTCGGCTCCTCAATTGGCAATGTTATCGGTTTTTGAGTCTCGTTTTCCTCAACATCTGCCGACAGCTGTCGTGGGTAACGAGAAAAAGAAAAAATCAAATTATCAGACGTCACGAATTGAACGAAAAATACGACATTTCTCTCTCTCTTACAGTTAGAACAGCTATGTCATTCCTCAGTGTTGTATTTGTGAAAAGAAATTTATCGTGCACTTTGATAGTCTTTACTTGATGAAGAGTTCCGCGATTCTGTATCCTATCTCTACCGGTCGCAACGATAAACTTTTCAAGGGGTGTCGTTATATTGATACAGTGAGCAGCAGTTAAAACGTGCTTCGTGGTTATCAATGCACCTCCGCAAAAGTCATCAGTTTCTGTGTCATGTATGGTCGCATGGTACGGTACTGCCTTGATACCAATGTCATAACCACCGATCACACGTCTCAAACGGTTACCGATGGTTTCTATAATAATGCAAATATAATAACGGTAGAAGATCATTGATTTCAAATTCAAGCCTAACATTTTGGCAATTCGCAAGCGTTCGTTGAAACTTAACAAAAATATAAAGTTGCTCGATTTGAACCATACATTTTGATATCCGGACAGATTTTTCATCATTGCTGATTTCGATTGCAATGCCAAAAATCGCGAATTTCGACATTTTTATTGCCGACTCGTACGAGCAATTTTTTTACAGGACCACTGTGGTTATCACTTCACTATCAATGTATAATTAATTATCAATTCATCAACACTTAAAAAAAACTAATCAACGCTTGGGCGATGAATTTATAATTTATTATAAATTAATTATCACTCAACTATCAATTGACAATTAATTATCAATTAGTTATATACCTTGAGTAACGAGGCAAACAAGTAGCAGTAGTATCTTCATCGCTGACAATTCGTTTTTGGTTTAAAACACGACCGAACACCTTTTTTTATTCCGTTACTGTCAACTGGAACTGTAGCTTTAAGGAGAAGAGAAAAAAAATGTTCGTTTATATATAATTGGCATCGAACAAATGTGCAAGGTATACGAAAAAATTGTCGGACCTCTCATCTACGCTTTGATCTACGTTAGTCGTTTCAGGTTGCTCGCTAAAAAATTCTCTCGTAAATTAATTGCACATACATACACACCCGGATACACAGATATTCCATGAAAATCGATCACACTATGCAAATACACAAACTCACTCGTAATCAAAAGTATTCAACGACGATACGCACTCGAGGATGCAAAGTCTACTGCGATAAAAATGAAATATACTAATTGGACCTTGCTATGAAATTTTGTGAAAAAAAATGGGTCTCGCGCCATGACACGGTTCGTTAGATTAGTGATTTCCGCGGTTGATCGATTTTGAGCCGTATACAATAACAATAACGTTGTTGTTGTCGTTATTATTATAAGGCACGTCTCGAGAGCTTATTAGATCAGAAAACTATTTTTTTAATCATTAGAAAGGTTCTTTCGAATTTTCAAATTGCTTTCCCGATCTGACTGTCATTCAGCCATAATTCGGTCGGATTAGACGGCAAAGTCGCGATGAATCTAGTGGTTCGTGAGTCAATTATTGGCCAATCTAAAACACGAAAGCGTCGTGTTCTCGAAGGCACCCTCCTCGATCTCGCTAATGGAGTGGCTATCTAGAAGCAATATCTGCAAATACACATTGACCATTATTCCCTTTCTCTAACGATCGATCTTATTCTCAGCTAGATCGACGTATTCTATATGTTTCGGCAGATTTTTCAGAATTTCACTCCGTACATCAACAATGTTATTGCCAAGAAGATCCAGATAATATCGACGGCTACTACCGATATTATCACTTGAATTAACGTCATACCAGTTATTGGAAAATCCGGATATTCCCAATGTGCCTAAAGGGACAATACCCCACTCCTCATCGTAATTGAAATCCTCGCAGTAACATTATAGAGGCTCGTCGTTCTTGAAGGCTTTTAGACTTTCGACAATTCCCTCACGATGGCATAATTTTATCTTTAGGCTAATGTCCAAAACAGTATTTTCGGACAAATCGTTTTCTCGCGGGCCTGGATTTTCAAGGAGAGGGTTGATTGGCAGAGTATCGTTGCTATGATTCCATTAGCCTGAACGGTTAGGAATATTTTAAGCTTTACAGAATTGAAAAATTCCAAAAATTGCTATTAAGTAGGTAAGATTGGATTTATAATACATACCGCGCGGCGCGCCCGACCGCCAACTTCAAAGCTGTTTTTCCACGATTCACTTTTTTTAACTTTGTGAAAGTTCTAACTCTTGAACGAAGGTTCGGATCGCTTTGAAGTTTTACAACATATTCTTAGTATCATCACCTATCGTGTGAACCACAGAAACAAAAATATATACGAGACGAGTCTTGATACAGAGCATGTGAATGTGAGAGAGTGCTTTTAGGTTTATGCATGTCAATTATCTGATATTGCACAATGATAGAGCAGAATGGCACGGACGACTTGCTGTCACACTATCATTTATCGCGTATCAAAATGATTTTTTGTTGCTCCCTCATAGAGGAAACTTTGAAAAAAAAAATAAACTGCTGCTAATTGAAATTTGTCTTTTGCTTCCTCATAATTTTTGTGCATTCACAAATTGTCCTGTGTATGAGCATGTGGCTCGTTCGATTTTGGCTTCTTCATAGAGGAAGTTTTCTTCATACGAAAAAATGATGCGGAAGCAATATGCAAGTATGTATTAATACCATTTTTTGTACTTTTTTTCTGATGATTATAAAAGTGCATGCACATAAGCGGCATTTGGTTTTTCCACATCAGCTCAAATACGCTCGCAATAGCGAGCATGAATTCGTGCGTTACATTTAATGCTTTTCTGCAAACACCTAAATGAATATACGATGTGCTTGAAAATGTCCTCTGTTTGTCTTGCCGCAAAGTCGTGAAAACCTAGCAACTTGTGTGTCGCGTTACAAATATAAAACAAAATATAAAATTTAAATTTTATTCTTTATTTTTTATTTAGCCTTTCACAAAAGATTAGATAGTTCGACAATATTTGCTTCGAACTTTAACGTGCAATTTTATGCATTTGCGCAACGGTACAAGTGAATATATGACGTGTATAATAATTGTTTGTAATGTGCACTCAACAAGAATGAGTGTCCGCCCGTGTGCCAGCTATCAACTGTTCAGTTTGTGTAATCAACGAGTACGTGTCAGCTGTTGGGTGAGAAAATTGTTGAATAATCGAATAAAATTTTTTTTTAAATGTTCTCATGCATTTGTAATATGTAGATTTGCAAACCTTTTCGATAATGAAAGTATCATCCTTAACCCGTGCAACGGAAAATATCTGCCGGCCGAAAAAATCTGAATCGCTACCACTTTTAGACTATTCCCTACTGTAAATTCTAACGCAAACTACATGGGAAGTTAAAGTAAAAGCGGTCTATGTTATTTTTTCTGTTTTTTTTTCAGCGAAGTGAACACTGAAAATCTCAGAGACTTTTTTCAGCGGATCAAATGGCGTAGATGTTAGAGAATCTTTTTTCTGCGGTGTAAGTAGTAAAAATATGTTTATGATCGAAGAGGTTACAATGGCTCGTGTCAGTGTAACCTTTATTGGCATAAAAAACACTTGAATTAGCGCAATCTTTTTATGGAATAATACAAATTCAACTGGTAACTCCGCCAGTACGGAGTGAATGTGTCAGAAGTTTGACATATTCACTTTGAAAACATATAACATGTAGATAAAATTGAAATTGAAATACTTACTACGGTTTCTCGGTGTCGTTGAAATGGTCAGAGTCCAAACTGGGATTGAATGAGGGGAAATTCTTCACTCCGTAGATATACGGTAACTCGTTGAAACTTACAGAAAAAGCTGGCGCACTAAACGTATTCCGGGGGATTTTTATATTTGTTCTTCGGAAAAAGAAACGTGAAAACTGGGGGCGGTAAGGCCCGACGATTGATTCAATGGCTTCGCCCCCCTGCGTGCTCCGCGCGACATCCGCGACGGCGGCGGCGGTGATATCTTTATATAATATAGAGAGATATATATGTATATACCGATACGCCGTTCAACTGACGTGGTATGCGCGCTAGTTTCTTTCATACACCTATTTTTCTTCTCTGACCCAAGGTCGTTTTACTTTGACGCTGTACCATAAAGGCGTATAATGATGCTTATACAGTTGTCGCTTTTATAAAACCGTAATAATATTTTCGTCATTAGATATTTTTCGTCGGTTCGGTTTGTTTGCTCATTTAATATTGAGTCGCGTCGCACTAACGCTCAAGGACTTTCGCACTCGTCTACGAACTTATTTTGTGTTTGAATAAAAATGCTACCAATAAAATTGAACGTACTTCCAGTACTTAATTGCTCCCGTGGAACTGTTACAGAATGTTTCTGCAAAATGCTATTGTGGCCTATTGGCCCGATCATTGGCGTGGATCTTTTTTTACTTATAAAACGGGTCACCGAAATGTATCGCCTCTACATAATTAACAAGTGGAAGGTATGATAATTATCTTGTGTTTGGTCTCATGATGTAACGCTTACAGAGCCGTTTTTTACTCCTGGATCTTGTAGTGATCATTCTACTACTATTAGTAGAATTTTCTCATAACTTAGAAGTAAGAAAGACACAATTTGTTTACTCGTTTTTATTCTACCTATATCGCTATATAGTCTATAACCTCATCGTATTTCATGGGCCATATTATAGCCCAGTAAATAAGCAAGAAAGGTAGCACTTTTTAGCCCTAAATCCGGAAACTTGATGTAAGGGTAATTCGATGACGCTGAATCGAATGGTGTAATTTTTTTGTCAATCAACCCCCGGCAACATTGCGAAAAAGGCGATTGAAGGGTAAAAAAACCGTTTAATTTAGAATCTAATAACCTTTTAGCGAAAAAAGTTTCAAACAAGAGTTGTTGGGGACAAAAAAATACATAAAAAAGAATTCCGTGTTATTTTTCGTATTTTCGAAAATAAGAGAGAATAATGCGGAGAAACCTTGCATTAAGGGGCGAAAACCCCCAAGTTTGAAATTTAATAAAATATATTAAACTGGTATATATCATACATTTTTTTGCTAGATATTCTTAGTAAGAGTTAATCTAACTTTCCAGAGAAATTTTTTTTTTACTCGTTGTATAACTATCAGAAAATTACGATTGAATATTAACAAAATACGAGTTGAGAAACTCTGTTAGAAAGAGACATATGGCTATGCCGTACGCACTCATAGGAGGTATAAGGAGATTCTGTCTATCGCTCCACGCATGCGTCGATATTCCGTCAGCGTGAAAGCATGAGTGTGTAGCGTCCATGCGCGCACGTGTGTATATGTGTGTGTGTGTGGGTTATTTCTGGCACTGAAAAATTGAAACGGCTACTCGAAAACTATTTGAGCCACAATAGTCCAGTCGTCATATACATTTGGAAATGCAAATCAACCGAAAAAGTTGATTGATTTATATGTTGTTGGGAAGGCTTAGAAAAGCTTAAGTTCAAATTTTCGACCAAAATTTCTCATGAGCTTTCGCCGCTATCTTGAAAAGACGGGTTAATTTAGTTTTTCCGCCATAGCTCGGTTATACGCCATGATACGCCAATTGCACATACACACTTTTTGCTCCTTTCTTTCCTCTCTACAATTAAGGTTTCTTAAACTTTTCCTCTATCGTTGATCGTTCTTGAGATATTGAACTGGAAAGTAAAAAATTGAGAGATTGAAACTTATTTTTTGCCATTCCCTCCTTTCTCGTTATTGATATAAAAAAAATAGTTATTAAATTAAAGAATGTGGATTTTAAAAAAAATGTTATGAATCGAATCGATTAATTTCTTCCAAGTTTGATACTATCGGGCTGTTTGTTTTTCAATGAAATATTATAATAATTATTACAATTATAAATGATGAATTATGAAGGGTTGGATTAAATTTGGCAAAAAAGATGAGACGAGGTATTTTATAGGATACAAAATCTCTTTATTTGCTTAGATATTCTGGACATCGTATTCGATTTCCATATCTTTATCTTCGTTGTCATTTCCATGAATTTCCTCATAATTCTCAGAATCATCCGAGGCCAATGCCGCGGCAATATCGCGAAATTCATTGGCTGGCATATCCTCGTCATCCTCATCTCGTTCCTCTGCAGTGATTTGATCATCGATGATGGTGATGTTGGCAACGTTAGAGCAGCTTCGGCCTCGGCAATACTTGCAAAGTCGAGTGCATGTCAATACGGTTTTCCGGCAAATGCACCGTGCACTTTCACAATCCCCAGTACACGCACATTGAACCTGTAAAATAGACATTTAGGGAAATTGATAAAATTCTCAGCGCGCACAGAATGTGTGTCAGCTTTAAGATATAGTTTGTATTGAATTTGAGAAAGATTGGACAAACGGTGTAGATTTTATACATTTTTGAATTTTTTGAAAAATCGTTGAATCGTTGTAATTTTTGCAATTGTTAAAATATCGTACTGATTTTTTTTTCTTCTTCGAATAGAGCATAGAAAAGGTAACGTTAGTGTCGAATTGTGAGGAAATAGGTCGAATGGTTCAGATATAACCAAATTTATATTTTTGCTCGAAACTTTAAAAAAAAGGATCGAATGCTACATTTATCGCAAAACTCGAAAAGTTGAGCCCAATTTTAGAATATAAAAAAAGTATTTGAGAAAGAATGTAACCAAATTCGAAGAAAATCGCTCGATGGGCTTATATTTCATGAAATTATGAAATTTTTCAGTTGGAAAAAATTACTCAAAAATTCACCTTGTTTTACCATTTAAAGATTTTGTCAATTCAAATGTTTTTATGAACTTACCATTGTTAATAAATTTTCCGGTGCTGAACTCTTAGGATTTATGACAGGTACCATCATCGTGTTCGTCCGCTTCCAGCCTCAATCCTCTGGGTTTAAATCGTTGTTCAACCACGATTGCACCTGTGCGTTTGACGTGTTCACGCAGAACGGGTTGTGTCGGAGGTAATGCTGCCAATCGAATTATTATGCAAAAACTTCCAGTTTGACAAGCCTTGTCCCGAGGAGGGGGGAGGTGGGAATAATAATGGGCCCCTAAAGTAACCATCGGCCTTACGACGGTGACAAATAAAATTAGCTAACCCTTTCGGTCGCCAGACCTCTGTCTATATTATTTCTAAATATGGTATCTAAAATAACTCTATGTAAGCTCAGTTAATTGTATCAATTCATTTTTCTTTTTCCATTCAAATTTCAACCCATGCCATTAAGGAGGGTGGCTACGATCATCGATGATGCCTATGTTAAAAGCAGAGGAAATTTTAAAACGCTTAGAATTTACTAAAATTTGATGAGCATATTCTTTCGTATTAAACATGAAAATACAATTTTTTAAATATTTTTCTTCTACATAGGTCTCCAGTAATTAAATATTAAAGTTCACGTCTATAAGCATCGAACTAACATATATACAGATATACATTTAGTGCAATAAGAACTCTACGACTATGTAGAAGAAAAATTTGAAAAAATTTGTGTCTCCATAATTGATGCTAAAGAATGTTATCCCCAAATTTTATTAACTTCTTATCATATTGATGTAGGTTGCCACCCTCCTTAAATATAGTTTTACTGCATCACCAATGATGATTTGAAATCCATTTATGGAAAAATCAATTGAACTCTCATTAAATGGTTTCGATCTTTGGCATGCTGATTATGTAAAGATTCAATATTGTTTGTAATTTGACAATCGATCAAATTTGCATTACGGTTAATCTGCTTTATATTACAAAGTGAAATACATAAACATGTATCCATACAAAATTCAGCACGCGAAGGAAAGAATAAAACAAACGATGACAAAAATGAAGCAGTTATTAAAATTTTGTTCAGTAACCTAAGGGCCAAGTCCCGGAATTTACCCTACAACGAGAGATAAAGATTTTTCGTAGTAGGGTAAATTTAGGGTCCGATTTAAACCCTCGAAATTTCTCATATTTTTTTTCTTAATATTTCAATGAAAAAATGCCGTATGATTTTTTTATTTATCTAAAAAATCATAAGAGATACGATTTTTTAAACATTGTCGTGAAAAATGTCTCCACGTCTCCACATTTTGCAGGAAATTGTTATTCAAAAGTTTTTTGTTGGGTGGGACAAATTATTATCATTTAGTTAAGGGTTCAAAGAAGGCCCGTGCATTTTTTTCAGATGTTTGCAAAAGTTTTTAAATTGTGAAATAAGTGACACGAACAACCCATCGTTAGCTTCAACGGTTGCTCCGAACGTTGTTAGCCGACGAGGGTTATAATAGCATATCAAAATATTATACGATTATTAAACTTACCTCAATATACGTTTAAAAAAAAAACACGTTGAAAGTGGTTATAAATATTCCACCAAATTTTTGCACAAAATAACACTTTCGGAAATAGAGAGGTTACGTTGAAATGAATTTTCTGCTCTGAAGCGTCAAATCATTCAATATACGATGAATACCCGAAAACCGTTACAAGTCTATGTACAGAAGGTCTCGTGCTGCCGCTATCTCTGTATCTCTGTTTCCCTTACTTTCTCTCTGTCGCTGTCACGATTATTGGTGCGGCACAAGGTCGAGTGCGTTCCGCGCGACAGACATGCGCACAAAGCATTGCAACAAGTGCGAGAGAGACCGATATACCTTCCCTCCTTTACTATCTCAGTGGTGCTTCAATTTTTCCTTAAAAAATATGCCTTTTTCTTTCTTATTTGCGAAGATACAAAAAATAACATAGAATTCTTTTTTATGTATTTTTTTGTCCCCTAGAACTCTTGTTTGAAACTTTTTTCGCTAAAATTATTAGATTCTGAATTAAACGTTTTTTTTACCCTTCAATCGCCTTTTTCGCAATGTTTCCAGGGGTTGATTGCAAAAAAGTTACCACCATTCGATTCAACGTCATCGAATTACTCTTACATCAAGTTTCCGGATCGGGGGCTAAAAAGTGCTAACTTCTTGCTTTTTTACTGGCCTATTACATCCTCACGATTGTTGAAGCACGTTATAGGCTGAATACGAAAGCTACAGCAGTTTTTTTTTTTTTTTTTTTTTTTCGCTGTTATTGGTTAACTTCAATCCGTTATGAGACATAACAATGAATAGTTTCGTTGGCTGGGTGTTTGAACAGTATTGGTATGTAGAGGGCCTATCCTATGATAGGCTCTACTCTGTGTCACCATTTTATTATTTTGGTTGTGCTATTTATTCAGCACGGAAACGTTGTCACAGGTCCAAGGGTTTGTACTTTTTCAGTCTTCTTGCAATGGTTGTTCTGTCCAGTAGAGGCGCCACTAGCGCGTTTGGGTGGCTGCCGAGCCTCGTCTCGTAGTTTGTGCACAGCTTCTGAGCTGCAGTTTTGACCGTATCTATGTTGAGATCTTTATGTAGACGGGCGTTCGTGACGTACCATGGAGCGTTGGATATGGTCCTGAGGGTTTTTGCTTGGAAAAGTTGCAAGATCGCGATGTTCGAGTTTAAGTATGGCTTTGTATATAATAAGTTTATTGTGTAGGGGTAGCTTTGACCTTCTTCATATGAGCCAATGCATTTTTTTGAGTTGTAGATCCAGTTCCTTTCGTTTTTTTTTATGTGTCTTATCCAGGTCAGCCTGCGGTCGAGGTACAATCTGAGGTAATTAACTTCGTCGACACGTGGTAGGGGCTGGCCATTCAATAAGACTCTCGGGCAGCCCTTTTTGTTCATAGTGAAGGTAATGTGGACTGATTTATTGTCGCTGGCTTTGATTCTCCATCTCTTCAACCATCTTTGAACGTCGCTGAGTTCGTTTTGGAGTATTCTCGAGGCTGTATCCGGATTTTCGTGGACAGATAGGATGGCTGTGTCATCAGCGAATGTCGCCACGTTGGTATCGGTCGGCTGTGAAGATGGTGTATAAAACTGGTCCTAGGACGCTTCCTTGAGGGACTCCTGAATTTATAGGAAAAAATTGTGATTGTGCCGTGCCCTGTTTTATTTGGAAGCTCCGATCCCTTAGGTACGACTTCAAGAGTAGAAAGTATTGCGGTATGACCATTTTGATTTTGTACAGCAGTCCGGGGTGCCACACTTTGTCGAAGGCTTGTTGGATATCCAAAAAAACTGCGGAGCATACTTTTTCTCTTCAAGTGTGTTGGCTATTACGTTGTAGACTCTGTTGACTTGCTCCACCGTTGAATGATTCGTTCTGAATCCAAATTGGTGATCAGGTATACTACCTTGCTCGTTTAACGAGTCTCTGATTCTTGTAGAAGTAGCTTCTCAAACAATTTGGATACGATAGGCAGCAAGCTTATTGGTCTGTAGGAGGTAACGCAGTTTTGGGGCTTACCAGGTTTTAGAATCATTATAATTTGCGCAGTTTTCCATTGGCTGGGTATGTAGGAAATGCGGAGGATGGCATTGAATAGATTTGTGAGGTACACAGCCCCTTTTTTTGGTAGTTTTTTAAGTATTACTCCGGTGATTAAATCATAACCAGGCGATTTCCTTGGAGCCAGGTTTTTGCGGATAGCGTACATTACTTCCTGGGGGGAGAAATGTCTAATAGGTAATTCCATTGGTAGTGGACATTCCAGAAAATCGTATATTTCGGTGTCGTTCTGCTGCGCTGGGAGAGGCGTAAAAACTTAGGCGAGGTGTTCTGCGAATGTTTGCGCTTTTTCGTTGTCAGTTTGTGCCCATTCTCCGTTGGCTTTTTTGATAGGTGGGTTTTGGCTTTGGGCGTGGTTGATTCGTTTGGTGACCTTCCAGAGTGAATAGTCAGTATTCGACGTGTTTGTCAAGTTAGTCAGGTGTTGTTCGATATTGTGGTTATTGTAGTCAGAAATCATTTTTTTGAGCTCGCGAGTTATTCTATTGTAGATTCTTTTGTCGATTGGGTTTCTGCTTGTCTGCCATCTCCGTCTTGTTCTTCTTTTATCAGCGATTTTTTGTCTTATTTCTTCAGGATGTCTATTCCCAGTGGAGCTAGGACAGCTGTCTGGTGTAGCCTCCCAGGCCGCGTCCTGGATTAGTTTAGTGAGAAGTTCAGTTGCGTCATCTATGTCATATTCGTTTTTCAAGGGGGCTTTTAGATTGATATTTCTGTCGATTTTGTCTTGGAACATCGACCAATCTGTTTCTTTGTTGCGGAGGGACGGTATTTTGTGTTTATTCGTTATTTTACTATTTAGGGTTAGTGTTACAGGGGTATGATCGGATGACAAATCTAAGCTAGTTGTTATGTGGACATAGTTTCTAGCTACGCCCTTGGTTACAAAAAAATCGAGTACGTCTGGGGTTTATTTCTATTCACATACTGGCCAACCATACTGGTTGGCCAGTATGTGGGTTGCCCTGCAGAAAATTGTTCGCAGTTCAGTGCTGTCATTGCTTTTAGAAGTTCGCGACCTCGCGTTGTAGTTAGCCTTGACCCCCATAGGGGATGCTTGGCGTTGTAGTCGCCCCCTGCAAAAAAAACGAGGTCCTAGTCTCCGGTAAAAATCTGCGAATTGGTCGTCCTTGATGTTGTGTCTCGGAGGACAGTAGACTGCCGCTACCACTATAGGCCCAAACTTCTCGTCTTCAATAGCTATGCTTGTCGCTTGAATGCATTCTTTATCGAAAGGTAGCTGTTGGTGATGTTTTATAGATTTTTTTATAAAGATACCTGTTCCCCCGTGTGCCGTGCCGTCGGGATGCTCTGTGCTGTAAAAGTCGTAGCCGTGGATTTTGATGAAGCTCCTCTCGGTAAAATGGGTCTCAGCAATCAGCATTATGTCGATTTAATTTGCGCATAGGAATATGGCTAATTCTTGGCGGTGTTGAATCAAGCCGTTAACGTTCCATAGGGCGATACGGTACGAGGTGAATTATTTGTCCGCAAACTTTGTTAATACTGTTGTCAGTAGGTTTAACATGATTTTTAGTAGCTTATTTCGCTGCATAATTGCTGTCCTAAATTCGTTGAATGATTTGTCGAGAATGTTTATAATTTCTGAGTTATCGTTGGAGTTGTTCGTGCGAGAGCTTGTGTTTGCTCCAGTTGCTTGTGCATAGCTCAGATTGCGTGCTTCTCTCGCAAGCGTAGCATTAGGCTGAGTTTGATTGGACTCGTTCTCGCTGGTGTGGTTTACGCGTCGTGGTCCTGACCTATGCCAGTGAGGCTTCTGTGTGGAGGTGGCTCTTTTGTCGAGTATGTCTTGATACACGCGGCAGCCCTTGTAGTTGGCGGGATGACTTCCCTCGCGGAGTACACATTTTGCAGGGATATCTCTGGATTTTACGCAAGACGTTGTGCTGTGGTCGCCACTGCATTTGACACATCTAAATTGTCCGCGGCAGTAAGTCTTGGTGTGTCCGTACCGCTGGCATCTGGTACATTGCACAACCGTTGTATTTTTTTTCGGCGGTTCAATGTCGATTCTGGCGTTTAATATACGGTCGACTTTGTAGATTTCCTTGTTGTTGGACATCGGTTCTAGGTCTATGAAAAACAGAGGTAGCGGCTCTTTGGTTTTTCCATGACGTATATTTATTACGTGTCGCACTTGGTGTCCATGGTCCTCGATAGCACTTTTTATATCCTCAACAGGAGTTGAGGGATGTAATGACCTTAAGACCACCCTATATGCACGCTGTAGTTTCAGTTGATAGGTATGGTATAATGCTTTTTCTTCATCGAGGACGTGAACAATATTTCGAAAAGTCTGTGCATCTTTGGCCATTATTTTGACGTGACCGTCGGTGTTGATTGTTTTGTGTGTGTAGTTATCCCGATTTGTCGCTCTCTGGAGAATTTTCTCTAAATTGACGATAGACTCGACGTCTGGTATGAATATCGGCGGTGGTTTTGGAATTCTTGCGTTTACCTCTTTTGTTTGGGTGTTGTCGTCGCTTGTAATGTGGTTGTCGTGAGGTGTATTGGTATGATCGCTGAGAGCTACAAATCTATTGTCACAGGGAATTTTGTTTGTACTCTCTTCGTCTGAGTTTTCTCTTCCATTGGAATTTCTGCGACGTTTTTTTGTGCGGACAATTTGCCACTTTGGTGATGCGCTACTTGCATTAGGTGTTTGACTTCGCGACAGGACAACGCGAATACTATGTTCACCTTCTTGTGACTCGGCAGAAGGAGATTTAAGCACTGGTTCGCGCAAAACATTGTTATAGTTCGGGGTATGGATTCGAGTTGACACTTGCGTGCAATCGAGTGATGCATTGCCGGCAAGATCTGGGTCTATATCCATGTCGTCTTTGTCACTCACTCATTGTTTTTGTACTTTGTGATAAGATAAGTCGCTTCACTACGGATAATAAAGCTATCAAATCACGGAATACGCTTTAATTGTATGTAAACACAGTAAGCTTGCTCGTAGACACGTCCGTACTAGACGGGGCTCAAGCAGAACTAGCTTCAGCAGGGGAAAAAAAATAAAATTTGTGGATTTGTTCAGCTGTTATCACTCCACGGTTCGATCCCATGGCCGTTGGAAAATATAATCTACACTTGTGAAGGGATCGAGATTCAGCGTAATAACATGACGGCTCATGTACTTGATGGGTCTTAGTGTACGTGCCATGATTGTGAGTAAACTACGTTTTTCTCTCACTTTCTCCCAGTCTATTTGGTAAATGCCGTCACCGAAATTTAAACTATGAAAAATAGTGAAATAATGAAAAATAAACATTACAAACAACACGACTGAAAATTTGTTTGTTATCAACAAAATAGCAAAGTAATCGCAAAGAAGTCCCTAAAACGTGTCTCGAGAACTTCAGAATTTCAAATTTTATCCCTGGATAGGGTAAGTGTCGGGTAATTTACTAAGGAATATTTTACACAATTTTTTTTTTTTTTTTTTTTTTTATTGACACGATATGTACAACTATAATCTGTTAAATAATAACATTAAATAATTTTGTTGAATGATCTAAAGAGAAAAAAGAAGAAGAAGAATAGGTTCAGAGTCGGCATCCATTGATGCTTTATTCTCTGGTTTTCGTAATTATATTGTCATTGTGCTTCGTTTATTGGAAGCGTTCGCGTAGGTCGATGGGCTTGAATTTCTTTAATCTCCTAGCTACTAGATTCCGGTTAAGCAGATTTGCTGCCAGCTCGTTAGGGTGGGCTCCGAGTCTATCTTCGTATTTTGTGCTGCATCGTTGAATTTCTTGTTTTATCGTGTTCATTTGGAGATCTCTGTGGATTGCCGTGTTTCTGATATACCAGGGAGCGTTCACTATTAGTCGGAGGGTTTTGGACTGAAATCTCTGGAGGATTTCAAGATTTGAATTACTGGCTGTTCCCCATAACTGGATACCATAAGTCCACACTGGTTTTAGGATGGCTTTGTAGAGTGATAGTTTGTTGGACTCAGTCATCTGTGATTTTTTGCCGATAAGCCAGTACATTCTACGTAGCTTTATGTCGAGTTCGGTTCTCTTTGTCTTGATATGTTTTGTCCATGTTAATCTTCGGTCCAGGTGCATACCGAGATATTTAACTTCGTTGACAGTTGGTAACGCTTGACCACGCAGTTTGACCCCCGGGCAGTTTCCTTTCTTCATGGTGAAAGTGATGTGAACTGATTTTGTTTCACTGGCCTTTATGCGCCATTTGTCCAACCATGTTTCAATTTCTGTGAGCTCCCTTTGTAGTTTTTTTTATGCTTTCTTGGGGTCTTCGTGGACTGCCAATATAGCTGTGTCGTCTGCAAACGTTGCTATTGCGATGTCTCTTCTAGTAGGAAGGTCAGCAGTGTACAGTGTGTACAGTACAGGACCGAGTACGCTACCTTGAGGTACTCCGGAGTTGATTGGGTATATTTTAGACAGGTCGTGTCCTTGTTGTACTTGAAAACATCTACTATCTAGATATGATTTGAAAAGTAGAAAGTATTGAGGAAGATTTGTTTTAATTTTGTAGAGAAGGCCGGGGTGCCATACTTTATCAAATGCCTGTTGAATGTCTAGAAAAACTGCTGAGCAGTACTGCTTTTTCTCCAATGAATTTGCTATGAAATTAAAGACTCTGTTAACTTGTTCAATTGTTGAGTGACTATTTCTGAAACCGAATTGGTGATCAGGGATGAGGTTTTGATCCTTTATCAGAGTTTGCAGTCGCACTAGCAGTAGTTTTTCAAGTAGCTTTGACATTAACGGTAGTAGGCTTATTGGCCGATAAGATGTAGTTTCATTAGGTGGCTTTCCTGGCTTCGGGATCATGATAATTTTTGCAACTTTCCATTGATTCGGGATATGCGATGTACGCACTATTGCGTTGCATAATGATGTTATGTAAACAACGCCTTTTCTGGGTAGTTCTTTGAGGACCTTCCCAGTAATTAGGTCATAACCGGGAGCTTTACTGGGTTTCAGTTCTTTTATGATTGTTCGTTTGACTTCTTGAGGTGAGAAATGACTAATTGGGAGGGTCATTGGTAGAGGGCATTCCAAGTAATTAAAGATTTCCGTATCGTTTGTTTCAGCATTGGGCAGAGGAGTAAATACTTTAGCGAGGTGCTCAGCAAATGTCTCAGCTTTTTCGGTGTCGGATTTGGCCCAGCTACCGTCTGGTTTTTTTATTGGGGGGTTTTGCTGTTGTGGTTGTTTTAGGCGTTTGGTTACTTTCCAGAGCGAGTAATCCGTGCTGGTTGTATTCGTCAACCTCGATAGATTTTGTTGAATATTGTCGTTATTGAAGTCGTTGATTAGTTTTTTTAATTCACGGATAGATTTATTGAGGTTAGTTTTGTCTATAGGATTTCTGCTCAGTTGCCACTTTCTTCTTAGCTTCCGTTTTTCGACTATTTTTTCTTTTATTTCCTTTGGATAGTTAACAGCAACTTCTTGATGATTTAATTCTGGAGTAGCCGCCCAGGCTGCATCTTGAATTAGTTTAGTAAAATATTCTGTGGCGTCCTCTATTTCATCTTTAGTCCGTAGTGGTATCTTCAATTTTATGTCTTTGTTTATTGTTTCTCTGAATGCGGTCCAATTTGTTTTTTTATTGTATAAAGACGGGGTTTTCTGTTTGTTGGTAATTCCACCGTTTAGTGTAACTATTATTGGGGTATGGTCAGAGGACAGGTCGAGGCTAGATTC
Source organism: Oxytorus armatus (assembly GCA_958009045.1). Taxonomy (NCBI): domain Eukaryota; kingdom Metazoa; phylum Arthropoda; class Insecta; order Hymenoptera; family Ichneumonidae; genus Oxytorus; species Oxytorus armatus. Next base: position 25,603,218 of record OY253750.1, on the reverse strand, counting down.
AATGGTTGTATAAGTTTTGGCTATACCCTTTATTACGAAAAAGTCCAGCACATCGGGGATCTTGTTTGTATCTGTAGGCCAGTATGTTGGACTTCCTGGTGATAGTTGCTCATAGTTCTGCTCACTCATGGCTTTCTGGAGCTCCCTGCCTCTGGTGGTGGTAAGTCTAGACCCCCACCTTGGATGTTTGGCGTTGTAGTCACCTCCAGCAAATTTTACACAAATGGACGCAGAAATTGTATTAACGTTTGTGGAAGAAACTTATGTGGTTGGCTACTGGCAGGAAGATGGAGGCGAACGAAAATTTGACTCTGACGCTCTGCATTGTAACGACGATTCTTCAGTATTCACTCAACCGACGCAAAGTTCTGAGTTTACACAATTTTTAAATAATTTCTGTAACTATTTCCGCTGCGGCTCATCCATTTTTCAAAATTTCGATGTACAACTTCGTAAATAGATGCGGAAGGTCTTGAAGAGTGCAGAAACTAATAGTAAAGAAAATCAATTTTTACAAATTTTAGCTAACTCAATTCCCTTAAGGAAGAAGGCTAACTGTGCGTTGACGTCAAACGCATAAAACCCTTTTTTACGACAGACGGACGGACGGACAATCGAGTTTCGCCATATAAGCATTCTGGTTTTTAGAATAAGAACCCTACAAATTATTGCTTAATGAGGAAATTCACTGGACATGAGCACCGCAGCGCTACGGATAACAATTTCTATATGTGTCCATTCCCTAGTTTTTTGTGGAAAATCGTTACAAAATTTAGAGTTTGGTATACCGTAATCAGTTCACGAAAAAATGTTGGAAAAAGTACATATAATCCTGTCTTGCGTGAACCTGGAAATATATATATTATTAGTTCTGTAAACAGTTAAGCCACTACAGTTTCGAGACCCCGCAGGTTTTCAATTCGAGTCAAAATCGGTCACTTTATCGCTCCAAGAATGTTCGTCAGAAAGGAATGACTTTTTGATTTATGGGCGAAAATTTGGATGCCACCATTGTGAAATTAAAAGTCATCGCATTTGATTCGAGTTAACGAGCTCAAAGTTTTATCATATTTTTCGCTCGTTCATATTGACATCATCATTTTTAATTATCAATGACCAATTAAATTTTCTTTGGCAAGTTGTTATGTCGAGAGTATATGTGTATAAGACTGCAAAGGTTCACGAAAACAAGTGCGCGTCTTCGATCGTAAACGCGCGACCAACAAACAGACAACAAACGAGAACACCCTTCACTCGGTCAATAAATGTCATTAAATTTAATATAAATAAATTTAAAACGTATATACATTAAATTTAGTGATAGTTTAGTTGAATGAAATTAATTCCCGAATTCGATGAAATTTAATCAAGTTAAGGGATTGCAGCTTTTAAATTCTATTTAATTCAAACAAATTATGTTTTACGCAAATTCAATCACGAATCAGTTATTAGAGATTTGAGGCCACCGTTTTGGCTAGTAATTGAACAATTTACCACTTGACCACACAGGTTTTATTTTAATATTCGATGAAATTTTATTGAACCGTATGAATTCCTTTCACTTCGTGGATCGAATAGTTTACTAATCACAACAAATTGTCTGAAGAGGCCGAAGTTGAAAGGTGCAAATTTGTTTAACTTACCCTCTTTCCTTTGACTCTTAGCCGAGGGTGGTAATGGTTCAGGAGATTCAGTTCAGGGGATTCCGTTGTGCAAAGTCATACACATCCTTGGCACGTATATCCCTCTGCCGTTCGTGAGCTAGTTGTAACTTTTCTTCGAGGTCAAAGCTTGAGGTTTGGCCACAGTTCCGCAGCAGTGGAACTGGCAAAGCTGCTGGAGCATTATAAACACCAGAGAGGGAGCGAATGAAAAAAAACCCAATTCCAGTAGCATTGTTATACAATGAACAAAGTCTGGACGGGAAAGTTGACCATTCTGTGTCAAACGCAGCGTGCACCAGGAAACCGAGAAAAGGAACAATGTGAGATTTACTTCGTCGTTCCGTTTTCCCCTCATCCATAGAATTGTAGTGGTCGTCGGGACAATGTCCACATGCATAGGTATGGAGATGATGAAAAACAAATGTTCCGACCGGAAATGCAGGTAGCAGCGGTGGCAGTTTTCGAGATCAAAGTTTCGAGAACAAAATTAAGGGTAAAAGCATTTTATTTTCGTCCTTTCACTACCATAAAATCTTTTGTCATTGTCCATACTCTGCAAATATCTGTCACATTCGTTCGATAATACGCTTCGCGAAATCTGAATACATTAGAACCTCGGTTTTAAGGAGTTCGATTTTAAGCGGGCCGTACCGTGTGACTGCTGTATTTTTTCGCTTTTTTTATAAATTTTTTTTAACGAACCATGAAAGTACACCATCTTGGAATTTTTACACTGTATTTATTAACATTTATACAATCGTTCAGAATTTTTTGAAGCCAAAATATAGATGGGAATCGACTTTACAGCGTTCCAAACGCACACATGTGAAAAATAAGTACGTTGACGGCTGACATGATGTCCGCCGTCCTGTTCATCTGAAATAAAAAAATTAAATGTCATTTTAATCTGTAGACCTGTGGCTATAGTCGGAACTAGGATTTTAAGGCGGTCGTACCGTGTGATAGGTCCAAAAAATTGAAAAATATTCATTTCATAAATTGCTTCTATACCATGTCTAGAATACATAGAATAAAGAATTTTTCAATTTAATTTTTTGATTTCAGATGAACAGAACAGTCGGAATCATGTCAGCCGTCAACCTACTTATTTTTCGCACCTGTGTCTTTCGAACGCTGTAAAGTCGATTCGAATCTATATTTTGGCTTAAAAAAATTCCGAATGACTGTATGAATGTTAATAAATGTATTTTAAAAATTCCAACATCGTGTATTTTGATGGTTCGTTGGAAAAAAATTGACAAAAAAAGCGAAAAAATACGGCGGTCACACGATACGGCGGCCTTAAAAATCCCCATGACACCCACGACAGCCAGAGCCATAGTCGTATTTTTCTTAAACTCCAGTGGGGCCTTTTTTAGGTTAGATTGTTTGCACGTTACCGTAACGTGGTACACTTATCTAAAAAGCATATCGGGGATTGATACATAACGCTGAAATATTTCCACTCAGGAATAAGTGCGTAGTAATTCTCCCCTGCTCCCGTCACCGGGTGATAAATAATGGTTTTCTCTTTCTCGCATACGACGAGGTCAAGGGTGTCCTGATCACGTCTGCGCAGCTCAAATGTTTGCTCTTTCGTCGCAAATAAGAGGGGCAGGAGATTTCGATAGCCGTGAAGAAGGCGAGGTATTGCTGAATCAGAGAACTGGAAGCTCGAGAGAGGGACGAGCTGGGGACAATGGACGAGGAAATATATCGTGGTATTATCCCCGAATCCGGAGTCCGCGTAGACAAGGAGGGCGAGCGAGCAGGAAGAGTTTCTGGGCAAACGGGTCAATTGGTCTAAATCCTCCGGGACGGTTTAATACCCGGATGTCATCGTGTCTCGTCATTTGTCTGGATTCATATATATCTTCACAAAGTAAACGCGTTCAAATGCTCTTATATAGCGAGAAATCTGTCAATCAGTGTGGGGTAGTCATCAACTGTATTAGAATGTATTGCCTCAAATCAATATGTTCGAAAAGATCGAGAATATAACCTGTTTACTCGTAGATCGAACGCGTCGTATAATCTACAAAAGCTGGTCCCAAGATTAATGGTGGCTGAGTCCGCGGAGCGTGGCTAGAGGGGCAGGGGCAGGAGGAGAACACAACAATCAATTAATACCAAACGGGTTCCGGACTCGAGGAAAAACAAAAACAAAGCTCATTCTGTGGGAAGCAAAAAAATCGGTGAGAAAAAACATCAAACCCCATTAATGCATATTACAATAATAGAACGAAGTTAGTTAAGAACCTTTCCTTTGATTAAAAAAATGGCAGAATTTCTCCACAGAGAACAATAAAAGGAGAACCATCATCTCTAGTTACGATATGAATACATATCGACAGCTAGAAAATATAAAAGGACTTCTTACTCATAGTGAAGGTCAATACGAACAATTATGCGGAAGCACCGTTCACGTTTCAATTTAAAACGTTACGCCTTTTTGTATAATTGAGCCTATCGATATTTATTTGTAATTATTTATCAACTATTCTATATTTTCAATCATTACCATCGTTGTTTTTCAAATAAAATTATTTTCCAGGGACATTATATTGAATATGGTTTTCGTTCGGAATGGTGATTGAACTCGTGAGTACAACACGTGGTTGCAGGGATGAGAAGGAGGAACCGATATCGATTAACCATCAGACGCTGTTAGGAATTATACATGATCGTTTCCTGTTTCACACACTGTGCAAGCTATACAGAATTAACTTTTTGCCACTTTTCGCATGTACGTGATATATATATATATATATATATATATATATATATATATATATATATGTACGGTCATTTAACGTAAGCGAGACCTTGACCCTAGACGGAAATCTCGCGAGGGAAAATATTTATCTTACCTTTTTTCCCGATCTCGAACGAAATTGTCTGGAAGGAATAGGTGGATGATGAAGAAAAAACTATTAACGGATCTGAATGTGCACGCGAGATTTGTGTATTCAGGGCGCCTACCCTGAGGCAATCGTATTTTCGTGTGTCACTCGTTTTGTTGGTCCGTGTGTTTTTTTTGCCGATGAACCCATCGAGCACAGCACAAGTCGTGTTGACGAGGGTCCCTCAAGGTCAGCGGCAATGTTTTGGGAATATTACAAACGGCACTTTGTGTCTGAACACAGATTTTTCTAGCTCTGGGACAATTTCAGATATAATCAAAACATTCAACTTCCAGCATGATTAAAAATATTTTTTTAAGTGAAACTTCTTAATCGAGTATAGTCGTTTAACGCGTTATGTGTGACCGCTCACACGTGGCATTCAATGCTAGCGTGTACATCCAATAAGGAAGAGTCGGTGCGAGAGAGGGGAGAGAGAGAAACCAGACGCAATATCATAGCGTCCGACGCAAAACCGAAATAGCCTATGGAAGTCGCGCCTTTCCGCTGGAATCTTCCTTATAATTGGCTATTTCAGTTTTGCGTCGGACACTATGATATTGCATCCGACGCTAAATCGAAATAGATTATGAGAGTTGCGTCTTTCCCCTGAAGACGCGACTCTCTTACCGATATTTTAATACTGTCAGAGACATTCACGGACAACAATCATCCTCCTGTGCCGATTCCAAACTTTGATTTTGTCGTTAGATTTCAGCGTAATGAAAAAAGAAATTCAGGCGTTACCATTTATCATAATCAAGGAGACAAGTGTCATATTGTTACGCCTCATCTGGATATAAAGGCTCTTTACATGAGTGACGCTGAAATAACGATTTCAACATCAGCAAGAATTGGTGACTTGTGTGCGGTACAATGCCAAATCAGGAATCGCGAACATTTAGGGGGGGGGGGGGGGGGTAGGGTTTTAAAGGCGAAAAAAAGCATATTTTTATGATTTTTTTGCGGCGACATGAGTGATATAATTTTATTAAATAGAATTACATATTATTGTACAACTATTGAAGTATCTCAGAAAAAAATTTCAATGAAAAATATTGATAAATAAGCCGGTGACGTTGAATCTCCAGAGGCGCCTTGAAAAAAAGTGGTTTTGCGGTGAACATTATAACTCGTTACCGGATCATCCGAAACAAAAAAATTGATATGCATTTTAAAGGTGATGTATTTCGCGAGGTAATCAGGAAGAGTTTTTTTTTTTTTCCTATTTTTTGCAGCACTTAGAAGTGAAAAACGCAATTTTAGCTCAAAAAATCGCGCTTAATTTGTTATTAAAAAATTGAAAAAATTGAAAAAAAAAAAAACTCGTCCTGATTACCTGTTGATTTATGTGAAGAAGTAATGTTTAAATTTTCAAAAGGATTGGTTCAGTAGATTTTGAGTTCTAATGTTCACAAACTTCAAAAATGACGTTTTCGGGAAAATCGATTTAAAGTTTTCACGTATCACGTATCACGGCCGGTCGTTTGAAACGCTGTAACTCCGTTAGTTTTACTCCGATTGACTTAAAATTTATACACAATATTCTCGACATATTGTTCATTCAGAAAAAAATAATAAAAAAATGCAAAAAAAATAATTTTAAAACCCTACCCCCCCTTAACACAAAAACTGATTTTAATAGCAGTCTACATAACACCCAATTCTGCAATCCGTGACATCAAACTGTTCCTCGGTAAATCTTTATTGCCACTGTCGATTGCAGGTTCCCAAGCACTCGCAGAACTTATTGGAGAACCTGTAGATTACGCAGAATAACCAGTAATTCTTGCTGGAGATTTCAACGTCAATTTTTCCAACCCAGAGTCTCAAGCATTACTAGACTTTCTAAATGACAAATTTGGATTTAAAATGATTAATGGTAGAAATGATCCCACGACAAAAGGTGGCACAACAATCGACGCGGTTTTTGCGAGAAATTTGCACAATATAGAGCTGAAACATTTTATTTCATACTTCAGCTATCATCCAATCCAATTGTTAATGTTGTACATTTAAATACACCGCTGACGGATAACCCAGTTGGAAATACGTGAAGTTTTTTCAGAAAACAAAATTCTCAATAAAAAAATATCAATTAATTACCATTTGTTGACTCAGTGATTTAATGTGTTTTTTAATCTCTCTCCTGCTCACTATCCTCTTCAACATCTTACCTCTTCCCTCTACGAATTCATACAAGAAGTTTCACTTCAATCGTGCGTCACGACACACTAGATTTTTTTTTCCTGTATCCAGTGCTTGATTACGTTTGCATTGCATTGCTGTTATCATTTATCTTGAAAAAAACGAGACGAAGTTCAGAGACCATCGCTATTGGCGATTTTTTTGCTCGTATAGACCTTGATGGAAAGTTATAATGTGCTGAGAGGCAGGCACAGCGACGGAAACTAAAAAAGTTTTTACGAAGTTATCAAGAGTTGCGGCGTCTCGATGCCAAGAATAATGAGAAAAGTATATTAATATAGAGAAAGTGTTACAGATATTAATTTATAGATATATAAGAAAGAGAGAGGGAGAGCGAAAAAGAGACATTCTGAACTATTGAAACAATAGCATAATCAGTTGACGATCATTGATCGAATCTTGGCCTCAGATTAAAAAATGTTGATACGTTGGGTGCGCCGCTGGATTAGAACGAAAAAATATATAAATGTATTGAGTTGGAAAAAATAGTTTAAGGTATTCCTTCCACGAGATCGAACACTGAACAATTGACTGATTTTTTCCTAAAATAAAGTACAGATACATCCTGTGAAAATTTCAAGCAAAGTTGCTGAATATTTATCCAAAAATTACGGCTTTGAAAGTCGTTAAATTTATTGCTCGCCACGTTCCTATCTGAAAGTGCATAAACCAAACGACTTTTATGCCCAATACAAACAGCCCTACGCATCAAAAAAATATTGAAGAATCCGAAATTACAATACTCACAAGCAGCAGGATTTTCGGAACCGCGATCTGCAAGGGGTTATGTCTGCCAACACCGCAAACTGGTTGCTCTCGATTCCAGTCAGCTGATCGCACACACACACATATACATATACATATATATATATATATATATATATATACGTTTATATTTTGTGAGTGCTCATGAAATATAAAGGCAATATATGACATAACCTAAAAAAATATGACACCAAACTTTTAAATATAAATATACATATATTTATTGCAAACAAATTCACAACTTTTATCATATAATATATTAATTCCAAATGATACATTTATAGGGATTCTTGGTTCTGTTTATTTTGCCAACCCGCGAGTTGGTCAGTGGTAGCTCGTAGAATTTTAACATTTCTTGTCACGCGGGGTTTGCCTTGCACAGATTCTCCGAGCAACAACCGGACACCTTCTTCACCATGTTGCACGTAGGTTTTTTTCATCATTTCTGCATTAATACCGGCTTTGGCAACGATACGCTCATATCTTTTCAACATAGCAGGAGAGAGTGTTGGGATGTTGATTGCTGATAAAATTGTATTCATTTGGGCTTCTCCAATACCAGCATAAAAGAGAGCTGAAACAGAAAGAATGTATATATTTCTTATATACCTTGGTCTTTTTTTTATGAAATCGTTATTTATTCTTCTTACCAATGGCTACTTTGCAGTTAACGTCAAACAACCTTGGCGCATCAGAGCTATTGCGATTAGTATGGACAAGGTGACTTCCGTCACATGTTTAACATTCAATGGTGAAGATGCTCGCAAGGCCAAGTTGTTGTTCAGATTTGATATGTCTCAGTGACAGGGGTTTATCACAAGTTGTACACCACAGTTCAGCTGCGAATGTTCTAACCTCAACAATTCGACGTCCCTCAAAATCTGGCTCACTTGAAATATGAGGTTCCTTAAAAACATTAATTTCAATTGAACTACTAATTTCCTTGACGTTCGGTTGATTACTCGTTCAATTATATCTGTTTCTCTAACCTCACTGACACATTTCGTGGAGGCGTTGATGATTTTTTCCAAGCGCTGCTTTTTTCTTATGTTCACAAATTGTCCCTTGTTTTTTCCAGCCTCCATCCGAAACTTATGTCTTCTGTCACTCGTGGTTACACTTTCAATAGTGACACTAAATCTCTTCTGTTAAATTACACTTTTCACTCATGCTATCGTTTATATTGGTAGCTATCGCAGGGCCGCCTAGCCACGGTCGTTCGTGGGGCGCTCGTGTGGCGTTGCCACATCGTCCTTTCAGCCAATTTACGAATAAATGTTGAAATTAAAAAATAGACGCAATTTCTAAGAAATTTTCCATTCAAGGTTGTAGTTACTTATAATGATTGGTTATAACTTTTTTTTTTGACGAATCAGTCGAATTTACGATCGATTGAGTAGGGCCCTACTTATGCGCCCACAAAATATGGCACTTCGCGATAGGAATACCTTTAAAAAAAAGCACACATCGAAAACTACTGGTCGGCGCTAGAATTACTGTAAAATTGTTTTTACGTTAATTTGACTAAAGTTTTTGGTAAAAATGTATGAGATGTAGAAAGCTGCTTAACTTGGGTAATCTCCAGAGTCGCGCATCGACCGCGCGCCTACTGTTGTCGGTTGATTCAAATTGTTTTAAATCCCATTTCTAATTGCGTTTTCCTCTTGGAGGTTGGAATTCCGACATAGGTACTTCGGGTAGGCGTTGAAATAGGGAAACACCATAAAGTCGAATAATCGAAACAATGCAAGAGGAAATAATCGAACATCAATGGGCGAGTTGCAATGGATAGTTCTAATGCGTCCATTGGTTTTCGGTTTTTTGGTCTTTCCTATTTCGGCGTACGATTATTTGAATTTTTGCTATTTCGACCGTTTGACTTTTGGGTGTTCCGCCGGAACTCGACGTAACCCTCGACACTGGGACGTTATCTTTTTTCTGACAGTTTATCACTATGAGTCTTCTTGGTAAGTAAATGTCGATTTCGATTAACATTTTATCTCTTTAATGTATTTATAATTATATTTCTTTCTTTTTCATTTCCGGTTCGACGGTTGCGTAGAAAAAAATGTCCCCGATGAACGGTACGTGGCGAGGAAGTTTTTACACGCGTTAATCGTTTGTTCGCTGAGGACTGTTTCGAGTGAGTATTCGTGCCGATTAATATATTCTGTGTCTAGTGTATCTGACTTTTTCTTTTTTCTTTCAATTACAGGTGACATTACCGTGTAGGTAAAAGTTTCGCTGTTGAGAGTGATGCAGCGGAGAAGTTTTTTTTGCGTGGGCCATTAGATTAGTCGTTACCACAGTCCTTAAAAAAAATTGCTATTCATTACCCTCAAGAAATGCCATTGAATTTCCATTGCTTCAGACGTAATGGCAATTGAAGGCAGTTTTGCCAACGATAAAAACTCCATTCAAAATCGCATTGGTATTGCCATTGCTGGTGCCTATGGGAAATCGAATGGTAAAAACTCCATTCAAAATCCCATTGGTATTGCCATTTGTGCCTATGGATAAATTCAACGTAGAATTTTGTCGTTGGCAAAATTGCATGGCATTTTTTCCAATTACGAAAATTCCATTCAAATCCCCAATGGCAATACCAATGGTAAATTTACCATTCATTTTCTATAGGCATAAGCAATGGCAATGCCATTGGGGGTTTGAGTGAAATTTTTGTCATTGGGAAAAATGCCAAGGGAATTTTGCCAATGACCAAATCTTGCGATTCAATTTCCCATAGGCATCAAAGGCAAAGTTTGAAACTCCGTTTAAAATCCAATGCGATTTTAAACGGAGTTTTTACGATTCGAATTCCCATAGGCACCAGCAATAGCAATACCAATGCTATTTTGAATGGAGTTTTTATCTTTAGCAAAGGTGCCTTCAATTGCCATTGCGTCTGAAGCAATGGCAATGACAATGAATGGGAAATTTGGCTAATAAATCACGAAAAATGGACACAAACAACGATCAAGTAGAAACTGGCAAATAATAGGAACTATCTGAGAAGTTTGCGAAAAAAATGACGACTATATAAGTTTATAAAAAATGCATCTCTTCTCTCTGTATTATATAAATATTTCGCTGCCGCCGCCATGTTCAAGAGTTGTGCGGGGTGCGGGGGAGGGGTACGCTGAATGGAATAACCCTCTCGGTAGGGGCTAGGGGGGATCAGAGCCCCCTAGTATATCTCTCTATATTATATAAATATATCGCCGCCGCCGCCGCCGTGTATAAGAGTTGAGGCGGTCATTCCCTTCACCGTCCCCCGAGATGGGGGGGGGGGGGGCAGTACGCTCAATGGAATGGCCCAAGGGGCGTGGAGGGGGGGTTGGCGCGCGAAGCGCGCAGGGGGGCAGAGCCCCCCTAGTATATATATATATATATATTAGGGTGGCCCGTTTTATAAAAATTTTCAAATAATAGTTGACTATAAAAAAAGACGTTATGATTTTTTTTAGATTTCTAAACTCAAATATGAGTCTGCGCTAATCACCCAAAGTTTAAGTGAAATATTTGACCTACTGGCAATCTTAAGCAGTAAACATTGGTCAGAAGTCAACTGGTTTTATCGCAGTCCCTTTCAGGTAGAAAAATATCGCGTGGACACATTGAACATTTCTGTAGTCATGAGTAATACCTGCCCATGTACGAATATTGCAAATGCTAGCAGCAAGCAGCAAAAGTAGTGGAGGTACCGCTCACAAGGACAAGTTATGTCGGTGTGATCTCTGTGCTTCGGCTTTCGGTTAGGATAATAAAGGAACGAAGCTCTTCGTGCATACTCTGTTTTCTACCTGTTAACGGGATGACCATTTACCGCGCCTCCTGAGTGCTGATTAATGTATGAATGAATTTTCCTTTAAAAGTAATATTCATCGGTGTTTACTAGTAAAATGTTCCTAGCCAAATGTATAAACTAGCAAAATTTTGCTTTCTATAATTTTAGCAAAATATCTTATGAAATATCACTTATCAGTGAAAAATAGTCATTTACGTCAAAGTATCTTACTTCCGTAGGATTTTTTAGGAATATCAATTTGTGTTTACACTGACATACCAAGCGCTTGTGCGAGGTAGCCTCACTACTTTTGCTGATTGTTGCTGGCAACTGCAATATCCGTACACTTACTATGATAATAATTGTACCTGCACTAATGTTCCTACCATTCTATTTGAGGTACGACATCAAAAGTACTTGGAACTATGTTAAAGTAATTTGATAAAATCCGTCAAAATTTTATTTTTTCCTTAACAAGAGTTTAGCTTTTCAGAGATCTTTTCTTTTAATTTAATTGTTTTATATGACTCGAAAAAATGTAATAAATAAATTTCCAATATTAACTCATCTAAAATGTTAATGAAAAACTAAGCCATTAGCCATCAGAGATGTCAAATTTTATATAAAAATTTAGTTAATAATGCATTTGTATCATCTATAGAACTGGAAGCTATTTTTATTGAAAAAATCAGAGTTTGAAATGATGAAAAAATTCAATATTTATGGTACATTTCGGTGAGATATTGTTCTCAATTTTTTGACTAGAATTAGTTATTATAATTAATGATTAACATTCAAAATCATATAGTGGAATCGTGCGTCTCGTTACCTCTCTTCACCGACACCTGAGAACCTTACCCGAGAGGAAAATTTTTTCTAGAAAAGAGCTACCCAGCAAGTTGACCCTCTCACTTTCACTGTTTATGATACTTGTAAATGCACCTGATAATCGCAACACCTGATTCTTCTAAAAATTCAACAATATTTTATCGCCTTTTTTTTAATAATGTAATGAAGCCAGATATTTCTTTTTTTGTGTATTGATAGTTCGATAGTTAAATAATCACTCAACGTATTTTGAATAAGATCCGTCCATTTTAAGCGGTCCATAGAAGCCTTCAAAAACCTTTGATTTTCACCAAAATCGGATTTTTTATTTCAATAACAAATGGAAAAAAATAAATAAACAAAACTTCATTATGTTCATTGATGTTTTATAAACAACTTCCAGAAGAAAAACATAAATAATCTCAACAATTATCTCACCAAATTTTAATTAAAAAATTCATTACCCTCATCGTGGGCTAAAATTTATAAAGAATTAAAATCATTAGCGTAGCCTCATATTTGAGTTTAAAAATCTGAAAAAAATCATAACGTCTTTTTTTATAGTCAACTATTATTTGAAAATATGTGAACGCGAAAATTTGAAAATTTTTATAAAATGGGCCGCCTTAATATATATATGCGGCGACGGTGGCGGCTATATATTTATATAATATAGAGAGATATTATGTCCTTTCAGTCTTTATACCAACTTTTTAAAATCTGCAAAGAAATAACAATATTATAAGAAGAGATAATAATTGTGTACGTTCATAATATTAGTACTATATATAATGTACGAGGGGGGACCCAAAAAAAACGGGAATTGCGCTGCGGCGGAGAGGGAGAGTGGGGGAACTCATTGCTCGACTAGGTGTCCGTTGGGGACACGTCTCCTGAGTTAGTGTGCGAAGTTCTGTCGGCGTGAGTGCATCGGTTCGCCCGTGGGAATTTTCGTAGTGAAACAACTTTTTCCATTTCGGGGGAAACGTGATGGCCGATTGTCGAGAGCAACGCGCGGCTGTGAAATTTTGTTTTCTGTTGGGGAAATCGGCCGCGGAAACTACTTCAATGCTTAAAGGGGAGGTAGGGTTTTTAAATTATTTTGTTTGCATTTTTTTTATATTTTTTTTCTGAATGAACAATATGTCGAAAATATTGTGTATAAATTTTAAGTCAATCGGAGTAAAACTAACGGAGTTACAGCGTTTCAAACGATTACGATTACGTGATACGGGTTCACGTATAACAAACTTTAAATCGATTTTCCCGAAAACGTCTTTTTTGAAGTTTGTGAACATTAGAACGCAAAATCTACTGAACCGATCCTTTTAAAAATTTAAACATTACTTCTTCACATAAATCAACAGGTAATCAGGAGGAGTTTTTTTTTTTCAATTTTTTAATAACAAATTAAGCGCGATATTTTGAGCTAAAATTGCGTTTTTCACTTCCAAGTGCTGCAAAAAATAGAAAAAAAAAAAAAAAAACTCTTCCTGATTACCTCGAGAAATACATCACCTTTAAAATGCATATCAATTTTTTTGTTTCGGATGATCCGGTAACAAGTTATAATGTTCACCGCAAAACCACTTTTTTTCAAAGCGTTTCTGGAGATTCAACGTCACCGGCTTATTTATCAATATTTTTAATTGAAAATTTTTTCTGAGATACTTCAATAGTTGTACAATAATATGTAATTCTATTTAATAAAATTATATTACTCATGTCGCCGCAAAAAAATCATAAAAATATGCTTTTTTTTCGTCTTTAAAACCCTGCCCTCACCTTAAGACTGCTTATGGAGATGCTGCCCTAAGTAAAACCAGAGTCTACGAGTGGTTTTCACGTTTTTAAAATGGAGAAATGTCAATTGAAAACCAACCCCGTTCAGAACGCCCCTCAACGTCAAGAAGTGACGAAAACGTAGACAAAATCAATGCTCTTATTCATGAAGACCGTCGCCGAATCATTAATCAACTCTGTGAGATGTCTGGGATATCATGGAGTTCAATTCAGAGGATTTTATCCAAAGATTTGCACATGAGCAGAGTTGCAGCCAAACTTGTCCCTCGCCTTCTCACAGTCGAGCAAAGGGAGCGTCGACTTCAGGCATGTTTTTAATTTCAAAATCAGCTCGAAGAGGACCCTGAACTTTTTTCCAAGGTGATTACTGGTGATGAATCGTGGTGCTATGGATACGCCCCCGAAACAAAGCAGCAATCAAGCGTTTTGCCACTGTGGAGGAGGTAAAACAAAAATCGCTGGAAGGCCTAAAGAACATCCCGATAAGTGAATTTAAAAAATGTTTTGAACATCGGAAGGATCGTTTGCAGAGGTGAGTTGTGGTCAAAGGAGAATACTTTGATGGTGATCAAAATTTGGTGTAAAAATATTAAAAAATAAAGAAATTACGACGAAATTCCCGTTTTTTTGGGTCCCCCCTCGTATGTATTAAACTCAGATATATATTCATATGTACATATATATCTGAGTTTGATGCGTGCATTATTTTATAAAAAAATTAAAAAATGCCATACGAATTTACCACTCAAAATGAAACTGACATCTAACATTACCATTCACGTTCTACAGAAATAAACTGCCATTGGAGTTTGCTATTGGCTTTCCATTCAGTTTGTATGGAAAGAAATTGCCGTTCGAGTTTGCCATTGACTTACCATTCAGTTACTATGGAAAGAAGTTGCCATTCCAGTTTGCCATTGACTTTCCATTCAGCTTGCTGCCGTCAAAAAATTTCCCATTCCTTTGTCGTACAATTCGCATTGTAAGTGTATGGTAATGAGACTTTGCCATTGACTGCCAATGGCAAATTTTGCTAAGGGTGAGTGGAGAATAGAGTGTTGTTATCTCAGATTGCACGCACTTCAATAATGATTGAGGGACCGCCGAACACATCGACAAAGTCACTGTGACCCTACGTGAAATATGAAGAACAGTTTTTCGTCAATAGCTATAAACCACCAAAACCGAGAACTGAGTTGTTCCCGGTTGAACAGCCCTCTGACACGCTTCTAGTTCATCTGAGGCCGTTTCATCGTGACCCGCGAAAAAAAAAATCGAGCCAAATTTTGGCAATTTCGATAATACGAGAAAAAAGGTATTCCATGGAACCATTTAATTTTGATTCACGTCCATTATTGCTCCGTCCAAAGTTTTTTCATTGGTATAATATCGGATAGAATGCTGTGCCCCTCTTGAACAGAAAATGACACAAGATAGTCGTGAAACTGTACAGATTTGCTTGTCTGTAATAAAGAATTGATAGAAGCGAGAAGCAAACATAGGCGAATACGGTCTGTAGACTAATAGCGGGCAATCTCTCGTTCAGTAATATCAGGTATTACGATAGTTTTTCATGATTGCCCTTGAATAAGTTATACCCCGTGGACGAACGATTTTTTTCAACGCATGCGCAATGTATTGATCTCCTCAGATGTGCATTGACACCGGTCACGTCAAGACACGAAACATCTCACGTCACCGCGAAATATCGTACTAAGGCTGGGAAAATATTTCACCTGCTCTTGATTACGCTGTGGTGAATAAGATAATTACGTTATTGCGATCGAACGATCGTGGAGGCAGAACGACGGAAAGAGACATCCGATGGTACGCTTTGTCTGTCTAAGTTCGTTTTCCACTGAAATTTCAATTTAGGATAAATGTACGATAATAATGACGTCGAATAAAATAAGATAATACACCGAAAAATGTCACAACTTCGGCAAAATGTTGCCGTAGAAAAAGTATTATCTAATGGCAACGTTTCGTCGAAGGAGAGAGCTGTTTCTTCAAGACCTGATGCTCTCTGAATCCATTCAAACCTCGTTGCAAATCAAATTATGTTTCGGTTCGGTTGAAAGTTTGAAGAAAAATTCCAATGGGTCTTGAACCAAAATCGTTTCTCGATGATTTATGCCATTTAACCCTTTGCACTCCGAACCATTCTGAATCGATTGTCCCATGAGAGGGGATATCGGACTGCAAAGGGTTAAGGGTTAAGGTACCCCTGAAAATTTCAAAAAATCGATTTTCTTTATAGATTCCTATTCATTATACTTTTAGGAATTAAAAAAAACACTTTTAAGAAAACTTCACTTCGTTACAAATTGCATACTAAAGTTTGAAATACTGTAATTTCTTAATTTTTGAAATAAAAAAGAATCCCTTTGTCAGACCATTACTACACACATCATTTTATTAGATTTTAAAATTATTTTTGCAGATTGGATCATTTTTGGTGAAGTTAATGATGTCCACAAGGAGGCGCCATGGTTTTCATCAGTAGTCCATTTATACCCGTAAAAAATAATGTTAATATTGAAGAAAAGAAATAAGACATTTTTATTCTTATAGTTGAAAGGTTAATAAAAAATGTGAAATCAACAATTTAATTATTTTTTCACCATATAACCTTTTTAATAATTGTTCAAATTTACTCGGTTTTCAGCGCGCGCAGCGATATGTGAGCCCTTAACACTAGCGCGATGAATTAACAAATGTTTTTCACGTCGCTAAACGAAAAACATTTGAATCATTAAATACATAAATGAATATATATAGTAATTAGTCTTACGGGAAATTGTACGAGGGGGGAACCAAAAAAAACGGGAATTTCGTCATAATTTCTTTATTTTTGAATATTTTTACACCAAATTTTGATCACCTTCAAAGTATTCTCCTTTGACCACAGCGCACCTCTGCAAACGATCCTTCCAATGTTCAAAACATTTTTTAAATTCACTTATCGGGATGTTCTTTAGGTCTTCCAGCGATTTTAGTTTTACCTCCTCCACAGTGGCAAAACGCTTGATTGCTGCTTTGTTTCGGGGTCGTATCCATAGCACCACGATTCATCACCAGTAATCACCTTGGAAAAAAGTTCAGGGTCCTCTTCGAGCTGATTTTGAAATTCAAAACATGCCTGAAGTCGACGCTCCCTTTGCTCGTCTATGAGAAGGCGAGGGACAAATTTGGCTGCAACTCTGCTCATGTGCAAATCTTTGGATAAAATCCTCTGAATTGAACTCCATGATATCCCAGACATCTCACAGAGTTGATCAATGGTTCGGCGACGGTCTTCATGAATAAGAGCATTGATTTTGTCTACGTTTTCGTCACTTCTTGACGTTGAGAGGCGTTCTGAACGGGGTTGGTTTTCAATTGACATTTCTCCATTTTAAAAACGTGAAAACCACTCGTAGACTCTGGTTTTACTTAGGGCAGCATCTCCATAAGCAGCCTTAAGCATTACAGTAGTTTCCGCGGCCGATTTCCCCAACAGGAAACAAAATTTCACAGCCGCGCGTTGCTCTCGACAATCGGCCATCACGTTTTCGCCGAAATGGAAAAAGTTGTTTCACTACAAAAATCCCCACGGGCGAACCGATGCTCTCACGGCGACAGAACTTCGCACACTAACTCAGGAGACGTGTCCCCAACGGACACCTGGTGGAGCAATAGGTTCCCCCACTCTCCCTCCCCGACGCAGCGCAATTCCCGTTTTTTTTGGGTCCCCCCTCGTAGATGAGCTAATCCATGTTGAAGAGGTTGAGTCATTTTTTAAGTTGTTTTTCTATTATTTGGATACTTAAACTTTAATTACCCGCTGGAGCACGATTTTTTGTCAATTACATATATCTCGAATTGAAATACGATAATCGAATATTAGAAGAGTGAATAATTTCATTCGACACGAAGGAAAAGGTGTTGCAAACATTTTGTATTTCGAAATATGTAACTACTCGTCAGTATGTTTTATTGGACTCGATTTTTCGGGTTCATTTGTCATACAGTGACTAAAAATAACTTAATCATTTGATCCCTAGACAAGGTTGCGTAACATCGATATGTAAGCCATGGAGGTTTTAAGTATCTGAAATAATGAAAATTATATTTTTCTTTCATATTTATTGATGTGGCAGTGTGCTACTTACGTCGGTAAATCGGGGCAGAGAAAATACGTAAAATCGTCCGGCAGTCAATTGTAGAGGTCTTCGCGCTCGAGGCATACAAATAATCAAATACTTTCGATATTTCGATGTCATATCGTACCAATGAGATTCATAATATGCGTCGTGCACATTCATGCTCTGCATCGAAGAAATATATATATATATATATATATATATATATATATATATATATATATATATATATATGATTTAATGGTTCGGTAATTATGCAAAAAAGTTAGGACAGTAAAGACAAATTTTTACCTCGTTAATGAGATAATCACCGATAATGCAGTAAATAAGAATCAACAACAGGATAATTATGACGTAATTGATGAGGAATAAAAAATCAGTCATAGACACCGTGAGCGATTTCTGCGAATAAAAAGAGAGAAAAAACGTATTATCAAACGGCAGAACAGAAAAATATAGTTAGATATCGTAGACATATGTATAATAAATTAAGAGGGTCGAGTCACTAAAAGAACATTTTGTCTTTTACATCAGTTTCTCATTGTGTCTCTCCCTATCGCTTTTATACCTTCACTCATAAAGCGGGAAAGATGCACAAGTTATAAATGAAAATTTATTTGGTAATTCACAAAAATACACACTGTTTACCGAAAAAATACTCTGCATTCTAACACCGAGTTCCTCTTTTGATCCCGAAAAATATCGCTTTTAATCGATTGTATAAATAGAAGGGCAAGCAAGTTGCAGCATTTAAAATCTTCCTTATTGTTCGGTGACTCGACCACCTCAAATACATTTAGGATGAAAATTTCGACGCGACGAATATTCCTCTGGGTACATTATTTTTCCATGTGGCTTAATAATGATATCGTACCACGAGTATATTGTAACATATAAGTCCCATGAGCACTGTCAAGATCAGGAGTTCCACCAGCAGAGTAATGTTGAATATTTCATTGATGGCTGTAACAGTCCTGTTTACAATTTTATTATTCGATTTTTTTAAACCGACAGCGATAGGTACGCGGTCGGCGCACGACTCCGACGGTCTCTCAAGTTAAGCGCCTCGCTCGCGATCAGTACTTGGTTGGACGACCGTTTAGCCGTGCGCTGGTTCGCGCATCGAATCGCTGAGCGGGAGAGGTCGTTTTTCTGGAGCTGGTTAATTCCCTGTAGAAACACCAGCTCTGTCGTAAGGACCGCCTATATCGATACTGGTTTCCCGTAATTTCCCGTGCCCTCGTGCTAATGCACACATCAGTGGGATATAATCCGCTGCGGATGCATATGGTGGCAGAAGGGGGAGGGTCACAGAAAATGGAAGAAAAGAGTAAAGTGTTGGGAAGTGTAGAAACCCGGAAGGGTCTACGTTGGAACATTATATATAAAAAAAAATTAATCGAACTGTTGAACATGTTTTTATACAAAATATATTTTATGCTGTCACTTTAAGGAACATATACAATTATTGGAAGTACAAATTAGTTCCGTTCGTTTTCAAAAGATGGCGCTGGCTGTTATGAATGTTTCGTAGTGACAGCTGATTTCGGTGGTTTCAGAGTGGTTAGACATCTGTCAATAATATTCGGTTTATATCGCTTTCAGTTTCATACAAAAACCTTGTTTTTTACTGTGTTGAATATGTCAAATTTTGTGTTAACTTACTAACATTTGTGGAAGATTTTAGTTTTCTGCTTTAATTGGAAGAAATTGCTTTTTTTTAATTGTTTTCTGCTTTGAGGGGGGAAATAGGGTTAGACGGTTCAAAAAATTGATTTTTTTTTTATTTCATAAATTGTTAGTAAAACTATTGAAAAATATGTTCCCAAAATTTTAAATGATAATTCCGACACGTTCTATTGTTATAAGCCATTAAGGGGGGAAATAGGGTTAGGACAGCGGTTTCTCAATGATTTTCATGAATTTTTTTATAGTATAAAAAATGAATATGATTTATCGAAACTTTGAGAATATTTTATACATATACTAGCTGACCCGGCAAACGTTGTTTTGCCATATAAATTATCAAAGAAATCGAACGTAAGTATAAATCGAAAGTGAAATATTAAATTTGAAACTGAAAGTGTCCACGTGATGACGGTCCATTCTTTGATGAAGATCAAACGGATATGTGGGGATGGGATCTATGACAGAAAGAGGAATGGAGCGCTGTAGACGATGACCGGCCGATAAAAATAATAAAACACCAACCATTCATTTTCTCAATTCAATGTATTTCATTAACGTAACTGACATATTCATTGTTTTATCTCTTAAAAGTTAAATGCAAAGTGAAAAAAGTAATATATTTTTATCGTAAAGTAGAAAAATGAAATAAAGAAAATCAATATTAATTTCGAAGAGCAATTGAGTGTAGGATATTTTTTGTCAGTCCGTCTTTAGCCAACAAAAATAAGCTCGATGGTTTGCCCACGCGAGAACATGCCACGTATAATTGTCCGTGTGAAAAACATGGTGTGCCCAAATCTAAGCCGCAAACGGACATCGTTTGGCCTTGCGAATTATTGATTGTCATGGCGAATGCCAATCTAATAGGAAACTGAACGCGTTTAAATTCAACTGGCACGTCCGTGGGAATGATTGGAATGCGTGGCTGCAAAACATTTTTTTGCCTCGGAATTTGCCATTCAAAATGGTGGCTTCGATAATGTTTTTCATCAATTTTTTAATGACCAATCGCGTGCCATTGCATAGCCGTGGTGGGTTCAATTTCCGAAGTAAAATAACCGGAGATCCAACTTTCAGTCGTAGAAGGTGTGGTGGCATGCCTGGCAAATCCAGTGAGTTCAAAAACTCTGTTGGATAATTTACAGCTTCGTTGGCATCGCAAACTGTATCGATCGATTTGTATGATACCAAGTCGCCTGGCAACGACTGCTGTATCTTGAAATTTGAATCGTCGACGTCCACATTTTTTGCTGCCAAAATGACTCTGCCAGCCACGCATGATTTATGTATTGTGTGCGTACATCGGGGAATATGCGGTCAATGAGAGCATTTTGCGAATCAACGATTGTGCAGAAATCGCTGGGCAATTTTATGCAGCCAGTATTTTCATGGACAACAACTTCTCTATTGCCGATATCTAACACGTATTTTGAGAATGTGTCAGCGGATGGATCTTGTAGCATTTGGACGCGCATGTTTATTGTTAGCTGGACTTTTTCAACATTACGCCACAGTGGCGATGATTTCAAGCAAGCGTTGATCTCATCGGCATACGTTGAACGGGGAATAACGGGAAGGGTTTGTCTGAAATCACCTTAAAGGAGTAACAGAGTGCCGCCGAATAGTTTGTCGTTGTTTTTTATATCTTTGAGTGTTCTGTTCAACACCTCAAGAGAATGTTTGTGTGCCATAGTGCATTCATCCCAGATGATAATTTTGCATTGTTTCAGCACTGTGGCCATGGACGATTGTTTTTTTATATTGCACACTGCGTCTGGCTTATTTTGAATATTCAAAGGCAGCTTAAATGCTGAATGAGCTATTCTGCCTCCATCCAATAAAGTTGCTGCAATGCCAGATGATGCAACGGCCAATGTGATGCCATTACTTGATCGTATTTCGGCGAGAATTAGCGAAATGAGAAATGTTTTGCCAGTTCCACCTGGTGCATCAAAAAAAAAGAATCCACCTTGTCCCGCCGAAACTGCCAGCATAATGCGGTCGTAAATGATTTTTTGTTCATGAGTCAGTAGTGGGACATTGCGAGTAACAATCGCTGCCATTTCTGCAATATTGTACTGCAGTTCCGATTTATTTCGGTGTTTATTAAATCAGATGCATCTCGATTTGGCGAACGCATACCGGAATCGCGATTAAAAAATGGGGGTTGGGGGTAGGAGGGTGAAAAATACTTTACGACCTATTCTCATACCTACCAAATATACAACAAAAATTTCATAAAAATCGGTCGAGCCGTTTCGGAGGAGTGCGACGACAAACACCGTGACACAAGATTTTTATATATTAGAAGATTTACGTATATACTAGAAAATTTTTGAAGAATTTCCTTGAAAAACACCGACGATATTAGCGACCCCATCGCAGGTTACAATCAGACTCAGCATTTTGCTATTTTTTTCAAGCGCGTTTTTCTGAAAACGACTTTTTTTTAACTTGCGTACACGCTAGTTTGAAAAGTTTTCAACCAATCGTTTTGAAAATTGGCAGTTACTTTCTTCATAGTATTGCGCTCTATATGAACCTAAAATCGGAATATTATCATAATTTAAAATAATTTTTTTTTTGCTAATAATATTGTAAAAAATGGCAAAAAATCATTCTTTTTTGTTTTGACCCCTGTAAAACATTCAATTTTCTATTTTTTTGATAGCATTTAGGTTCATATAGAAGAGAGACATATAATAAAAGTAAATTCCAACCTCGTTTGATTTCAGATGAAAATTGCGGCTTCCAGAATGTACGCAAAGTGCTGAGTCTGATTGTGACCTGCAACATGGGGTCGCTAATATCGTCGGTATTTTTCAAGGAAATTCTTCAAAAACTTTATAGAATATACTTAAATATATGTATAAAACATTCTCAAAGTTTCAATAAATTATATTCATTTTTTATACTATAAAAAAATTCATGAACATCATTGAGAAAACGCTGTCCTAACTCTATTTCCCCCCCTTAATTGGTTTCGATGTTTCAAGAATGGTGATTTCAGCGTTGAAAACCAGCCGCGCTCTGGACAGCCAAAAAAATTCGAAGACACAGAGTTAGAGGCATCACTCATGAAGATCCGAGTCAAACGTAAGAGAAGCTTGCAGAATCATTGGGAGTGACTTAACAAGCAATTTCCGTACGATTGAAATCCGTGGGACTGATTTAAAAGGGTTAATGCATTTTTTACCACAAAAAAACGGACCGAACTAATTTGTACTCCTAATACAACAATCAAGAAATCGATTTTTTTTTTATCGATAGAACTGTATAATTTTTTCAATTAAATGCGAAGAATTTCGCCGACAACAGCGATCAGAGGCAAACGCAGCAACAGTGGCGGTGCAGCCTTTGACAAAAGAGGCTCGAAAAGCAAGAACAGATGAATTCATGATCGAAAATCAACACTATGAAAAAGCTGGAGGTTTATTAAATGGGCCTGGTATCGCTGAGTAACCCGTAAATAAATTGTATCGTTGGTTTTTGACGTGTCGAAACTTTAAACGCGTTTTTCTCAAAACTGCATTTTCGAAATTGGCGTGCAGGATTACTCAAAAACTATCAAACCGATTGATTTCAAACTTTGTAGAAATGTTGTTAATATTATTACCTTCTAGTTGACGGGAATTATTTTTGAAAAATTAGAAAAAAAATTTCACGGGAATTTTCGATATTTTTCTTTAACTGCGTACCATTTTTTAATTTGCATTTTCTTCACTTCATTTACCGTTAAATAGAAATCACACATGTTCTAACTGAAACAATTTATAAATTGTTGATGCTTTGTGTTCACGCAAACAAAATAAAATAAAGTCACATTTAGAAAATGTGGGTGTGCGATTGCGTGATTTACAAATGATCAATCAAACCGTCAGCAATACACGGACGGTCGGTGCACGGCTTCGGCGGTTTCCCATGTTAAGGAGTATGAGAAAAGGAATAGGATTTATTTTCAGAGGGTTTATTTAGCACCTATTGAAGAATGAACAAAAAAATTTCTATTATCATTTTGATACAAAATAGCAGTGACAGAGTCCATCCTGAAAATCGTCTTTTTCAAACTGGGAGAACGTATTACTTGAACACCGGTGCATAGATCGGTTTAAAATTTTGATAGTGGCATCACAATTGCATTTTCTATCGGCGTACATAGCCGTTTGTTGATTTAATATAAACCTCTTTTGTTTATAAACAATTTACTAATTTTTTATCAATTTTTGGCAAAGAATCGATTTATTTTTTCAAAAGTGCGCCATTTCTACAAAAGTCGATTTAAAGAAAAAACAATGGTATATAGATTATGAAATTTTTTGGTTTTTTGTCCCACGTCTTATACTTTACGAGAAAACCATCCTCCCGTGAGGGTGTTTTTAAAAAAGACGATTTTCAAGATGGACTCTGTCGCCGTCATTTTGTATCAAAATGATAATAACATTTTTTTTTCATATTTCAATGTGTGTTTAATAAACCCTCTGAGAAGAGATCCTATTCCTTTTTTCATACTCCCAAAATAAATCGTCAAAGTTGGACCTTTTTTTCTGCCGCTTGAGTGGCGTTTACCTTTAAGAGGATGTATCATTCGCAAAAAAATTTCGAAGCGGCCCTCCTCGTCGCGGTAGTGCAGAGCTCGTAGTATTTCACTACGAGCCGCTGCTAACTACCGCTAGATGTCACAGCGGGCGTCTTCTATGAGGTTTCGATGCTCCGGGTGACAGAGCATTGAAGCCGAATAGCAGACGGTTGCTGTGATTGCACATAACTTATTCTACATACGGCTGTGTATACAGATATGAAGCGAGTGGCTCTCGCCGCTACTCGGTTGCGCTTGGACACACCATACGGTATTGACGGCGGTCAACAATAAAGTCGGTGACCACTTTGCCGTGCACTAGCTTGCACGCAGTCTGCAGGAATGCAGACGGCCTGCAACGGAAGGAATTTTTTCAGAATTTCTGATGGCAATAGAACTGAAACTCAGTGAAATTCAGCCGACCTATTTTGGCCAGGTTTTCCGTAGTTTCCCTGTGCTCTCGTGCAAATGTGATACAGTAGTACATCAGGAGAGAGTGGCTGCGAACAACACTTTTAGAGGGTCTCCGGGAATGGAGTGCGAATGGCAACAAAGGGAAAGAAACGTAAAAACCTCAAAAGGTATACCAGGGAAAGACTTATAACAATTGATCAATCATGCTTCCTCCGTAATTCGTTTTTTCTCACATTCCCTCGCACTGTGCCACACTACTCACGTAATGATTTTGTTGTGTTGAATAACTACGTTGCGGAAGGCAATATCTGGATCACGATAATCTCTTGACGCTTCCGATGAATTCATATTACGTATTCTGTGTGCCAAAATTGCCAAATCACCGGCGACGTGTACTACTAGATTGCAGAGAAAATTCGATGCAATTTGGCTGGCAAAGTAATAATACCCAACGGGAAACTGCAAAAGATATATTAGGGCGTACGTAACCACGTCCGTAATTTCGAAGTACAAATGCACTCGACAAGGCAAGATGAACGGAATTGTCTCGTTGCGCAACACTGTTAACACATGTAATAAATTGTATACTAATTTAATCATTATTATAATTTTCGATCCGTTCTAAAAAATTTTTTAATATAATATTAAATAAATTATTCAATTTTTATTACTAACGAAATGACGCATGGACGTAAAGTTATTTGTCAACTTCAACGGATCGTTCAGTGGTAATGTGAGGTTAAGGTAGTAGTCTGGTAACTTAAGCCAATCACAAAATGGCGGACTTTGGAAAAAAGTTTTTTTTTCCAAAGTCCGCCATTTTGTTATTTATCCATGAAATCTAACTGCAGTAGTTCCGACCAGAATGACATGTCTATACATTAAGAATTATCAAGAATTTTTTATTTCAGATAACATCAAGAGCCAAAATCACCGGGGCCACTCACGCGCTTTTTTTTCGAGGGGCCAACTTCGATCAATAATAATAATAATAAAATATTAAATTTAAATAAAATTTTTTTTTTGTACCTTTAATATGTAAATAAAAACATCCTAAATATCCAAAACGATTTATTTTTATTTTCCTACAAAAAAACGCCCTCGAAAAAAGACATGAAAATCGGCTTAAGTTAACAGACTACTACCTTAATCGAATGGGATTTAAAAAAATTCTTTGCAGATTATTGAAAAACGAAAGAAAGTATGATTGACGAACGCCTAGTTAACACAGAAAAATGAATGATGGTGCATCAGACAATTAATAATGATCTTTTGTCTTGTGCTTTATTGGCATATAATGGACTGTTTTTCTGCAAGGTAAACGTTAGATATCTTTTCTCGATGCAATCTAGTCATTCCTCAACTCCGTCTTACTTTCATTTTCATCAGTTTCCGTTCGACAATTTATAAAAAACGAATGATGGTCAAATATCAGAACGACCAATATTTGAAACGGAAGATATTTTGAGATGAAAAAAATTAGTAAAATTAAATAGCGAGGATGAAGTTGTTCGGAAATTTAGTTTTTCGACAGATGACGAAGTCGAATAACTGTTATTAAGAAAGGTTACTAATTCGAAATACGAAAAATAAATTTGAATACTGTAGAAAGTTGATATTTCCGAAACAAAAATAGCGAGCAATTAATATTTATAACACCCAATATACCAAAATGAAATATGCTGAGCGTACAAATTTCGAATGTGTAACACTTGGACACGCAAATAATTGATGAATCAAAATATCAAACATCAACATAGGGAACATCTAAATAGAGAACATAAAAATAGCGAACATCAAAGTACGTGGTACTCGGGCCAAAATGGTCAATTTTTCTACAAAACTTATCACATTATGGAGATCATTTTTAAGATCACGTTAACAACACAACGTATACGAGCTCTGCCGGAAGGAGTCGAATTTGCCAAATTTGCACTTGATGTTGGCGATGTAATGTTAAGGGAGTCGAGGTCTTTGTTCGCTATTTTGACCGTTCTACTTTTTGCCCGTTCGCTATATAGATCGTTCGACTTGTTGGTCTTTCGCTATTTTGACCGTTCGAGTTTGTGGCCTTTCGCTTTGCTGAATTGAAAAATGTAAACTTTCTCAGTATCCGTAAATCTGAAATTGGTACACTCGACTTGTGAAGTGTTCGACATTTTCGTCGATTCCATATTTCGTCCCTCACAATTTCGCTCTTCCTTATTTTTTTTTTTAAGACATATTATAAATCTATTTCAATGTTTTTGTGGACTTATTTTCGCTTTAAGATGAGCCATTCTATAGTTGAATGTTTGCTAATATTGAAACTCAAGATTTGGGCCGTTCCAAATATTGGTCGTTTCGATGTATGATCCCCATCCTATAAAAACAATTCTCGAAGGGTTACTCGATTGACGAAACGTTATTTCTGAAGCTTCCATGAAACATGACTATTTATTTTTCGTCTACGAAAGATCTGCTCACCAGCTCTGACAATATCCTCTACGGGTTTCAAGTAATACATTGCAAGGGAGCCCATGGTGAAGTAGGCACCTGCTTTAAAAAATAATCTCCCAATCGCGTTGTACGACAAGTACAATTTTTTTTCCGCTTGATCCATGTATCGGTCGTCGTTAGCAGCTGTCTGAACTTGTTTGATAACTTCTTGGAGCAAATTAGAGTGTCTTATCCCCGTTAGCTTGAATGCAGTCATAATTTGTGTCGACGTCACGAGAAGATTTGCAACCATGAGGGTAAGATCACCGAAAACATTGACAAGATCACTGACCGACAACACCATGTGAATGGTGAAATACAGAGCGCCTGCGTAAAATTTGAAAAAACTTTTTTCCATTGGCCATACACCACCAAACGAGAGAACTCGTTTGGTCCAGATGTATAACTCTCTAACACCCTTCAAATCTTGCTGAAAATGTTTTTCCATATTGTTTCAGTGGGACTAGAAATGAAAACAAAGAAAATGAATTTGGTTAATGTCAATAATATGAATACAGTTTCCGTGCGACAATCCAATCTCGACTCATGTCCATTATTGCTTTATTCCAATTTTTTATGGCTAAATTTGAATGAATGCCGTCCCTCAACGATTATCTAGCCAATAAAATGAAGAGAAAGGAACACAAAATTACCCAAATAATCGTGAAACTCTATAGCTCTGCTACTGTAATAAAATATGTACGAAGACGACCAGCAGACAAGCACGAATGGGATCTATAGACTAATAATGGATATAAACTTCCCTTGGTTTTCCGAAACACAAGGTATTACGATAATTTATCACAATTGCCCTTGAATAAGTAATGCTCTGTATACGGACCATTTTTCCAACCCATGCGCAAAGTGTTCAACTCCTTGGATGCGCAACTGTACGGCGGCGGTCGTACGGTTGTCAAAGCGGATCACAACGAAAAGAACGAACACAAGAAGTGCATTGGCAATAGTTTGTCGGAGACATAAATTATTTCACATCACAGCGAAACATCATTCTAAGGTTGGGACCAATATTCTTCTGTCTTCCATTTTATTTTGGTGAACAAAAACAACAATATAAAAACATTAGCATGAGAAAAAATTTGTTTATTCAGCTATTATTCGCTTCAGTCAACGAAAATATGTTTGAGGCAACTTAATCTTTCGTTGTGCATGCAAAAAAGCATTAACAAACATTAAATACACGCATGAAAATGAATTAATTATTGCGAAATGCTATACTATGCTTATAATATCAACGATAATATCATAATTGTATATAAATATTAATAATAGTTATGATAATACTTAAAAAGAACACAAACGTCAAAACATATACGGTCTACTACCGATATTGCGGTGACAGAACAGAACTTGGCCACAAAAGTCGTCCGATCACCAACCAATCACAGCGCGAATAGAAAGGCTTCAATCTGAACAACTAAACTATCGAAATTTCGATAATCTTCGATGTATCGTCATGAACTTTTTAAGAGAGGATAATGAACTGTGCACAATCGAATCACACATATTTCTTACAAAAGCTGGGATACATAACCACGAGCCCTACACTCAAGTAACGTACTGAAACTGTTAGCACGAGAATCGCGTAACACGTATAAGGTAATCATACCTTTTCGCGTAGAATGTGTAGTTAATCGGGATACAACCCGGTATCCAGTTGGAATCCTAAAAGAAAATTCTTTGTCGAAATCCCGAAAAGTTATCGATTGATATTTTACGGGAAGATGATCTCAAGTCCGATACTGAAACCAGAAACTTCAATTTATACAATTTGCAGTTTTGTCAATTAGCGCTAATCGGTATAGAACCCGGGATCCACTTGGAATCCGGAAGGGAATCCCGTCATAGGGAGTCTCTAACAAACCCCGATCGGGGTTTCGTTGGAAGCGGGGACACCCTTGAAAAATACTTTTTTACGTCGCAACAAAATATCAATATAGAATTGGAAAAATATTAAACTGCTGTACTCAATAATTGTGAACAAACGAGAATATAAATAAATATTCTAGAATAAAATATATAGAAAATAAGGTACAAATTGACACTTGCACATTCATAAATCTTCCTCTACGAACTAAGGGACTTTTACAATTTTCGTTTCTTCATGGGGGAAACTTGATGTCTTCGGAAAAATGATGAGACAGCAATGCGCGAGTTTCAATTTCCATCTTTTTTCTCTTCTTCACTTAGATGGTGTGAGGCTCGATCATGAACGTTAAACCATCTTTCGAAAAATAAAAAATTTCATAAACTCACAAGCCCCTTGTTGATCGTCACCACATTGTTGATTTAACATCTTGTAAACCTCACTTTAGTTGTTCCAAAATTGTCGTTTCGATGGTTCGACGTTCGCTCTAGTTACAGGCGTTAAATGCAACTTTCGGAAAATTGAAAATATATTTTTTTCTCTACGGTGTTTAACCCATTTAGTTTTTTAGTTTTCATACAGTGGACAAAAGTAAGTTGATGATTGGATCCTCAGACAAGGGTACGTAACATAGATATATATGCCATCGAGCTTTTCAGTATCTGAAAGAATGGATATTATATTTGCCCGTTATATTTATTGATAAACTTATATAAAAAAAACTGTTGGCAGATTTGTTAATAATCGACGCGTGTACGCCATGAGGTAGATTACAAGTTTGAATTTTATGAGGCTCACGTCAGTAAATCGAGGGAGAGAAAATATGTAGAAATGTCCGGCAGTGAGCTGCAGAGGTTTTCTTGTCCCAGACATACAAATAATCAAATGCTTTCGATGTTTCGTTGTCATATCGTACCAACGACACTCGTAATATGCGTCGTGCACATTCATGCTCTGCATTGAAGAAATATATATTTTTTAATACGCTTAATTATTATGAATACAATTAACGATAAAGTGATGACACCGTTTTACCTCGTAAATGAGATAATCACCGATGATGCAGTAAACGAGAATCAGTATAAGGACACTTATGATGTAATTCACGAGGAAAAAAAAATTACTCATAGACACGGTAAGCGATTGCTACGGGAAAAAGGAGCAGGAAATGTATTCTAAAACATAAGACGTAATATATATATATATATATATATATATATATATATATATGTTAATACATAAATCTATCAGGGGTACAAGTAAGTTTTAAAGGATTTATAAGAGAGGCCGGTTGGAATTAAATCGCATCAGACCATATCCTAACCACCTCCGTGTTAAAGAGTCATCAGTAATCTTTAGTTTTCAGTATGTGTCATTTTGTCAAAGTGTAAAGAACACAGTTTTTTCGAACTCCAAATATCTGGACTTATGTGCAAACGAAACGCAGTTTGCGGTAAGCTTTACTTTTCTGCTTCCATTTGAAGAAAAAAGCAGCTGGGGGTCGTCGATTGTTGTGTGATGCTTATGGGGATCATGCTTCAACAATTTCAACTTGCGAGTACTAGTTTGGACGGTTCAGAAGTGGTGATTTCGACACGGAGGATAGGGAACGTGAAGGAAGGCCAGAAACGTTTGCAGATGCAGAATTTGAGGCATTATTGAACGAAGACCCCAATTGTTACCAGACTCCATTGTTATCTCAATTTGTTACCATTTTTGCACAATAAAGTCTCAATTTTCACAAAAAATCCTTTAGAACTTACTTGTAGCCCCAATAGAATATATTTTTGATGAAAAGTTAGAGAAGTCGAATATATTTTTTAATTTTTTCCACGCGGGTTGGAAATAACATCGTACCACGAGTATGTTATAACATACGAGTGCCGCGAGAGCTGTTAAAACCAGGAGTTCCACCAACAGACTAAAGTTGAAAGTATCATTGATAGCTGTAGCAGTCCTGTTTAGAATGTGATTAATCTCATTTTTTTTTATTTCTTCTTAACCAAATTTATGTTTTGTTCACTTTTTAACACTAGGATTCCATGGGGAAAAAATAAGATTATTGAATTTAAAAAAACGTGTATGTCTTTATCGGTCTTCCAGGTGAAAAGTCTTCTTCTTCATTGATTCACTCTCTCAAATGGTCTTGTTTACGGGCTTAAGGGATGAAATAGGGTTAGGACAGCGTTGTCTCAATGATTTTTATGAATTTTGTTATAGTATAAAAAATGAATATAATTTATTGAAACTTTGAGAATATTTTATACATATATTTAAGAATATACTATAAAATTTGTATACATATATTTCAGTATATACTATAAAATATTAGCGACCCCATATTGCAGGTCACAATCAGACTCAGCATTTTGCGTACATTCTGGAAGCCGCAATTTTCATCTTAAATCAAACGAGTTTGGAATTTACTTTTATTATATGTCTCTCTTCTATATGAACCTAAATGCTATCAAAAAAATTGAATATTTAATTTTCTACAGGGGTCAAAACAACAAAGCATGATTTTTTGCCATTTTTTACAACTTTATTTGCAAAAAAAAAATTATTTCAAAAATGATAATATTCCGATTTTAGGTTCATATAGAGCGCAATACTATGAAGAGAGTAATTGCCAATTTTCAAAACGATTAGTTGAAAAATTTTCAAACTAGCGTGTACGCAAGTTAAAAAAAAGACGTTTTCAGAAAAACGCGTTTGCAAAAATAGTACCAAGAATAACAAGCAATATGGGGTCGTTAATATTTTATAGTATATATTTAAATATATGTATACAAATTTTATAGTATATACTTAAATATATGTATAAAATATTCTCAAAGTTTCAATAAATTATATTCATTTTTTATACTATAAATAAATTCATGAAAATCATTGAGAAAACGCTGTCCTAACCCTATTTCCCCCCTTAATGGCTTATAATAATAGAACGAGTCGGAATTTTCATTTGAAATTTTGGGAACATATTTTTCAATAGTTTTACTAACAGTTTATGAAATTTAAAAAAATCGATTTTTTTAACCGTCTAATCCTATTTCCTCCCTTAATTACTCACGCGATGATCTTGTTGTGTTGATTAACTATGTTTCGGAAGGCAATTTCTCGATCACGATGATCTCTCGATGAATTCGACAATTGGATGTGACGTATTCTGTGTGCCAGAATTGCCAAATCACCGGCAACGTGAACTATCAAACATCCGATAAAGCAGGATGATATTGTGTTGAAAAAGTAATAATACATCATGGGACACTGCGAAAGATATACGAGAGCGTAGGTAGTCAAGTCCGTAATTTCGAAGTACGGTTGCCCTCGACAAGGCAAGACGAAGGGAATTGTGTCGTTTTGCAGTACTGTCAGAACATAGCGATTAAAACAATCATTATTTTTCCACGTCAATTTATCGGCGTTAATGAGCCTTCCGTGGTACAACGGTCGGGTTAATCGAGTAGAATAAAAGGGCGCTGGTGTAAGACCCGAGCAGAAATTTGTTCCAGCTTAAATCTGACCCATGTCAAGCTGCCCTGCGAGACTGACACGGCCCTGATCAGGATCCGTATCGGATCCACATCCGGCATGTAACGGAATTGCGGAACCGGCCCTGATCCGGAACCGATTCCAACCCTGATCTGCCACCGATCCCGCTCCGATCTCGCCCTAAATTCCAATTTTCAAATTTGAATTCAATAAAATCGATTTATCTTCCGGGAATTGGGTTATTGGCCATGGTATGTTGGTAGCTTAATTTAGGCAGTCTCATACAGGAAACTTTGTGTATGAGCAAAAATGAAGAGGAAGCTAAATTCAAGGTTCAGTTGCATTATTTATCTTTCTATTTTTTAAATTGATGATGTGAAGTTTGTTTTATTTTCAATACTGTTTTTTTAAGACAGAAAATACTATAAATTCAGTACGCCTATATGAATTTTCGCCAAATTCAATACTGAATATCTGTCAATACTAAATTTATGTTATCTGTCAATACTAAATTTATATTACTTTTTCGATATATTGATTTTTGGCCAAATGGCGCACTTCTAAAGTGGAAAGTGAAAAATTTACTTAAAAAATCGTCAGAAAATTGTAAATAACAAATGAACAATGCAATATAAAAAAAAATCCTACGCACTTCCATAGACGATGTATTTTTAAAGAGATATTCAAAATTTCAAGTGAATCGGTTGAAAATTGTCTGAGTTATGTTTCCGGCCAATAAAAACGGAGCCGTCATCGCAAAAACGTTGCACAGCCGCCATTTTGAAATTAATCGCTTCAAAAAAATTATTGTATACAGTCACTAATATGTATGATAAACACCCTGTTTTATAATCGCGATTTATTTCGTAGTTTTTCTGAAAAAAAATCCCCAAAAAGCCTATTTTTTCGGCCTCTAGAGTGGCCTAACCCGTTGATAATTGTGGATTTCCATTTCTTGTCGATTATTGGCAAAAAGTGAGATATGTTAACTGTAAATTCAACCTTATATATATTTTCCATATAATATGCTCTATCATGAATCCAAAATCACTTTCATTTCCATCAATTACCGTTCGATAATGTGTAAAAACAATTCTTGAAGACGAGACTAACGCGCTCTTATCTCTGAAACTTCCTTGGTTGTTTAATTTCTCTTCCGTGAACCATTTGCTTACCGGCTCTGAAAACATCCTCGAGGGGCTTCAAATAAAATATAGTAATGGTGGCCACAGCGAAGTAGGCGCCCGCCTGAAAAAATAATCTTCCAATTGCGTTGTACGACAAGTACAATTTTTTCTCCGCATCATTCATGTATCTGTCTTCGTTAACAGCCGACCGAAGGTCTTTGACGACTCCTTGGAGCTGAAGAGAGTATCTTAGCGCCATTATCTTGCATAGACTCATGATCTGTGAGGATGTCTCGACAAGATTTGCAATCGTGAGCAATAGATCACCGAAAACATTGACCAGGTCACCGAACGTCAGCACCATTTGAAAAGTGAAATACAGAGCGCCAACGTAAAATGTATAAAACCCTTTCTCCAATGGCCACAAACCACCGAACGTAAAAAACCGTTTGTTCCAGTTGTACAGCTCTCTCACGCGCATCAAATCTTCCTGAAAACGTGCTCAAACGTTTCGTCGGTAACCAGAAAATAAAAGAAGACATTTCGTCAATAACGAGAGTGCGTGCAAAATTTGCTCGCGACCATTTTCAAACTCGACTCACGTCCATTATTGCTCCGTTTGGATTTTTTTTTCTGACTCAATTTAGACGAATGCTGTCCCTCAACGATTATCCGAGAGACATAATGGAAAAAAAGAAACAGAAATTGACCCATGATAATCGTGAAACTATAGCTTTCCTTCTGCACTAAAACATTTATGGAGACGACCAGCAGCCATACACGATTGGGATGTATTAACTAATAATTGGCATAATTTACCGTTGATTCACCGTAGCATTCGGTATTACGATAATTTATCGAGATTACCCTTGAATAACTGATGCTCACTGTGTGCGAACCATTTTTTGCAACGCATGCGCAAACTGTTGAACCCCTCAGAGATACATTGCCAGCGCTCGTCAGAACGAACGACAACGAATAGAAGACACAAGAAATAGATGATGTGCATTGGACACTGGTCTATGCCTTCCTCTGTTTCATATTGCTTCGCCTTTCATAAAGTTTTGTGACAAAATATAAAAATATAAAAATACTAATACGGTTTTTAGGGGTTAAAAATGTTCTTACGATTATTAACAAACAAGAAATATATATATTGTACGAGGATTTCGTACAGTTCGGGGACTACACGCCCTGGTATTTTCCACGATTCACCGTATCGGGAGCGGGATCAGCTTCACCGTACGGAAAGGAGGTCAGCTTCACCGTACGGAGATGATTCTAATATTCAGTCAGAAATTTTCCTACACATTTGAACTGAGGTATATTCATCACCAATTTGTGTCGTCACTAGTTTATCGACCAGTTCATAAATGGACCATTCAAGTGTTAATCACGAAGCAGTCTTGAATCTCAGTAAGTAAAAGGGTCGGGAGCCATGCCCGGAATATTTGGAAAAGCAGGACCGCGGTTCTACAGATTCCAACTGTACATCTACCCAACTGTCACGACCAAACTGACACGAGCATACGAATATTTCGCAATATTGTCACGACAAAACTGTTCCCGAACAAAACTCACATCATTAAAACTGTCACCGCACAAACTGTCACTACCCAACTCTCCTGAATCTCTATTCGACACGTGCAGAAATCTTCACGAACAAAACTGTCACGGTCTCAACTGTATTCTGCGCAACTGTAACGCAGCAGAATAGTCCCCGTCTACACTGTCAGGGCGTCTACTGTATTCTACACCAACCGTCACCGTCCCAACCGTCACCGCACAAAACTGTCACCGGCAAAACTGTCACCGCGCCAAGGCGCGGTAACTAACTCACATTGGTATAAGCTGAACTCGTCGATAAGAGCGCTCGGGCTGCTTCACCAAACGCGGCGCAATAGCGCGCGATATTTCGTGCGTGTCCGCTATTACCGATCGCTGAGCACAAGTAAGTTCGCGTAGTGCGAAGGCTATGGTTGAGACGACAGCGGCGAATGACGTAAGTATTAGCGGACACGCACGAAATATTACGCGCTATTGCGCCGCGTTTGGTGAAGCAGCCCGAGCGCTCTTACCTACGGGTACAGCGTCTACGAGTGTGAGTTGGGTAAATCTCGCGTTAAGCGGTGACGGTTGGTGCTGTGTACAGTTTTGCCCGTGACAGTTTTGCCGGTGACAATTGCCGCCGTTACAGTTGCTGCGGTGACAATTTAAGCGGTGACAGTTTGAACGGGGACAAATTAAACGGTGGTTGTTTAGACGGTGACAATTCAGACGGTGACAGTTTAGATGGTGAAGGTTTAGACCGTGACAGTTTAAACGGTGATAGTTTTGTTCGTGAAGATTCTGCACGTGTCCAATAGAGATCGGGGAGAGTTGAGTGGTGACAGTTTGTGCGGTGACAGTTTTAATGGTGAGAGTTTTGTTCGGGAACAGTTTTGTCGTGACAATATTGTGAAATATTCGTATGCTCGTGTCAGTTTGGTCGTGACAGTTGGGTAGGTGTACAGTTGGAATCTGTGGAACCGCGGTCCTGCCTTTGGAAAGATAAGGTCAACTTTTTGGAATGCGTAAAGACTTATTAGCGTGGCCAATGAGCCTTAGCGCGTTGGGTTTTGTTTCAACTAGGGTGGGTCAACTAGGGTTGGGGGTAAAATATCGAAACGACCAATTTGTGGAATGGCTGAAATCTGGAGTTTTAAAATTAACGAACATTCAACTATAGAAAGGTTCATCTTAAAGAGGGCTTGGTTAATTCAGACCTCGTGTGATCAGCGCAGATTTGCCGAGAAGCGTGACGACGGAAAGTCATATTAATGACTTTCATGAATGAATACATTAATAAAAAAATCTAAAAACTATAGTAATTAATTTAACCAAACACTATATATACGCCAATCTATTTGAAAGACTAATTAAAATAACGACTACGTATCGTTGTTTAAAATAAACTTTTATTTCATTCGGTGCACGAAGATATACACGGAACGTTAACAATTTCATCCAACTGGAAAGAAAGTATGTTTGAAAGATTTTGTGGCTGAAATCGCTTGATTCCCATAAGCACATTTTATTGAATTTCATTTTATGTGTTTAACTATCATACAGCTGGATGACGATAAAAATAAGTTCGCGATTTCACTTTTAGACAAGGTTACGTAACATCGATATATAAGCCATTGACGTTTTGAGTATCTGAAATAATGAAAATTATGTTTTCCTATAAATTTATTAGTACGACCATAAATCCTTACGTCAGTAAATTGAGGCAGAGAAAATATGTATAATCGGCCAGCAGTCAGTTTTAAGGGTTGTTGCGCCCGACCCATACAAATAATCAAGTACTTTCGATAATTCGGTGACATGTTGTACCAATAGCATTCATAATAAGCGGCGTGCACGTTCATGCTCTGCATGGAATAAATATTATACCTTTCAATTCAACGAATAATTACGAATATAATTGGGAATACAACGAACACGTTTTTACCTCATGAATGAGATATTCACCGATGATGCAGTAATATAGGATCAGTAGAAGAATGACCATGATGTAACTGATGAGGAAAAAAAAATCAGTCAAAGACACCGTGAGCGATACCTGCGAAAAAAGACAAAATGTATTCGAAACATCGACGACAAAGCTGGATACGTCGAATATATTTCTTATTAGATTGTTTTCCCGGCATATACAGTAGGTCAAAAAAGTATTCATACACCTTGTTTTTTTGCGATAACTTCATAGACCAAAGCGATACGCAAAGTAAGCCAATTTTATTTAATAGTACATCAGGTACAGAGATAAACTGCAAATGGAGAATTTCTTCCCAGGAATAATAGAAGAATTATGCAAAAAAAACGAAAATTTTCGGGCCAAAAAAGTATTCGTACACTTACGATTGAGCTACTAAACCTCGATATTCAATCACGGACGGTCTGACCTCTGCGTACACTGTAAACAAGTCTTCGTTTAGACAATGGTTTTGACCTATTCCATGCGGTAGTAGATCTTCAAGCTCTGAACAGACATGATGGCAAAGAAAAGCGAAATATCAATATCCATGCGTGATAGAGTGATTTTTCTTCGGAAACGCGGTGAAAGTTATCGAAAAATTAGTAAAGAACTAAATCTAAGTTTCGCAACAGTGCAATATATAATAAAAAAATACGAAAGAATAAACAGCACAGAAAATAAGCCACGAACCAGTCGACCGAGAATACTAACGTTACGAGAGCGTCGGAGTATTGTTACGGAGGTTACAAAAAAACCGTTCACAAGTGCTCGCAGTTTAGCGAATGATGTCGCGTCAACATCGGGGAAGAGCGTGGGTCCCCAGACTATTCGAAACGTTTTGCATTCTGCCCAAATATACGGCAGAACTGCCGACAAAAAACCATTAATTACGTAGGTTTTTGCGAAACCTAAACGTTTTTCTCGATTTATATTATTATATAAATCGAGAAAAACGTTTAGGTTTCGCAAAAACCTACGTAAAAAAATCTATAGAATTTTGGAAACGTGTCGTATTCTCAGATGAATCGAAGTTTAACATCTTCGGGTCCGATGGAAAAAAATTCGTCTGGTGGAAACCAAATACCGAGCTCCAGCAGAAAAATTGAATACCGACTGTAAAGCACGGCGGAGGAAGCGTCATGGTTTGGAGCTGTATGGGATATTATGGCGTTGGTAATCTGGCTTTTATAGATGGTACATTGAATGCCCAGAAGTATATCGACGTGTTGCGCAGCAATTTGAAAGCGAGTGTAGATAAAATGGGCCTGGATGAAAATGTCTACTCCCAACAAGATAACGACTCGAAATATACTGTCATGACAACGAGGGAATGGGTACTCTATAATGTCCGCAAACAATTGATTATACCACCACAATCTCCGGACATCAATCCTATTGAAAATTTATGGCACTTGGTGGATGTAGAAATTAGAAAAAGAAAAATAACAAACAAATCCGATCTCCAAAGAGTGCTTTTAGAAGAATAGACGAAAATAGCAAAAGAAACAACGCAAAAGCTAGTAGAATCCATGCCTAAGAGACTCAAGGCGATAATTGAAGCAAAAGGGATGCACACTAAATATTAGTTATAATTAAAAACTATGATGATGTAGGTTTTCACTATAATTGTAAGTGTATGAATACTTTTTTTGCCCGAAAATTTTCGTTTTTTTGGCATAATTCTTCTATTATTCCTAGGAAAAAATTCTCCATTTGCAGTTTATCTCTGCACCTGATGTACTATTCAATAAAATTGACTTTCTTTGCGTATCGCTTATGTCTATAAAGTTATCGCAAAAAAGCAAGGTGTATGAATACTTTTTTGACCCACTGTATATTGAAAATAATATCGTACCACGAGTATGTTATAACATATAAGCCCCATGAGCCCCGTCATGAGAAGGAGTTCTACCAGTAGAACATAATTGAAAATGTTTGCGAGGCTTGTAGCAGTTCTGTTAAAAATTGAATTATTCGGTTTTTTTTTAAATAATTTTATTGCCAGTATTTATTTATTGCTCTTTGTGTATCGCTATATTTTCGGAAAAAGAAAGAAAATAGTTAAATTTGAGACAGTCTTCTAGTCTAAACGAGAATTTTTTTCGAGGTTAAAACAAATTCATGGGGGTACTATTAAATATTTCAACATCGGTCTTTTTTTCACTGACTTATTGATACTTGCAGTTATTCTGCAAATGTTTTCGAGTATACCAAAAATAAATTCCAGACGTTCTACTCGTTTGAAACAAAAAAACCATAAAGATTATTGATCAATATGAGTATGACTATCGCATGAGCCTCTAGAATTTCGAAAAAAAAAATCGCAACATGGCGACCTTCTAAACAATGTCTACGGATTTTTTAATTTTTTTGTTATCTTTGAAAAACCATAAAAAAATGTCTCATATTTTTTTCATCAAAATGTTAGAGGTTTATGCGATAGCTATACTTGTGCTGATCAATAATCTTTTTTTTTTTGTCCCAGATGAGTTCAACGGCGGGAATCATGGTCACAGTCGCCATGGAATCATGGCAAGTTGAAACCGCGTAGCACCCTTAATTTATTTTTATTCTAATCGAAAAAATTTACAGAGTATCTGCAAGTGTCAGTAAACAAGTGGACAAAGGGCGATGTTAAAATATTTAATAGTACCTATGAATTTTTTTTTATCTCGAAAAGAAAATTGTCGTTTATACTAGAAGACTGATTGCCCT
Organism: Oxytorus armatus; assembly: GCA_958009045.1. Taxonomy (NCBI): domain Eukaryota; kingdom Metazoa; phylum Arthropoda; class Insecta; order Hymenoptera; family Ichneumonidae; genus Oxytorus; species Oxytorus armatus. Next base: position 25,563,222 of record OY253750.1, on the reverse strand, counting down.
TTTTATTTTCGGTAAAGAGGACATTCGATCCCAATTTACTGTCGCCCACATCTTCTCGTTATGGGGTTCATTACTCACTCGATGATCTCGTTGTGTTTGATAACTATGTGACGGAAAGCAATATCTGGCTGACGATAATCGTTCGACAGGTCCGACGAATTGATCTTACGTATTCGGTGCGCCAGAATAGCCAAATCGCCAGCAACGTGTGCCGTCAAACTACCGATAAAGCAACTTGCCAATCCATTGATATGGTAATAATATAGGACGGGAGCCAGCGAAAGATATGCGAAGGCGTAGGTAGGTGAGTCCGTAATTTCGTAAAACAGTCGCGCTCGAGATGGCAAGACGAAGGGAATTGTCTCATTTTGCAATACTATCAAAATAAAAAGAAGGAACCTGCAATTATTTTTCCAATTCCACTTATCAGCTTTAAAAAAATTTCGGTGGTGTATACAGTCCGAGTCATGAAGTATGATAGGAGTGCCACTGAATAAAAATGTTCATTACAGATCCAGCAATACGCTTGGGAATATTCGAAAAATAGAGCAACGATACTTCACCTCGCAAATAACCTTGAAATATGTTTTGTGTTTTCGTTCATGAAACGTGCTAGTGTAGAAAAATTTTCGATTGCGTTCGCTCTTTGTTCCCGTATGTATACGCCTTGTGTGTTGTGTGTTGACGGGAGCGAGTGACTATGCGAGATAGCGAAATGATGAACACGGCTTCGCTGGTACGTATAGCCCAGTAAAAAAGCAAGAAAGGTAGCACTTTTTAGCTCCGAATCCGCAAACTTGATGTAAAGGTAATTCGATGACGCTGAATCGAATGGTGGTAATTTTTTTGCAATCAACCCCCGAGAACATTGCGAAAAAGGCGATTAAAGGGTAAAAAAGTCGTTTAATTCAGAATCTAATAACTTTAGCGAAAAAAGTTTCAAACAAAAGTTGTTGGGGATAAAAAAATACATAAAAAAGAATTCTATGTTATTTTTCGTATTTTAGAAAACAAGAGAGAATAATGCGAAGAAACCTTGCATTAAAGGGCGCCCCCAAGTTTCAAATTTTAAAAAATATATTAAACTGGTATATATCTTGAATTTTTTTCCTACATATTCTTTAGTAAAAGTTAATCTAACTTTGCAGAGAATTATTTTTTATTATTCCTTGTATAACTATCAGAAAATTACGATTGAATATTAACAAAATACGAGTTGAGAAACTCTGTTAGAAAGAGACGTACATTTGGCTATGCCGTACGCACTCATCGGAGGTTAGGAGATTCTCTCTATCGTTCAACGCATGCGTCGATATTCCGTCAGCGTGAAAGCATGAGTGTGTAGCGTCCATGCGCGCACTGTGTGTGTGTGAGTTATGTGTGTGTGGATTATTTCTGGCACTGAAAAATTGAAACGGCTACTCGAGAACTATTTGAGCCACAATAGCCCAGTCGCCATATACATTTGGAAATGCAAATGCATATACCATAAACGCAATATCATAGTGTCTGACGCAAAACCGCAATAGCCTATGAGAGTCGCGCCTTTCCGTTGGAATCTTCCTTGGAATTGGCTGTCGCAGTTTTGCGACTGACGTAAAACCGAAAAAGCCAATTACAAGAAAGATTCCAGCAGAAAGGCGCGACTCTCATAGGCTATTTCGGTTTTGCGTCAGACGCTATGATATTGCGTCCGGTTCAGAATCGCCCCTCAGGTCTCTGTACAGAAGGTTCTCATGCTGCCGCTATCTCTGTCTCCCTTATTTTCTCTCTGTCTCTGTCATACTTATTGACACGCATGCGCAAAAAGCATTGCAACGAGTACGAGAGAGACAGATATACCTTCCCTCCTTTACTATCTCAGTGGTGCTTCAATTTTTCCTTCAAAAATATGTCTTTTTCTCTCTAATTTGCGAAGATACCAAAAATTACATACAATCCTTTTTTGTGTATTTTTCTGTCCCCAACAACTTTTGTTTGAAACTTTTTTCGCTACAGTTATTAGATTCTGAATTAAACGATTTTTTACCCTTTAATCGCAATTTTTGATTGCAAAAAACTTATCACCATTCGATTCAGCGTCATCGAATTACCCTTACATCAAGTTTGCGGATTCGGGGCTAAAAAGTGCTACCTTCTGGCCTAGTAGAAGCGAAAAAAATGTAACGTCCTGTGATGGATACCGGAAACGATAGTCTAATGCGGAAAAGTGCGTGACTAAGTCGAACAACGACCACTTCAGTGATCCCAAAACAAGGAATAAATAATATTAAATAATTACCCACAAGCGTGGACGCGCGGTCGGCGCGCGACTCTTAGTCCAGTCATTATATACATTTGGAAATGCATGTGAACTGAAATAGCTGATTTTTGGATATTGTGTGTGTGGGGGGGGGCTTAGAAAAGCTTAACTTCAAATTGTCGACCAAGATTTCCTATGTGCGTTCTCCGCCAGCTTGAAATAAGTGTTAAATTTTGTTTTGTTGCAATAACCCGGCTCTCCGTCGAGATACAAAAATTGCGAGAGGATACTTTTTTGTTGCTTCGTTTACGCTCTACAATTTAGGTCATATACATTTTTCACCTACCATTCATCGTTGTTGAGATATCGAACGAGAAAGTAAAAAATTCAGGTAGTGAAACTTGTTTTTGGCTGTACGCACTTATATACACACATGTATATAAATCGTCAGGCGAGCATATATATATATATATAAATATTTATATATATATTTTCATATTTTTGCTAACTTTTTTACTAACTTACTTTTTTCTTAGATACTTTTTTACGTGAATTTGACAAAAAACTGTAAAATTATATTCAACAATCTTTACAAATATTTTGGTGGTTTTTGTAGAAAAAAAATATTTTTACTTTCTCGTTCGATATCTCAACAACGATGAACGGTAGGTGAAAAATGTATATGACCTAAATTGTAGAGCGTAAAAGAAGCAACAAAAAAGTATCCTATCGCAATTTTCGTATCTCGACGGAGAGCCGAGTTATTGCAAAAAAAACAAAATTGAACACTTATTTCAAGATGGCGGAGAACGCACATAGGAAATCTTGGTTGACAATTTGAAGTTAAGCTTTTCTAAGCCCCCCCCCCCCCCCCCCACACAATATCCAAAAATCAGCTTTTTCAGTTCACATGCATTTTTAACCCGTTTTTTTCAACGTAATGACAGGACTATCTGGCGATCACCGAAATTACCCAGCTCCGTCCGCAGTCACAACATGAATTGGTGACCGCTTAGCCGTGCACTGACTGGCGCGCCAACTGCTGAGCGAGAGGCGGTTTCATTGAGTTTCTGATGTAGCATATCCCTGCGCGCGCTGAAAACCGAGTAAATTTGAAAAAATATTGTAAAGGTTATATGGTTGAAAAAAAATTTAATTGTTGATTTAACATTTTTTATTAACTTTTCAACTATAAGAAAATTTTTTTTTTAATTAAAAAAAAAAATTAACATTATTTTTTACGGGAATGAATGAACTACTGATGAAAACCATGGCGCCTCCTTGTCGACATAACCTCACCAAAAATTATCCAATCTTAAAAATAAAAAATGAATGTAATAAAATAATGTAGTAGTAATAGTCTGACGGTGGGAATTTTTTTTTTTTTAATAATAAAGAAATTACAGTATTTCAAACTTTAGTACGCAATTAACAAAAAAAAAATAGTGTTTAATAATTAATACAAAATTGACCAATCTAAAAATTAAAAAAACCTCTCGTCAGACTATAGAGAAAATAATTATCATGATACAAATAAAAAGAGGTTAAAAATATTAAACATTGACTGAGTTATCGTGCTGACGTTTCATTTCATTAGTAGTCCATTTATATCCGTAAAAAATAATGTTAATAAATTTAAAAAAAATAAAAAAAAAATTTTTCTTATAGTTGAAGAGTTAATAAAAAATGTGGAATCAACAATTTAACTATTTTCACCATATAACCTTTATAATAATTTCTCAAATTTACTCGGTTTTCAGCGGGCGCAGGGGTTTGTGAGCCATTAATACAACTAAAACTCAGTTAAAACAGAGACATCTGTATCGACACAGGTTTTCCGCAGTTTCCTTGTGCACATGGCAAACGCGATACAGCGTATAAAGAAGTCTGCGAGCGCAATGAAGTTAGGTTAGCTTAGCGAAGTGCAGGCACGGAGTGATAGGGGGAAAAATAGAAAAAATGGAATTAGGAAGGGTTAAACGTAAAAATGCACAACGCATTTTTACATATGACCCTTGGAACAAAAGTGGAACAAAAAAAATGTTAAAAAATGAAATAATATTTAATAGTAATTCCAATATAATTACCAGCTCTGACTATACCCTCGATGGGTTTTACGTAATACAGAATAATAGTAGCCCAGCTGAAACAGCTAGCTGTTATTAAAAAAAGTCTTCCCTTGTCATTGTAAGACAAGTACAATTCTTTCTCCGTTTGATCCATGTACATGTCTTCGGTAAGAGCCGAGTGAAATTGTTTGACAATTCCTCGAAGGACAGTAGAGTGTCTTATCGCAATCATCTTGCACGCAGTCAAGGTTTGCGACGAGCTCTCGAGTAGATTTGCAATTATTTGCGAAAAATCGCCGCAAACATTGACGAAGTCCGCAATCGTTAATGCGCTGACACAGCCGAAATACAGAGCGCCTACGTAAAATTTCAAAAAGGTCTCTTCCAATGGCCATATACCACCGATCGTGAAAATTCGTTTGTACCATAAGTACACCGTTCTACCACGTTTGAAATTTTTCTGAAAATCTTCTCACATTAACCTTTCGCCGTGGCAAAAAACTGGATTTTTTTTCCTTCTTGTTGAATCCAATAATACGAGTAAAAAGTGTATATCATGCAATGATTTAATCTCCACTCACCGGCATGATTAGTCTGTTCAATCCTGTTCCTGTGGCTAATTCAGGACGAACGCTGTCCCCTAACGATCATTCGGCAAATAAAATGAAAAAATAAAAATGGAAAATGACCCAAGATGATCATCAAGCTCTATATCTTTGCTTCTGTAATAATAAAAATGGATGCAAACGAGCAACAGAGACACACGAATATACTTCGTAGACTAAACTCCAACACTTATTCCACGTTTTTCCGTAGGTTTGGGTATAGTTTTTCTTGCATCTCCTTGAATATGTGATTCGAAGTGTTTAAACGTGTTTATGTCAAATCATGAACGAAAATTGCCTCGCCATGATTGTCAAATAAATACAGAGAAAATGCCCTAAAATTATGTGAAAGTTGTATATAGCATCGCTTCTATATTGAATGTACGGGAGCGACCACCTATGCGCAATCGGACTCTATTATAGACTAATAGACTCTCTTATAGATTATTAGACTCTTTTATAGCCTATTATTATTCCGTTATTTATACGATACGAAACGGAAACTCTATTCATGATTACTCCTTCAATATGTTATGCTCTATATTCAGAGCGTTATTTCGGGGCATGCGCGATTTGAGAAACTTCTCAGTTGTGCTTTAACACTTGAATCATCGTGACTATAGACCGGAGAAGCCCCGTCCCAGTGAAACATCATTCTGAAGTTCGAAAAAACATTACACGGCGGTTTTCAATAAGTATGAACAAAAGGAATAATATATAGGTACAAGGTACAAAGAGACATTAGAAACATAAACATTGCTTCCTTAATCTTCTATCGTATTCTACTGAAAGGTTACGAACAGGGATGAAAACTACTGCAGTAGCAATTGAATGCGCAACCCTCAGATGGCAGGGGACGGGGTTAAAGTGAAAATCTTTTGTCGGGACTAGTGCAAAAATTGTCGGACCGATTGGGCTCATTTTTATCGTCGATGTATTATTAAGGTATTACTATTGCGAAGGGCCGTATTTTGTGGGCGCATAAGTAGGACCCTACTCAATCGATCGTAAATTCGACCGATTTGTCAAAAAAATTAGTTATAATCAATCATTATAAGTAACGACAACCTTGAATGGAAAATTTATTAGAAATTGCGTCTATTTTTAAGTTTCAACATTTTTTCGTAAATTGGCTGAAAGGACGATGTGGCAACGCCGCACGAGCGCCTCACGAACCACCGTGGCTAGGCGGCCCTGCGATAGCTACAAATGTAAACAATAGCATGAGTGAAAAGTGTAAATTAACAGAAGATATTTAGTGTCACTATTGAAAGTGTAACCATGAGTGACAGAAGACATAAGATTCGGATGGAGGCTGGAATAAACAAGGGGCAATTTGTGAACATAAGAAAAAAGCAGCGCTTGGAAAAAATCATCAACGCCTCCACAAAATGTGTCAGTGAGGTTAGAGAAACAGATATAATTGAACGAGTAATCAAACGAACGTCAAGGAAATTAGTAGTTCGATTATAATTAATGTTTTTAAGGAACCTCATATTCCAAGTGAGCCAGATTTTGGTATTTTGGTATTGGTATTTGGCTGGTATTGGAGAAGCCCAAATTAATACAATTTTATCAGCAATCAACATCTCAACACTCTCTCCCGCTATGTTGAAAAGATATGAGCGTATCGTATTAATGCAGAAATGATGAAAAAAACCTACGTGCAACTTGATGAAGAAGGTGTTCGGTTGTTGCTCGGAGAATCTGTGCAAGGCAAACCCCGGGTGACAAGAAATGTTAAAATTCTACGAGTTATCACTGACCAACTCGCAGGTTGGCAAAGTAAACAGAACCAAGAATCCCTATAGATGTATCATTTATAATTAATATATTATGTGATAAAAGCTGTGAATTTGTTTGCAATAAATATACGTATATTTATATTTTAAAGTTTGGTTTCATATTTTTTTAGGTTATGTCATATATTGCCTTTATATTTCATGAGACACTCACAAAATATAAACGTATATATATATATATATATATATATATATATATATATATGTGTATGTGTGTGTGTGTGTGTGCGCGATCAGCTGACTCGAATCGAGAGCAGACCAGTTTGCGGTGTTGTCAGACATAACCCCTTGCAGATCGCGGTTCCAAAAATCCTTCCGCTTGTGAGATTTTTGTGAGTTTGAACATTTATATTTTTTTTAAACATTCGGTTGGACCCTGTTTTTATTGTAATTTCGGATTCTTCAATATTTTTTTGATGCGTAGAGCAGTTTGCATTGGGCATAAAGTGTCGTTTGGTTTATGCATTTTCAAATAGAAACGTGGCGAGCATGTAATCTTCGTATAGTGGTGTATAAATTTAGCGACTTTCAAAGCCGTAATATTTGGATAAATATTCGGCAACTTGGCTTGAAATTTTCACAGTATAACTGGATGTATCTGTACTTTATTTTAGGGAAAAATCAGTCAATTGTTAAGTGTTCGATATCGTGGAAGGAATACCTTAACGAGGGCCTATAACCTCGTGAAAAGAAATTGGCGTTATCGTTGCCCGGAAACGGTAGGGACGTGCATCGTCGAAGTGCCAATTTTCAAATTCGTCGAATTTTCGCGAAAACGTGCGAAGATATCCGTTTTCCACTTCAAACACCCAGTACTGTTTATATATAGTATATAAAACTTGACGTAACGATTCTCAAGGGAGATGAAACCAATGGAGTTCGATGCAACACCGAAGCAATAATAAAAAGTTTGCGGCACATTCATCTACTACAGAGATATAGGTGAAGCTGCGAGAGAAATCGAGAATATCTATATGTGACAGAGTGCTATTAAAAAAGAAAAGAAGCGACCTCTGTTACACTTTGATTTCTCAGTGGATTTGTTCGAGTGTTATTACGTGAAACTGAGAAAAAACGAATGAAAGAAAAGTGTAAAAAAAAAATTGATCGTGACAAACATTCTCACTGCACTCCTGACAATAAAACGGAAAGCCTTTTTTTTCTACTCGGTGAGTTTGTCTCAGCTTTTTTTCGCAGTCTGCCGTAGGTTATCATTTCCACATTACGTACCTATTTCCATGATCGTTCCCGCGGGAAAACGCGAACGTAAATATGCGTTGAAGGGTACATTTGTGTTCTGAGTGGAGAACCGGGAATGTGGCACCAAAAAATTTCCCATACTCCGAACACTTTCTGACACGGACGGATGGGAGAGACTATTTTCATTGCGAAAAAAACTTCGAAGATTACGTTGTGAAATGTTAACAATTATTTTTTTAATTCCACTTGATCCACGATTACTCGTGCGATATAATCCGCAATTTCTTTGCCATACTTCACCAAGTCTTAGTATAATCATGCACAAGCGGTTCTCGTTGCATTACGAGGCGCGAACACATCATGTATAAGCACATTTTTTTCTAAATTTGATTTTCTAGACTCTTGGACGATTTTAAGCAGTCCGACATGAATGAAAAATAATAACATGTTCACGAGACCACAGCTTTTTGGGAGAGGTAGTATATCAAAAATAAAAGTTACAGGGGAAGCGGATTGAAAATATTGGCACGTTAAGGGAAAAAATAGGGTTAGACAGTTAAAAAAATCGATTTTTTTTTATTTCATAAATTGTTAGTAAAACTATTGAAAAATATGTTCCCAAAATTTTAAATGAAAATTCCGACTCGTTCTATTGTAATAAGCCATTAAAGTGAGTAGCTCTACTTCAGGTCCCGAGCGCGCCACGTGTTTCAAACTCGTTTTTCTGAAAACGACTTTTTTTTAACTTGCGTACACGCTAATTTGAAAAGTTTTCAACCAATCGTTTTGAAAATTGGCAGTTACTTTCTTCATAGTATTGCGCTCTACATGAACCTAAAATCGGAATATTATCATTATTTAAATTTTTTTTTTTTTTCAAATAAAGTCGTAAAAAATGGCAAAAAATCATGCTTTTTTATTTTGACCACTGTAAAAAATTCAATTTTCTATTTTTTTGATAGCATTTAGGTTCATATAGACGAAAGACATATAATAAAAGTAAATTCCAACCTCGTTTGATTTCAGATGAAAATTGCGGCTTCCAGAATGTACGCAAAATGCTGAGTCTGATTGTGACCTGCAATATGCGGTCTCTAATATTTTCGGTGTTTTTCAAGGAAATTCTTCGAAAATTTTATAGTATATACTTAAATATATGTATAAAATATTCTCAAAGTTTCAATAAATTATATTCACTTTTTATACTATAAAAAAATTCATGAAAATCATTAAGAAAGTGCTGTCTTAACCCTAAGAGGGGACTCTTAACTCAATGAGATCACTTTCATGGAACGTTTACACAATGGTACGACGGAAAATAAAGAGGGACATTATCGTCTTACCTGAGACCCGAGACATAAGGTTAAACGTGCTTTGTTAACGGAATTCAATAATTAATCGAGTCGAGAGCCACTGGCAACGTGATTCGACGATGGTTCCTCGTTGATACCGATAAAGTCCTAACACACATAGATATATCCGCTAAATGTATATACCAATGAATAAAAAGAACGAGGAGAGCGAAACAATGAAGAGAAGTGAAGAAAATCACGAATGCCCACTCGAGAGTAAAAGGGTTCGTGCCATATAGGTTAAAAGCAGTTGATGGCGGAGAGAGAAACGTGATAAATAAGAGAAGTAGCGGGCACGTTACCGAGGAAACGTTCAATATTTATCCGGGGCCATAAACTTTTTGCGACGCGCAAATATCTCGGGATTGATCTGTCGGCGACCACGGGAGCGTATTGCCTCGGTGCGATTTCATTTACGTTCCTTCTTCCACCCCACTTCATAGTAATTTTTTATTTTATTCTACTGTTCTTTTCACGGTGTCACCAACGAGATGGGACATTCGGGAAGAGATATAAACGGCCTAAAAAGGTTTTCCACCGCAGAACGAGAAAAATTGTTGTAATACCTTCGTATTACGGACTAATCAATTTTTATCTTCTCCTGTTGGGAATAATGGTAATGGAATAATAGGAATGGAAATAATTTCAGCACCGGCCAAGAACTCTGCTACTAAATAACGGTGCTAAATATCTTTGACTCTCGATTACTCGTCTGTGGTCTCAAAAATCCCAACCAAAATTCAGCTCGTCTAATTGGTTTTTGCTAATTTTTATCTTCTTCTTGAATTGCCCTCTCGGGCTCGAGAGCCAGGTCTACTTTTACATCTTGGTAACCGTCGGTTATCTTTTTTCAACAATTTTTTTAATGCCATCAAAAAATTATTGTCGAATTCAACTATACATCTTATACATATAAAGTGATTTTACTTGTTGAACGTTAGACTTAATTACAATATTATAGAAGCATCCGTTCCGTATACTTGCTTTTTAATCAGGATTTAAAAAGTGAAAGGAAAAAAAAAGTTTTTCGTAGAGTTTTTCACGGAATCGTGATAAGGCGATAATATCTCGTTAATTCGTGAATCTTCGTTTATTCAAGGTGAAACGCGAGAAGGAAGGAAAAAAAAGAAGAGAAATTGAAGGAATTGTTGAGCGAAAAATAGATTCAAGGTATAATTAACTCGAGAAATCTGGAAAATCTCAAGGCGGAAAGAACCCAATCGTTCCATCTTTTTCACACTTGTATGGTCTTCTCGAAACTTCGCTATACTATAGCTCGACTACGGTAGTCGAGCTTTGGGCATTGGGTAGAGTGTACGGGGAAAGAGCTTTTCTTTTCAATTGCGTCGCGCTTCTTTCTCTCTTGGAGATCTTTTTCTCTAGGCATTTCGGCGCTCTAGAAATTCTCTTTTTCTCGTGCTTTCCCCGAGGAAATCGAGCTTTACGGTCTTTTCTTATACGCTAGCGTCTAATTTTACGGAAGGTATTACTTGCCTGTTATATATATATATATACACGCGGTTCCGGACCAACGCACCATTTTAATGACCAAGGATGAAAAATGATTCGAAGCATACAAATTATTTAAACGAGTAAAAAGACTTTAAGGTAGTAGTCTGGTAACTTAAGCCGATTTTCATGTCTTTTTTGGAGGCCGTTTTTTTGTAGGAAAATAAAAATGAATCGTTTTGGATATTTGGGATGTTTTTATTGACATATGAAAGATACAAAAAAAAATGTTTTTGAACAAATTTAATAGTTCATTATTATTATTATTATTGATCGAATTTGGCACTTTGAAAAAAAAGCGCGTGGGTGACCCCGGTGATTTTGGCTCTTGATGTTATTTGAAATGAAAAATTCTTGATAATTCTGAATCTATAGACATGTCATTCTGGTCGGCACTACTGAAGTTAAATTTCTTTTTATTTTACAACCCCTTCTTTGCTAAAATAAAAGGACTTATTTTTCCAAAGTCCGCGATTTTGTTATTGATCCATGAAATTTAACTTCAGTAGTTCCGACCAGAATGACATGTCTATAGATTAAGAATTATCAAGAATTTTTTATTTCAGATAACATCAAGAGCCAAAATCACCGGGGCCACCCACGCGTTTTTTTTTTTGAGGTGCCAACTTCGATCAATAATAATAATAATAAACTATTAAATGTTTTCAAAAAAAAATTTTTTTGTATCTTTAATATGCAATAAAAGCATCCTAAATATCCAAAACGATTCATTTTTATTTTCCTACAAAAAAACGCCCTCCAAAAAAGACATGAAAATCGGCATTAGTTACCAGACTACTACCTTAAGGAAGGAAATAGGGTTAGACGGTTCAAAAAATCAATTTTTTTTTATTTCATAAATTGTTAGTAAAACTATTGAAAAATATGTTCCCAAAATTTTAAATGAAAATTTCGACTCGTTCTATTGTTATAAGCCATTAAGGGGGGAAATAGGGTTAGGACAGCGTTTTCCCAATGATTTTCATGAATTTTTTTATACTATAAAAAATTAATATAATTCATTGAAACTTTAAGAATATTATATATATATATTTAAGTATATACTATAAAATTTTGAAGAATTTTTTTAAGAATTTCCTTGAAAAACACTGAAGATATTAGCGACCCCATATTGCTTGTTTTTCTTGGTACTATTTTTTCAAACGCGTTTTTCTGAAAACGACGTTTTTTTAACTTGCGTACACGCTAGTTTGAAAAGTTTTCAACCAATCGTTTTGAAAATTGGCAGTTACTTTCTTCATAGTATTGCACTCTATATGAACCTAAAATCGGAATATTATCATTATTTAAAATAATTTTTTTTTGGAAATAAAGTTGTAACAAATGGCAAAAAATCATGCTTTTTTGTTTTGACCACTGTCAAAAATTCAATTTTCTATTTTTTTGATAGCATTTAGGTTCATATAGAAGAGAGACATATAATAAAAGTAAATTCCAACCTCGTTTGATTTCAGATGAAAATTGCGGCTTCCAGACTGTACGCAAAATGCTGAGTCTGATTGTGACCTGCAGGAAACGCTGACCTAACCCTATTTCCCCCCTTAACGGAGGAGATAGGTTTAGGACTACATTTTTGTAGTGTTTTTCATGCAATTTTTTGGCAAGAAAGAAATGTATATAATTTATTGAAACTTTGAGAACATTTTATATATATATTCAAATAAATATCGTAAATTTCTTGAAATATTTTTTAGGAAAATATGGGCTGCCAACCATCGGAGGTCACAATCAGACATAGCTGTTTGTGTACATTCCGGAGGCCACAGTTTTCATCTGAAATCGATAGGGTTTCAAATTCACTTTAAGGATATGTCTTTCTTCTATATGAACCTAACTTCCCTCCAAAAAATTGACCATTGCATTTTTTAGAGGTGTTTAAACAAAAGAGCATAATTGTACTTTTACTTTTATTTAAAATTATGCTCTTTTGTTTAAACACCTCTAAAAAATGCTAATATTGGCATAGGATTCACTGAAAATTATAACGATTCTTATATATATGACGGGCCATTTGCTACTAGGTGTAGCGATTAATAATGCTCACTTTTTCAATACATGGAATTACACATATATATTCGATTTTAAATGAATCCTATTTTATTGTATTGACAACAATCCTGAAAACTATGTCAAATTTTCTGAAGGTGTTCACATCGTCGATATTTTAATGCTCAAAAATGTCGAAATTCATGCTAAAAAAGTGCTATTACGGGGAAGTTTACAGAGTATTTACGGAGGTACAAAAACCTCTGATGTTCGAAGCGAATTAAAATAGTAGACGGGGATATGAGTCTGTCCGAGGTCTTATTTCGAAGACGCAGACATCTTCAACCTCATGGTCATCGGGTGTCGAAAGGGATTCACAGAATATTGCGGTGAAAAAAAGCCGAATTGCGAGACATTTAGAATTCCGTGAAAGAAGCGGTGAATAAAAGATCGGCAAGGGTGAAATATTCAGCGGCGGTTAGAAGGGGGGAGAGAGGGAATGTGGCAGATTACGGAAAGGAAAAGGAATCCGATGTGGGCAAAATAAAAGAAATAAAGAAAACGGTGGATAAAGAGGAGAAAGACACATAACGGGGGTGGCGAGAGGAAATGGAAACGAGAGCGAGCGACACCAAAAACGAGAGACTGGATCCAGTAAAACGAACCCGTGGAATCCCCAATCTGCAGTTTAACGCCCCGAGAAATACGCGCATTCGCGGTCTTCAATGTTCGTCTCACAGTCGACGAACACCTATATACTTTTATTCCGCTGAAATTTCGACCGTACTATTTCTGCAGCTTCTACTTCTATTGGATATGGGAAGCTAAATAAACGTAGAAATGCAGTAGATTATATTTCTTTTATCTTTGTTTTATTTCTACGAGGAAGGAGCGTCTGTTCTGTTCTAAATTCTACAAGAGACTAAATGCTGGTCATGAAAACCAAAAGAGTATTGCCACCCAATGACAAAAAGTGTTATGTACTATCGGAAGAATTTTAAGTATAGCATTTGAGACGCACGGGAACTCGAAACTTATAGGGTGCCATAAACAGAGTTGGCCGTGCCGGACAGACAGTCACGCTTATTACAGCAAGGCCCGCTCTCAGCTTAAGGGGGGAAATAGGGTTAGGACAGCGTTTTCTCAATTATTTTCATGAATTTTTCTATAGTATAGAATACGAATATAATTTATTGAAACTTTGAGAATATTTTATACATATATTTAAGTATATACTATAAAATTTTTGAAGAATTTTCGTGAAAAACACCGGGGATATTAGCGACCCCATATTGCAGGTCACAATCCGACTCAGCATTTGGCGTACATTCTGAAAGCCGCAATTTTCATCCGAAATCAAACGAGGTTGTAATTTACTTTTATTATATGTCTCTCTTCTATATGAACCTAAATGCTATCAAAAAAATAGAAAATTGAATTTTTTACAGGGGTCAAAACAAAAAAGTATGATATTTTGCCATTTTTTACAACTTTATTTGCAAAAAAAAAATTATTTTAAATAATGATAATATTCTGATTTTAGGTTCATATAGAGTGCAATACTATGAAGAAAGTAACTGCCAATTTTCAAAACGATTGGTTGAAAACTTTTCAAATTAGCGTGTACGCAAGTTCAAAAAAAGTCGTTTTCAGAAAAACGAGTTTGAAACACGTGGCGCGCTCGGGGCCTGAAGGAGAGCTACTCACTTTAATGGCTTATTACAATAGAACGAGTCGGAATTTTCATTTAAAATTTTGGGAACATATTTTTCAATAGTTTTACTAACAATTTATGAAATAAAAAAAAAATTAAATATAGCATTTGAGACGCACGGGAACTCGAAACTTATAGGGTGCCATAAACAGAGTTGGCCGTGCCGGACAGACAGTCACGCTTATTACAGCAAGGCCCGCTCTCAGCTTAAGGGGGGAAATAGGGTTAGGACAGCGTTTTCTCAATTATTTTCATGAATTTTTCTATAGTATAGAAAACGAATATAATTTATTGAAACTTTGAGAATATTTTATACATATATTTAAGTATATACTATAAAATTTTTGAAGAATTTTCGTGAAAAACACCGGGGATATTAGCGACCCCATATTGCAGGTCACAATCCGACTCAGCATTTGGCGTACATTCTGAAAGCCGCAATTTTCATCCGAAATCAAACGAGGTTGTAATTTACTTTTATTATATGTCTCTCTTCTATATGAACCTAAATGCTATCAAAAAAATAGAAAATTGAATTTTTTACAGGGGTCAAAACAAAAAAGCATGATATTTTGCCATTTTTTACAACTTTATTTGCAAAAAAAAAATTATTTTAAATAATGATAATATTCCGATTTTAGGTTCATATAGAGCGCAATACTATGAAGAAAGTAACTGCCAATTTTCAAAACGATTGGTTGAAAACTTTTCAAACTAGCGTGTACGCAAGTTAAAAAAAAGTCGTCTTCAGAAAAACGCGTTTGAAAAAATAGTGACCGCTCGGTTATACACGTGGCGCGCTCGGGGCCTGAAGGACAGCTACTCACTTTAATAGCTTATAACAATAGAACGAGTCGGAATTTTTATTAAACATTTTGGGAGCATATTTTTCAATCGTTTTACTAACAATTTATGAAATAAAAAAAAAATCGATTTTCTGAACTGTCTAACTCTATTTGCCCCCTTAAGCGTTTAAAATATGGACAATGTAAAAAGGAGTGTTAACTCTCCACACCGATTCGTTTTTTGAACTCGTAATTTATGCGTTAATTTCAACGACTTCTGTTCTAACTCATAAGCAAAAAGATGTTGCCAGATTTTTCGCACTGAAGTTGCGCGATCACAGGTTTTGGCCAGATTTACGCCAGGACATTGACCATTCGCCCGTCGAAAATGTCACAAAAATGATGGAAAACCGGTCGAAACCTGATATACGTCTTAACCGCTAAAAACCTGCCAAAAGTCTGCACAATGATAGTTACGTGTAGGAGAGACTGTGGGGGTATTTTTAACACTGTTTTGGGAAAAAAAATGTTCACGAAATCAAAGCTTCCTCTGTGAAGCTTCGATTTCGATTATCAGAATATCTGTTATTTATCTCATCATAATCGAAAATAAAAAATACAGCGGATGCCTCGTTCTTTTTTGAGATTGCAACGTCTTTAACATATTTTTCAAACGTCGTAGTCTGAAAAATTCCGGAAAACAAAGTATGTGGCAACTTCTCTAAATCGATTAAATATAAATCTAAACCGTAACATTGCTGTTTGGGGTGCACTTTCCCTGACGTGACAAAAAACGGTGTACGAGATCGAGAGATTGATGTACACGATACAGCATGTTGAATAGAGGGTAGACGGGATTCTCATATGTATTCATGTTTTCTTCGTGAATACTTTCCATTCGGCCCTTCGGCTCCTCCGTGGGGCATCGAAAGTTTTTACAATTTTTTTTTCCCTCTTATAAATGACGTTACTTAATATACTCACGTTCTCAGTGATTAATCAACGCCAGACGAGATTTATCCAGGTCGTAAAAAAAATTTGCCCCATCCGCGTTGTGCTCGTCGATCGAAAAGAAACAAGCTATTTTTTGTCTTTTTAATGTCCATTCCATGATTTAGATATAGTGTATTGGAAGTAATTTGTTTTTTATTCAACTGTATTGTATTAAATGAATAATTAAAATATACATTTTTTTTCAATAGCTGGATTCACTTTGAAAAACAGTTTATTTCAATAAATTACTAGTTTTGACACATTCCGTGACGTTTTTGTCATGTAGATATTTCGTCAATTCCATAGTTTGCTTCCTCATGGAGGAAACTTTATTTTTATGAACAAAAAAATCACGTTTTTATGGAGTACGAGCATGGTAGCAGGCATAAAATCATGTGCACATTTAACAATTTTTTTTTTATATGAAAAAGTGATTTAGTTATAAAACTAATTATACATCTATTTAGTATAAATATCAAGCTAATGGAAAATATTTTTTTTGTTTTTTTTTGTTATACAAAATAGCCGACAACTGATATTTGCTTTTGGCACGCGGCGCTCCGCGTCGTAACATTTGGCAACCAAAATTTTCTACCTAGAACAAAAAAGCTATTCTCGTTAATCTACATCAGAATATCTAGAGACGTACGTACGGAATTTCTGATTAATTCAAAACTTTCTATTTTATAAGCAGTTTTATACGAAATTTTTCGTTGGAAATTCACCTTTTAAGTTCAAATGTCTACAATATTCGAATAAAACAACATTTTTCAAATTCCGTATATACTTCTCTCGGTATTTTCATGTAAATTGACGAGAATTTTTTTTTGTTCTGTATCAAAAATTGTGGATGCCAAACGTCACGCTTCAAAAAAAAAGTTACCAAAAGCAAATACCAATAGTGGGCCATTTTGTATAAGAAAAAAAACAAATAAAATATATTTTACTAACTTGATATTTATACTAAATAGATGTGAAATTAGTTTTATAAATAAATCGCTTTTCATATGAAAAAAAATTGTTAAATGTGCACATGATTTTGTACCCACTACAGTGCCACACCCCTTAATATCAATGTCTTTAAAATGTTGCAAAACATCAAAAAATCATATTTATAAACAATGTCCAGATTGATGTGTATGTGTGTGTTTATGTAGGCGGGCGTAGATCCATATTCGAAAGGGGTGCAAAATTGAAACCACCTCTTTGAATTGATTCGAGCTTTCGCGGTGAAATGTTAAACACAACTAAATCAGTAAAGGCCCTAGGTTCACTACGCTTTTTGTAATAATTGACCATTTTCCTTGGATTCCATAAGATCCAAAGATGTATAAAAGCCAGAGATAAAGAGACTTTTGTTTTCGTGAAATTTTTGTTTCCGGTTATCAATGCCAATGTGTTCAAAATGTGTCAAAAGGCTGAAAACACACATTTACAAAAAAACAGTCTGAATCCGTAAGTGTGCCTGAGTGGTGTGTGATGAGGATGTAAAAACCAACATTTCATAGCATAGGAGTGGAATCCTCGATTGTGTGAAAATTATTCACGTGAGTGGATCTGCCAGATCCATTTGTGTGATATAATTTCCGTGAACATTGAAAAACTCGTTTGGAATTTACACAATTGAAAATTGTTCCAAAAATATCAGTTAAGAGCATAACTCGGGCAATTCTCGAGCTGTCAGGCTAAAACTTTCTACGTAACAAGACCACCATCAAATATTGCTGATTAAGGGGGGAAATAGGGTTAGGACGGCGTTTTCTCAATGATTTTCATGAATTTTTTTATAGTATAAAAAATGAATATAATTTATTGAAACTTTGAGAATATTTTATACATATATTTAAGTATATACTATAAAATTTTTGAAGAATTTCCTTGAAAAACACCGAAAATATTAGCGACCCCATATTGCAGGTCACAATCAGACTCAGCATTTTGCGTACATTCTGGAAGCCGCAATTTTCATCTGAAAACAAACGAGGTTGGAATTTACTTTTATTTAATGTCTCTCTTCTATATGAACCTAAATGCTATCAAAAAAATAGAAAATTGAATTTTTTACAGGGGTCAAAACAAAAAAGCATGATTTTTTGCCATTTTTTACAATTTTATTTGCAAAAAAAAAATTATTTTAAATAATGATAATATTCCGATTTTAGGTTCATATAGAGCGCAATACTATGAAGAAAGTAACTACCAATTTTCAAAACGATCGTTTGAAAACTTTTCAAACTAGCGTGTACGCAAATTTAAAAAAAGTCGTTTTCCGAAAAACGCGTTTGAAAAAATAGTACCAAGAAAAACAAGCACTATGGGGTCGCTAATATCTTCGGTGTTTTTCAAGGAAATTGAAAAATTTTTCAAAAAATTTTATAGTATATACTTAAATATATGTATAAAATATTCTCAAAGTTTCAATAAATTGTATTCATTTTTTATACTATTAAAAAATTCCTGAAAATCATTGAGAAAACGCTGCCCTAACCCTATTTCCCCCCTTAATGGCTTATAACAATAGAACGAGTCGGAATTTTCATTTAAAATTTTGGGAACATATTTTTCAATAGTTTTACTGACAATTTATGAAATTAAAAAAAATCGATTATTTGAACCGTCTAACCCTATTTCCCCCCTTAATGAATTTGAGGAAAATCGATCGTGACGATGAAAATTTACGGAATTTTGAATCTATACAAAGTTTCCTCAACGACGAAGCCAACATTGAAAAAGCATCTTGCTCATAGAAAAATTTTGCGAATGTGCGAACGTGATGGAGGAAATAATATGCAAGTTTCAATCTGCACTATTATTTTGTGCTATTTTTGATATTTTTTGACATCTTGCTATGCGTGGACGAAGGCTAAATACTGCGGAGGCCACACACTAGGAAGAGCTCGTTGTCTCATATCTCCATCTCAAGTACTGCGTAACATTATTTTTCATCGGTTAAGGTAGTAATCTTGTAACTTAAGCTGATTTTCATGTCTTTTTTGGAGGCCGTTTTTTGTAGGAAAATAAAAATGAATCGTTTTGGATATTTAGGATGTTTTTATTTACATATTAAAGATACAAAAAAAATTTTTTTTGAAAAAATGTAATAATTTATTATTATTATTATTATTATTGATCGAAGTTGGCAACACGAAAAAAGGCGCGTGGGTGGCCTCGGTGATTTTGGCTATTGATGTTATCTGATATAAAAAATTCTTGATAATTCTTAATCTATAGACATGTCATTCTGGTCGGAACTACTGAAGTTAAATTTCATGGATAAATAACAAAATGACATGACCAGAATGACATGTCTATAGATTAAGAATTATCAAGAATTTTTGATTTCAGATAACATCAAGAGCCAAAATCACCGGCGCCACCCACGCGCTTTTTTTTCGAGGTGCCAACTTCGATCAATAATAATAATAATAATAAACTATTAAATTTGTTCAATAAAATTTTTTTTGTATCTTTAAGATGTAAATAAAAACATACTAAATATCCAAAATGATTCATTTTCATTTTCCTACAAAAAAACGCCCTCCAAAAAAGACATGAAAATCGGCTGAAGTTACCAGACTACTACCTTAAGTAGATTCAGCGATTACATTCAGACCAATTTTCCCGTTACCCAAACTAAATCCCTTAAAATTCAGTCTTCCATCCGTACAGGGAGAAAAAAAAATGAGAATAACTTTCTCCACATGCCATAAAGGATATTTTGAAACGAAATAAAACTTGTTTCAACCCCCTATTGCAGGAAGTTTATTGACTTTCTTCAATTGACTTTACCCACAGCCGAACCGTCGGCAAGATAGATGAAATTGCGCATTCCGTAATAGACATGGCTCTTCAATATATGACCCTTATGGGAGTGTCGTGGTGTCCCCTAAGTGTGGTAGGAACTTATGGGAAGGGCCCGAGCAGGTTATTCTGACTCGGACCGCTTTCCACCCGCCTGTCGCAACCGGGGAAGTTTCACCCTTGTATTAAACAACCATCTACCAAACGGATACTCACATACCTGACAGAAAATTTCTCTGACAGAATGTAAGAACTCTATGGTTTATACAACTCAGAAAAATAAATATAAAGAAATAAACTGCTGTCAATTGCTGTATGCTTACGAATTTGCCGGACGATACATTATTCACACGCAGACATTTCATTCCACATTCCACCCCTTCATTCTCGTAGTAGTAAATATTCGAATTTCATTGTCTCTCGCTTGTTCACTTTTGTAAATAGTCTCGTTATTAGATTTGAAAAAAAAATTGATCGAACTATGATGACGTGTTCAATGTTCTCTTTGGTGGATCCTGAATGGATTGATCTCGTGGAAAAACTTGTTTGGCCCGTTATCGTTTTTCCCAACGACTTCGTATTGGTACTCGTTCACAAAACGTACCTGGGATCTATCACATATGATTATAGGTGATAACCGTCTTGGGTGACGGCCCCAAAGCGAAAAAGATCGAGGCGATCGATCATACCAGCCAACAGAGCGCGGCGAAAAGGAGTTGGACGCGTGGAAGTGGTTGCGCCTGAACAAACATTACTGCCCTAGTCCCTGCGAACCAATGACTTTCCATGAGCCGAGGTCACCCGCTCACGTGCCACTGCGGGAACATTTAAGGGTGGAAATAGGGTTAGACGGTTCAAAAAATCGATTTTTTTTTTATTTCATGAACTGTTAGTAAAACTATTGAAAAATATGTTCCCAAAATTCTAAATGAAAATTCCGACTCGTTCTATTGTTATAAGCCATTAAGGGGGGAAATAGGGTTAGGACAGCGTTTTCTCAATGATTTTCATGAATTTTTTTATAGCATAAAAAATTAATATAATTTATTGAAACTTTGAGAATATTTTATGCATATATTTAAGTATATACTATAAAATTTTGATACATATATTTAAGTATATACTATAAAATATTAGCGACCCCATATTGCTTGTTTTTCTTGATACAATTTTCTCGAACGCGTTTTTCTGAAAACGACTTTTTTTTAACTTGCGTACACGCTAGTTTAAAAAGTTTTCAACCAATCGTTTTGAAAATTGGCAGTTACTTTCTTCATAGTATTGCGCTCTATATGACCCTAAAATCGGAATATTATCATTATTTAAAATAACTTTTTTTTGCAAATAAAGTTGTAAAAAATGGCAAAAAATCATGCTTTTTTGTTTTAACCCCTGTAAAAAATTCAAGTTTCTATTTTTTTTATAGCATTTAGGTTCACGTAGAAGAGAGGCATATAATAAAAGTAAATTCCAACCTCGTTTGATTTCAGATGAAAATTGCGGCTTCCAGAATGTACGCAAAATGCTGAGTCTGATTGTGACCTGCAATATGGGGTCGCTAATATTTTCGGTGTTTTTCAAGGAAATTCTTCAAAAATTTTATAGTATATACTTAAATATATGTATAAAATATTCTCAGAGTTTCAATAATTTATATTCATTTTTTATACTATAAAAAAATTTATGAAAATCATTGAGAAAACGCTGTCCTAACCCTATTTCCTCCCTTAAATATCTATCGTCACCTCACAAGGGGGTCTGTGAGAGACCAGTCGTTGTGAGGAGCCGGTGACTTTGTATTCTATTATTATGTATAAATTGAAATGGATTATAATGTATTGAATTGAATTAATTATAAATTGTAGGTAAATGTACGCAGCGTGATGAAACAGTATTCGACAAAACGATTAATTTGTTGATAGAAGAAATGGGACTGAGAAGCCTTTTCGGTTCATTGCTTTCATACGTATCTCGTTGTATCCCGGTCCATGTTAATCTTGTATCGTTATTATTACGCGGTCGGAGATAAGCTGAAAAAACGTGTGCCTCGAGGTTATACCGTCGGCGGCTTGAGGGGCGTGGAGTAGACCGCAGGGTGTGCGGTATTATATAGCGGTGAAATACACGACCTTCTTATGGTTCAAACCGAATAATTCGTCTGGAAGATAACCAACGCCGCTGTTGCCGTGCTGCTATAATCCACCGCCAGCTGGACTAAATTGGATTTTTCGTCATGTTGAGCTCCAAAAGATTAGCAACTGACCAAAAGTCAATCCCGATTTCGTTCACCCTCTTTCTCATCTCAAAGACGAGAACGAGGACGACAGTAATATTCAACGAAATTACAATATGATAACGGACGATTAATCGTAATCTAGAAGATAAATTCGTTGAGTGACATACCTTAGCTGCAGTGGTAATCACGCATCATGATCGTACTTATAATCATATGACTGCATTATTTGTTTGAATGGAACGAGTAATTTGTTACTTTCGATTCTGATAGCGGAGAAGGTTGTAACAGTAAGTAATCAACAGTTCTAAACGTTACAATCAAGATATTACCAGCCATTTTGTCTTTCTGCATTGTAATAAAATCAATCACATCGTAGAAATGATCGGGACATACGAGGTCTGTTCAAAAAGTAGCGCGAATTTTGAATTTCCGCGACCTACGTATATTCGATTTTCGATTTTTTTGTGGCGTTAGGTTGTCACTCGTGCCCCTCACTTATGCTGAAAGAATCGGCTATTTTGAATGTTTAGTTAATTGTTGACAGCTGTTTTGGTTAGACGTGTTTTGGCTTGCCTTCGATTTTTGCCTATTCCAAAAAATGGATCAAAGAATCTGTATCAAATTTTGTGTGAAAAACAAAATTAAGTGCGCGGACGCATTTCGAATGTTGACTGTGGCATATGGTGAAGCTACCTTGGACCAAAGCAACGTTTATCGATGGTACAAAATGTTCTCAGAGGGCCGAGAAGATGCGAACAACGAAATGCGTTCCGGACGCCCGAGCACATCAACAACAGACGAAAACATTGATGAAGTGAAGAAAATAATATTGGCCAATCGTCGAATCACCGTTAGAGAAGTTGCTGAGGAACTAAACATATCGATTGGCTCGTGCTATTGGATTTTTACCAATGATTTGGGCATGAGACGGGTCGCCGCGAAATTCGTGCCAAAATTGCTCAATTTCGAACAAAAACAGTGTCGCGTTAACATTGCTAAGGAGCTGTTGGACTCGGTCCGCGACGACCCAAATTTGCTCCAGAGGGTCATAACTGGTGACGAATCATGGGTTTATGGTTATGACGTGGTAACCAAAGCTCAATCATCGCAATGGGAGCTGCTTTTTTGAAATATAGGCAAAAATCGAAGACAAGCGAAAACACGTCTAACCAAAACAGCTGTCAACAATTAACTAAAGATCCAAAATGGCCGATTTTTTCAGCATAAGTGAGGGACACGAGTACCAACCTAACGCCACAAAAAAATCGAAAATCGAATATACGTAGCCGGCGGAAATTTAAAATCCGCAATACTTTTTGAACAGACCTCGTATGTTCCGACCTGAGTTACTATTGTCCCGCTCTCCTCTGCCTGTCTTAGGGGAGAGCCGTAGAATACCGAACAGTTGATAACACAAAACACCCTAATATCAATCAATATATTGATTATATAAAATAACCACTTATGTCATCGTATGAAATAACAAATTAGCACCTAACCTGTTCTCCATTCATTCATTATTTTTTAAACATTCATACTAAAATTCGACGGGTTACGAAATGAAGATTTACGTCTAGTGGAAATGGTATATTTCTGTCTGATTACTTACTGATTTGGCTTAAGGTAGTAGTCTGGTAACTTAAGCCGATTTTCATGTCTTTTTTGGAGGGCGTTTTTTTATAGGAAAATAAAAATGAATCGTTTTGGATATTTAGGATGTTTTTATTTACATATTAAAGATACAAAAAAAAATTTGTTTGAAAAAATTTAATAGTTTATTATTATTATTATTATTGATCGAAGTTGGCACCTCGAAGTTGGCAGCCCGGGTCCTAACTTTTTTTCTACCAAACCGATTGCTTTCAAATTTTAACAGGCTACTCTACACACTTATAGTTCTCGTCGGAACTACCGAGACATTTTTTCACCCCTAACTTTTTATTTTACAACCCCTTCTGTGCTAAAATAATAGGACTTTTTTTCCAAAGTCCGGCATTTTGTTATTTATCCGTGAAATTTAACTACAGTAGTTCCGACCAGAATGACATGTCTATAGATTAAGAATTATCAAGAATTTTTTATTTCAGATAACATCAAGAGCCAAAATCACCGGGGCCACCCACGCGCTTTTTTTTCGAGGTGCCAACTTCGATCAATGATAATAATATCAATAAACTAATAAATTTTTACAAACAAATTTTTTTTTGTCTCTTTAATATGTAAATAAAAACATCCTAAATATAAAAAAAAAATCATTTTTATTTTCCTACAAAAAAACGCCCTCCAAAAAAGACATGAAAATCGGCTTAAGTTACCAGACTACTACCTTAAATTTCATTTTAATCGCAAATGTTCCCTGAAACAGAGGGTCGTTCCGATAGCGACCGCGACGTGAGACGGTTCTACATTTATTGTGCGTCGATCATATTGAAAGAGACAAGTGTCTATATACATATAGATATATCTGTCTATATAGATTTATATATTTTATTATTTCTTATACATAATAATAAAATATTCTTCCAGACAACGCTCCTTCACACACGTTATTCACGACACGTATATAATACGCTTATTATATACGTGTCGTGAATAACGCGTGTGAAGAAGCGTTATCCGGAAGGGTCGACTGCACAACGAGCAGTTTATTGGCTGGGGAGAGTTAATATTTACAAATTTAGTATTACATAAAAAATAATGAGAGACGAGTCGCAATTACAGACGTGTCGAATAAAGAGTGTTTTAAAGAGAGCATAAATCAAAGAACACAGACGATTACTACCGTACGAATACTTGGAGTTTTGACGTGCCTACCCTTAGCAAAATTTCCCATCGGCAGCCAATGGCAAAGGCTGAGTACCATACACTTTCACTACGAATTGTATGGCAAAGTCAAGGCAAAATTTTTTATGTCAGCAAGCTGGAATGGAAAGTCAATGACAAACTCAAATGGCAATTTCTTTTCATAGAAACTGAACGGTACGCCAATGGCAAACTCTAATGGCAGTTTTTTTCCATGGAAACTGAATGGTAACATTACCTTTCAGTTTCATTTTGATTAGTATATTCGTATGGCATTTCTTTCTTTTTTTATAAAATACTAATATTATGAATTTATAATATTATCTCTTCATATAATATTGTTCTTTCTTTGCATAAATTTAAAAAAATGCTATAAAAACCGAATGGCCAGAATATATAATATATACGAGATAATATGAGGCATTTTCGGCGAACCTGCAGAATCGCCGATTGGCACCACTATAACTTTGAAGGATGATTTCACCCCTTACAACTGTTTTAACGCCGATAAAAGAAATTTTCATATACTTTCTTGCCTTCTCAGCTCGATCGGCGGCTTTCCACTTCCGTAGCGTGTGCTGGGCGTGCGATAGTGACGCACCCTGCATTCAGAGAAAGATGAGTAGGCTTTATTCCTTGCGGGACGCACTGACATATTACCCACGTTGTTCGCTCAATTCACGCTGAAAGTGTTTGGAATGTTATCGAGCTGACAAGGGATAAATGACTTGTGAGAGGGATAAGGCAGTCTTCTAGTCTAAACGAGGATTCTTTTCGAGGTTTAAAAAAAATTCATAGATACTATTAAATATTTCAGCATCGGTGTGCTTCCACTTGTTTATTAATACGTGCAGGTGCTCTGCAAATTTTTTCGAGTACAATAAAAATAAATTAAGGGTGCTACGCGGTTCCAAGTCGCCATGAATCCATAATCTAAAAAAATCCTACGCACTTCCATTGACAATGTATTTTTAAAGATATATCCAAAATTTCAAGTGAATCGGTTGAAAATTGTCTGAGTTATGTTTCTGGCCAAGAAAACGGAGACGTCATCGCGAAAACGCTGCACAGCCGCCATTTTAAAATTAATCGCTTCAAAAAAATGATTGTCTACAGTCACTGATACGCATGACAAACACCCTATTTTGTAATCTCGATTTATTATGTAGTTTTTTTTTTAAATCCCCAAAAAAGCCTATTTTTTCGGCCTCTAGAGTGGCCTAACCCGTTAAGACAGTCGTACCGTGTGACCGCTGTATTTTTTCCCCTCTTTTGTGAATTTTTTCTGACGAACCATGAAAATACACCATCTTGGAATTTTTACAATATATTTATTAACACTTCTACCGTCGTTTAGAGTTTTTTGAAGCCAAAATATAGATTGGAATCGACTTTACAGCGTTCGAAAGACACACATGTGAAAAATGAGTAGGTTGACGCCTGACATGATTCCAGCTGTTCTGTTCAGCTGTAATCAAAAAATGAAATGGCATTTTAATCCGTAGACCTATGGCTATAGATGGAAGTAGGATCAAATGAAAATATTTAAAATCAAAATTTTAGCACGGTTTTGAAAACTTTGTTCGGATTTTTGTCATTTTTTTCGACTCACACGATACGATACGAGCGCCTTGAGGAAGGAAATAGGGTTAGACGGTTCAAGAAATCGATTTTTTTTTATATCATAAATTGTTAGTAAAACTATTGAAAAATATGTTCCCAAAATTTTAAATGAAAATTCCGACTCGTTCTATTGTTATAAGCCATTAAGGGGGCGAAATAGGGTTAGGACAGCGTTTTCTCAATGATTTTCATGAATTTTTTTATAGTATAGAAAATGAATATAATTTATTGAAACTTTGAGAATATTTGAAGAATTCTTTGGAGAATTTCCTTGAAAAACACCGAAGATATTAGCGACCCCATATCGCTTATTTTTCTTGGTACTATTTTTTTCAAACGCGTTTTTCTGAAAACGACTTTTTTTGAACTTGCGTACACGCTAGTTTGAAAAGTTTTCAACCAATCGTTTTGAAAATTGGCAGTTACTTTCTTCATAGTATTGCGCTCTATATGAACCTAAAATCGGAATATTATCATTATTTAAAATAATTTTTTTTTTGCAAATAAAGTTGTAAAAAATGGCAAAATATCATGGTTTTCTGTTTTGACCCCTGTAAAAAATTCAAATTTCTATTTTTTTGATAGCATTTAGGTTCATATAAAAGAGAGACATATAATGAAAGTAAATTCCAACCTCATTTGGTTTCAGATGAAAATTGCGGCTTCCAGAATGTACGCAAAATGCTGAGTCTGATTGTGACCTGCAATATGGGGTCGCTAATATTTTATACTATATACTTAAATATATGTATAAACGTTTTATAGTATATAGTTAAATATATGTATAAAATATTCTCAAAGTTTCAATAAATTATATTCATTTTTATACTATAAAAAAATTCATGAAAATCATTGAGAAAACGCTGTCCTAACCCTATTTCCATCTTTAAGACCTATTTTCGTCTATAGCCACAGGTCTGCAGATTGAAATGCAATTTCATTTTTTGATTTCAGATGAACAGAACAGCCAGAATCATGTCAGCTATCAACCTACTTATTTTTCACATT
Organism: Oxytorus armatus; assembly: GCA_958009045.1. Lineage (NCBI taxonomy): Eukaryota > Metazoa > Arthropoda > Insecta > Hymenoptera > Ichneumonidae > Oxytorus > Oxytorus armatus. Next base: position 25,535,474 of record OY253750.1, on the reverse strand, counting down.
TGTGTCTTTCGAACGCTGTAAAGTCGATTCCAATCTACATTTTGGCTTTAAAAAATTCTGAGTGACTGTATAAATGTTCATAAATATATGGTAAAAATTCCAAGATGGTGTATTTTCGAGGTTTGATAGAAAAAATTCAAGAAAAAAAAACAGGGAAAAAACATAGCCGTCACATGGTACGACCGCGGTAACACCTTTCTCCCACGCTATCTTGTAAGAGAACCCTTATGTTTGGATATAATGGTGTACTTGGTCTGAACGTCTTCTTGCCTCTTGCATGCCTTATTTTTTTCTCTTCTTATAGTTCTTTCGAGAGCTTATAGTTCTACACCGGTGGTACATAACTGAGCGCACCAGTTTTAAGGAACTCCATCACTGCTAGAGCAAAATTACAAGGAGAAAGGAATAAGCCACAGAAAGCGAACGATATAGCGAGTCCGTAACCTACATTCCATGCGAGAACCCATCCGAGGTAGTGTACGTAAAATCGTCGGCACTGAGTTGAGAGAAGCGTCGTTTCTATCTACAATTCTCAACCAACCGGAAAGGATTAATCGCTCACGTCCTTCACCAAAGCACATTTTCTACGTATATTTTTCACAAGTGAACTCGAGTACTTAAATGGATAAGTAAGTGAAACAGTCATATAAATTATCTCCAGCCAAATGGCGAACTTTATCACCATATGTGTATACGTTAACTCGTATTCGGTAAAGTTGATTTGTAATCGAAAGACTTTGTACATTCTAGTCTGAAGCGATGTCGCCAAGAAAATTAAACAAATTAATCACGAGATTATTTATTTTATACATAAATGAATCATTGACAAAAAAATGATCCGACAAACATTGAGAAAAATAAATTGTTCCTTATGTTTCTAAATAGAATATTGATTGGCAATGAAGAAAACCCCGTAGGAAGCCCTGAAAGGATCCTTCCTTTTCCAGCTCACCGATTCTCCGAGAAATTTCTCGTTTTACGCGTGACGAGGCAAGAACGAGCCGGAAGAAGAAAAACAAAATTGCCGAGAGAAAAGAAGAACCGTTAAATATTGCGAGCACGTTTTCGTCGCTCAGGGATACATTTTTCTCGAAGCTTCGAGCGAGTCTCGAGGCATATAGTAAAACCAGAGTTGCTCACGCGTAATTCTTTCCCTGGGAAGTCTCAGTTGCCACGGCTGATGTGGAGCTTGCGGTGGCGAATAGAGCTCATACGTCTGATTGGTAACGTGACACGTCTCCAAAAGATTGGGTGGATTCTCTCCTGATCCATCCTACGCAGCTGAGATGCGACGAAAAATAATAAATTTCAAAATGCCTGACACTTTGAGATACTAACAATATGAATAATTATTGGCATACATATCATTATGGTCTCTTTTCCGGATACATGATTCCAAACCTTGTAACTCGTTCTCAAGTCCGCGTGCACAGCACATGAACGGTTATGTATATACTGTCGAAATGTGAAAATGGCGCGAGGATTTTTTATTGAAGCGATTCGTCTAGAAGTTCCCACCCTTTATTCGTGAAATTGAATGTCGCCATGAATGTATCAGTAGCATGATCCAATTAGCCAAATTTTATGATTATGTTTCAATCGAATACTATTGACTATTCCACTATAAGTTGTAAATGTTATGGCGGATAACTCACAATATTATTTTTCTCATAAAAAAATAAAATTCCTCTTTTGTTACAGAATACCAAGGATTCGGGAAAAAAAAAACAACATATCACGATGTGCATTTTGAGCATGGAAATGTCTTCTTGAAAAATGACGTTCACAATGTCCGAGCTTATCTCCTGGATACACTGCAAACATTTTTGACATTGAATTACATTTTGCTTTGAATCATCTTCGCAGTTAAACATCTCTGAGCTTTGATGGAACTGACCTTTTTAATAGTCCGTATCCAATAACGGAACTCTTATGATGAGACTTTGGTTGTTCGTCCGTCCGTCCGTCCGTTCCCCCTTCTGCCCCGCGTTAATGGATCGGAGACCCGATATCGAATAAAAAAAATAAGCGACCCTTACAGTAGTCGCATATGATGTGTAACATCTGACATCTCACCTTGGTAATAAGCAACACTAACATTATATCCCGAAAAAATGATTCAGATATTATTTGAAATGATTTTTCGTAACGAAGAAAAATTCTTTTTCATGAAAATTGTATTTTATTTTATTAACGCTAGGAGTAATGCAATTTGTTATTGGAGACAGTTATTTTTGTTCAATTTGGGGGAGAGCAGAGACATTTCATCGAAGTATTACATGCAGTCGCTGTTGATGTAAATCGTAAAGTTGCACGACTGACAACCAGATTTGGTAAAGCAGTAGTTGGGTCGGCCGTTGATGTCTGTGAGAGAATTAAGTTCGCTGCACGTGCTCGAAAATCCCTGCTACGCTGAGTCGAGTTATGCGCATTTTTTTTGGGTCTACCTTTCCAGTTTTTCATTTTTCCTCACGTTTTTTCTGCCGGTAATCTCGCATATATTCTGATCTGGATTTACCCATCTCTGCAACTCACAAAATCATTAGAATTAAATTAGAATTATAAATATTTAAGAAATTATTAATATCAAAAAAATTATCCGTGTAATTAATTAATTTGTTTTTTATTAATCAAAATTAAAAATATCAATTAAGCAGCGACAGAAATCAACCTCAAAATTTAAAAAAGCTAAATATTCAAATATTTATTCGAATAATTATTCATTATTACTCACTTGCATTTTTTATCCATGATCTGCACTTTTTTCAGACACATTATCAATAGTAAATACATTTATTAATATAGTTTACACATATAAATTAGTTTATATAACAGCACACTTTATACACAACACTGTATGTTAACCGCACAGCTGATGCGTTCTCCTCTATTTCCCTTTCTCTTTCTCGTCACACACGCACACGCTGTTGGCTGACAGTACCAGCTTCTCGGAAAATGGGTTGGTACCATCTGACGGCCAAGGCTACCAACGCGCGCGCTCATTGGTCAAATCAAATAGCGCGCGCTTCTCGGGCTTCCTGTTACACACTTCCGTCCCTTTTCGCGAAATCAGTGCCACAGAAACCGAGCGGAAAGATATTACACATCGAAAAATCCGAAACGAGGACAAAACTATAGCAATTTTACAAAAGTCCCAACTGTACAGAGATCATCACACGTCTTTTTTATTCAGTGTCATAAATAGAAGGGCCTAGGTGGCATAAGAAGATGAATCAATTTGACTATGGAAATACCGTTTGGATTGAACGACGTATTGCACACTGAAAAATTGCGAAATTGCGTTAATCAGGATAACTAACTTGGCCTCTTCTTTCTATGATAGTCGACGTAACTATTTTTAAAGTTAAACTTTTAAGTCAATGGTCAGGACAACTAGAAAATATATGTTCGGCCAACAGATATCGACTATATTGGAATACTTCTGGGTCAACGCACCATTTATCCTCTTATATCAGTAATTAATTCAATTGACTATAAATTTTTATTGTTTACATTTAGTTAGTTACACATTATATGTAGTTCGCGAGACTATGATTACAATTGAATCAACTACCTTCTCAGTTGAGTGAACAAATGAGTAAATATTTATATGGTTATCGAGGGTAGTTAATCCACGAAATAACATCGTTGATTGAGCCACAAATTATTCGATCCATACGGACCTTACTATTTTATTGCAGTCACGACAACAGCGGTTTTTCGGTTACGTAACAAATGAGAAGTGCTGAAGCTAAGGAATTTCGCATTGAAGCAACTACGGTGCTGGGCATTTGAAGTGAAATGCGGATATCTTCGCCGATTTTCGCGAAAATTTGACGATTTTGAATAATTGCACTTCCGACGATAAACCTCCTCATCAATTCCAGGGAACGATAACGGCAATTTCTTTTCACGAGGTCATATGCCCTCGTGGATAATACGAGTACATCCACGATAAAAATCAGCCCAATCGGTCCAACAGTTTTCGCGCTAGCCCTGACAAAAGATTTCCACTTTCACCTGTTCCCCTGCAACCGGGGGGTTGCACATCCAATTGCTCCTGGAGTAGTTTACATCCTTCTTCGTAATCCTTTAGTCGGATGCCGTATTTACCCTCTATCGCATCCGCAACCCTTAAATCACGAGATCGATGGATCACGCGATTTTCCCCGACCTCACATTTTCGTTGCATACGTGGGCAATTGTTCGCCAATCGCAATGGGACCCTTTTTGTTCGAAAGATTATCAAATTTCCTGGAATGTACTTGTTTGATTTGTTTTGTTTCGTCAAATTTTCGCGAAAATCGGCGAAGATATCCGCATTCCACTTCAAATGCCCAACGCTGTATTCAGTGGGTTAAAAAAGTATTCATACACCTTGTTTTTTTGCGATGACTTTATAGACATAAGCGGTACGCAAAGAAAGCCAATTTTATTTAATAATACATCAGGTACAGAGATAAACTGCAAATGGAGAATTTTTTCCCAGGAATAATAGAAGAATTATGCAAAAAAAACGAAAATTTTCGGGCCAAAAAAGTATTCGTACACTTACGATTGAGCGGCTAAACCTCGATATTCACTCACTGACGGTCTGACCTCTGCGTAAAATGTAAACAAGTCTTCGTTTACACAATGGTTTTGACCTATTCCATGCGGTAGCAGATCTTCAAGCTCTGAACAGACATGATGGCGAAGAAAAGCGAAATATCAATATCCATGCGAGATAGAGTGTTTTTTCTTCGGAAACGCGGTGAAAGTTATCGAAAAATTAGTAAAGAACTAAATCTAAGTTTCGCAACAGTGCAATATATAATTTAAAAATACGAAGGAACAAACAGCACATAAAATAAGCCACGAACCGGTCGACCGAGAATACTAACGGTACGAGAGCGTCTGAGTATTGTTATAGAGGCTACAAAAAAACCGTTCACGAGTGCTCGCAGTTTAGCGAATAATGTCGCGTCAACATCGGGGAAGAGCGTGAGCCCAGACTATTCGAAACGTTTTGCATTCTGGTCAAATATACGGCAGAACTTCCCGCAAAAAGCATTAATTAATAATATAAATCGAGAAAAAGTTTAGGTTTCGCAAAAACCTATGTAAAAAAAGCTATAGAAACGTATCGTATTCTCGGATGAATCGGAGTTTAACATCTTCGGGTCCGATGGAAAAAAATTCATCTGGCGGAAACCAAATACCGAGCTCCAGCAGAAAAATTTAAGGGCGGGGTAAGAGTTTTCACTTTCGAAAAATCGAATTTTTTTTTGTCTTATCTTATTGTTTAACATTTCAAGAATATGTCCTTAAAATTTTAAACCGATCTAAGCAATATTCTTGAAGTTATTGTCTTATTAATCTCCTGGCCTTTAACGCTATACCTCTAACAGCTGCGGGCGGTCGCGCTAGCAGTGCAGCTGTCGAACAGGTATACAGTTTATTCATTGCTATTGTGTATATAGTATATAGTGTATACTATACACTACAATATGTTAAAAGAAGAAGCTGGAGCTGGAATCGATGATTCTGTGTACGTTGGAAAGAAACATTCTTTTCTTCACTTTTTTACTTCATAAACTTTAGACGCGTTTTTCTCAAAACTACTTTTTCAAAGGCCGTGTTCACTGCCATTTAAAAACTACTTGACCGATTCATTTCAAACTTTGTACACATTTTCTACATATAAAATACCTCCCCCCAACGTTTAGTTAACTTTTTTTTTTTACATTAAGGGTGTTTCCCACCCACAAAATGGCCGAATTTTTCGTGGAAAATAACAATTCACACTTTAGATAGCCGCCAAAAATTTTTAAATGAAAAAAAAAATTATCAGAGAACGTTGGGGGGAAGATTTGATTATAATTTGACTAAATTTTCATGGTTTTTCATTTTCAGATAATTTTCGGCCAAGTTATAGTGAACACCGCAAATTGTTTTTTTTCCAAGACGTTCTGGGGGAAGCTCTGTTACGGGCTTATGCTTCAATATTTCTGCATGAAAAAATTACACAACATTGTCAAAAGTATGCTCAATAATGTACAAAAGGTTCGAATAAAATTGCTAAATCCATATTTGAGAAATAAATTCGCAAAAAAAGTGTTTTTTTTTACGCTGAAACCCTTGTCCCTCCCTTAATACCGATTGTAAAGCACGGCGGAGGAAGCGTCATGGTTCGGGGCTGTATGGGATATTATGACGTTGGTAATCTGGCTTTTATAGGTGGTACAATGAATGCCCAGAAATATATCGACAAGTTGCGCAGCAATTTGAAAGCAAGTCTAGATAAAATGGGCCTAGATGGAAATTTCTACTTCCAACAAGATAACGACCCGAAACATACTGCCATGAAAACGAGGGACTGGTTACTCTATAATGTCCGCAAACAATTGATTACACCACCACAATCTCCGGACATCAATCCTATTGAAACTTGATGGCACTTGGCGGATGTAGAAATTAGAAAAAGAAAAATAACAAACAAATCTGATCTCCAAAGAGTGCTTTTAGAAGAATGGACGAAAATAGCAAAAGAAACAACGCAAATGCTAGTAGAATCCATGCCTAAGAGACTCGAGGCGATAATTGAAGCAAAAGGGATGCACACCAAATATTAATTATAATTAACAACTATGATGATGTAAGTTTTCACTATAATCGTAAGTGCATAAATACTTTTTTTGCCCGAAAATTTTCGTTTCTTTCGCATAATTCTCCTATTATTCCTGGAAAAAAATTCTCCATTTGCAGTTTATCTCTGCACCTGATGTACTATTAAATAAAAATGTCTTTCTTTGCGTATCGCTTATGTCTTTAAAGTTATCGCAAAAAAACAAGGTGTATGAATACACCTTTTGTGACCCACTGCATATTGATTGCTCGCCAAAATATTTTTCTTATGCTATTTCCTTGTCTGTACAGACTATTATTGCCACCATAAATTTTGTTATGTCAAGTATTAATTGTATCCGTATTCAAATACGGTTATCCAGATACCCTAATTCGTGCTGTATCCGGATCCAAGTAGCAGGCGTAGACTCTACCAGGAAACGAAACGCTCGTCCTTCCACCCTAAACAGCATAGTTTGTTGTTTATCAATTTCAATATAATGGTAATAAAGGTAATAATGGCTATAGGAATTTTTCCTATAATATTTTGGTTCTCTAATACACACGTAAGCATTTCTAAGTATCACTACTCTCCCTTTTCAGTGGATGTGACTTTTGTAGAAAAGTGTATATGCTAATAATCATAACAAAAATATAAAGAATTGAAGAGCCTGCAAAAATATGATTTTCTCCTATTAAAACCCTCATTAGGGTCAGTTTTCATGCTCGAAACGTTTTACTCGTGTTTTGTCGATAACATAACGTTTCGTGGCTTAAGAATTGTACGATCGCCAACGACTGTACCATTAATTCACTAACCTAGAGTCGAGAAAAGCCTCCCGTTGATGACAAGACTGGATGAAGAAGTGGACGAAAACGTCGCGAGAGGGATCGAGAAAAGTGCACTTACCGCGTCCTCTCATCCTCTTGACGGGAGAGTGAGCAGACGAGAAAAGCTTCGGAAAAACGTGTTTGCCGTCCCCCCGCGTCATTAAGCCCGAACCAGCACACCAGTGCAAATTTTCTTTTCCCTTGGCGTATAAAGTCGATGGAACCGTGTAGGACACCACCACACATATATATGTATATTTAACCATTTTTGTCGTCTACTCGTGGGCACGATATTCCACATCCTCTCGAGCTTTTTTCCCCTTATTTCACTCATCTAGACTGTCGTCAAGCTTTACAGCCATACGATTTGTGATTGAGTGACATGCACACGGAATTTCAAGAGAACTATCGAGATTTTCCTCTGTGCAAAGACCTGTTTTTAACGCATCTTTTCTCGTCGTAAAAAAAGCTGCAAATTGAAACTTGCACAACGTTTCGTTCTCGTGTTCGAAGTTTTAGCAATGTGCTCTATGTGCTTTCTTCATTTTGGCTTTCCCATAAAGGGCGCGGAAGCGTCGCGGAGGTTTCAATTTTCACCTTCTTTCCGGCCTCCCTAGTATATTTCCAAATGTATTTTGCTCCAGTTTGAAGAACGGAATCATTTTTTTGAAGAATTCGAAATTGTATGGAATCTTAACCGTTTTGTCGATTCTCACCAAATTAGATATGCAATATTTCCAAACGTTAATTAATTTGATTTAAAAAATGACACGTTGCTGGCAGGAAATTTACTTGAGTTAAATCGTTAAGGGGCATTTTTCGAAAAATTTTGCATTTCATAAAATCTGAACCCCTTTTTAAATACTCGCTACATTCAATGCCAAACTTCCGCTAACCCTTACCTACTTGTGTAGACAGTTTTAGCTTGATAGCTAAAAATACACAAAAGTTATAGAGTTCACAGACATTATTTACAAAATCCTGTACAATACGAAATCCTTAAGTAACTTCAATGAATATTGCAGTAAATAAAGGTTAGTGGGTTCTCTACCTGTGTGCAAACTTTGAGCGCGATTGCTGATATGATTCTTGAGATATGGCCGTTTGATTTTTCGAAGACAAAAAGCTTCCTCTGCAAGCAAAGAACATGCAAGTTTCAATTTTAACTATTTCAATTTTATTCGATTATCATTTCGAATTTTGAGTATTTATTCAACTTCAGTTGTGCTCAAATATCGGAACGACCAACATTTGAAACGGCAGATATTTTGTAATTAAAAAATTAGTAATATAGAATAACGAGGATAAAGTTATTCGGAAATTTAGTTTTTTTTACAGATGACGAAGTCAAATAACTGTTATTAAGAAATTCGAAAGCTCATTTATTCGAGAATATATGGTCAAATAGTTTGTGCAGTTTGAAAGTACAAAACATAGATTTGAACAATGTAGAAATTTGATATTTCCAAAATAAAAAATAGCGAGTAGTTAATATTTGTAACACGCAATATACCAAAAACAAATATGCTGAGTATACAAATTTCGAATGTGTACAACTTTGGAATGCAAATAATCGATGGTTCGAAAAAAATACCGAGTGTTTTCGTTAATAATATGATATTTTGAAGAGAAGTACATAGGCATTTGGAAAAATATTGTTTTAAAAAAAATAGGCACGCCTTGGAAATTAAAGTTAATTTCAAAGGCGTGCCTATTTTTTTTTAAACAATATTTTTCCAAATCCCTGTGTACTTCTCTTCAAAATATCATATTATTAACGAAAACACTCGGTATTTTTTTCAGATCAACGTTGAAGAGAGTTCTGCTGCGTGCCGCGGAAATGACAGCACCTAACGCGAGAACTTCCCCAGCGCCACCATGCGGCGTGAAAAATGTGAAAAAAATGTTTTTTAATACATTAATAAACGAGAAACAAAACCCAAAAAATTTTTTCAAATATCTCTTTTTTTTCCCACAAAAAAAAATTCTTGAAAAATGTGAAAAAAAACAGGGGGTCACAGTGGTGTTCACCCTTAAAGACTTTCTACAGTTGAATTTTAAGCTCGTGATTTAGGTCGTTCCAAATATTAGTCGTGCCAATATTTCACTCCCACCTTATTTCAGGGTGGGCGTCAAATATCAGCCTAAATCTCGAGTTTAAAAATTAACAAACGTTCAATTGTGGAAAGGAAAAATTCGATAAACGAAAAAAAAATACGTGAATTAATGTATATGGTAATAAATTTACATACAGGTACAACGTATAAAAGAACACCACTTCGTGTCTGCTCAAGGAAAAACCGAATTAGCATATACGAGGTCTGTTCAAAAAGTATCGCGAATTTTGAATTTCCGCGGGCTACGTATATTCGATTTTCGATTTTTTTGTGGCGTTAGGTTGGTACTCGTGTCCCTCACTTATGCTGAAAAAATCGGCCATCTTGAATGTTTAGTTGTTGACAGCTGATTTGGTTAGACGTGTTTTGGCTTGTCTTCGATTTTTGCCTATTTCAAAAAAGCAGCTTCCTTCGCGCTGATTGAGTTTTGGTTTCCACGTCATAACCATAAACCCATGATTCGTCATCAGTTATGACCTCTGCAGCAAATTTGGGTGGTCGCGGACCGAGTCCAACAGCTCCTTAGCAACGTTAACGCGACACTGTTTTTCTTCGAAATTGAGCAATTTTGGCACGAATTTTGCGGCGACCCGTCTCATGCTCAAATCATTGGTAAAAATCGAATAGCACGAGCCAATCGATATGTTTAGTTCCTCAGCAACTTCTCTAACGGTGATTCGACGATTGGCCAATATTATTTTCTTCGCTCTATCAATGTTTACGTCTGTTGTTGATGTGCTCGGGCGTCCGGAACACATTTCGTTGTTCGCATCTTCTCGGCCCTCTGAGAACATTTTGTACCACCGATAAACGTTGCTCTGGTCCAAGGTAGCTTCACCATATGCCACAATCAACATTCGGAATCCGTCCGCGCACTTAATTTTGTTTTTCACACAAAATTTGATACAGATTCTTTGATCCATTTTTTGTAATAGGCAAAAATCAAAGACAAACCAAAACACCTCTAATCAAAACAGCCATCAACAATTAACTAAACATTCAAAATGGCCGATTTTTTCAGCATAAGTGAGGGACACGAGTACCAACCTAACGCCACAAAAAAATCGAAAATCGAATATACGTAGCCCGCGGAAATTCAAAATTCTCGATACTTTTTTAACAGACCTCGTATGTATATCTCACAAATTATATACTTATAATTGACTGTCGAAAAATAAATAAATGGAATTAAATTCGGTCAAGTGCAAACTTTCTGGCATGCCATAGAGCGAAGCACAGAAACCCAGAAAGCTATTATTCAGAAAAAAATATCTCGTATGTAGCTGCAACGTCAATTTCGTTGCGAGAAATTCATCAAGCGTAATTATTCGCATGAGTAACAACGATAAATACGCTCCGATAAAGCGCGTACCACAAAATTATCTCTGTGTTCGGGCAAAAAAGTGACTAGCGCCAACAAACGCAAAGTGAGCTGATGCATCGAGAAGGTATGTGGCGGTTGTGTGATGTTCTCATACATCAATTAATAATCAATATACTTACGGTCTCGCGCGGTAGATTTAACGTGGTAATGAGGGTCAAAACATTATTTTCTTTATTTCAATTTGGTGTTCAGACGCTTCTGTCTACACATCAAAAAACGTCTCTTAATTTATTGATAATAAATATACTTCTTGACTCGCACCGCAAATTCAGCAATATAATGAAGGTGAAAACATTGATTTTTACATTTGGCGTTGTACGCTGCTATGTCCCTTGATGTAAATGCTCGAGGGAAGGAGGCACATAGTGGTATGGGACATTTTTAAAAGAGAGATATTAAATTTGTTCAAACATTTGTTTTTCCATCAGATACGCTGACAATAGCGAGCTCGAATTCTAATGTAATATTTTTTGCATTGCCGCAAACACCTAAATGAATATACGGCGGGCTTTAAAATGACCATGATACTGTATTCACGTAAAAAAAAATTGTAAATAGAGCGAATTAAAAAAAAATAACATATCTACACAATCGTTATGAATTTTACGTTTAAGAAAACAAGTTAAACTGCATTGCTAGGCAGTTTTGGAATAAATTGGGTCATCTGTATATGTGTTTATATAATTTTTATAATGTTAAATAAACATTCACTATATCGAACATAATTAATATCTCCTGCCTCTTGAAAATGCTACGGCAAATTTTTTTCTGCAGTCGAGTATGCCGTTGACCATCTGCTTCCAGACGCACACACCTACGGATATTCACGATTTTGCAGAAAGATAAAACGAGGTCACATCAAATCACGTTCGACTTTCATTTATGTGTTTGTGAAAATGCATAAAATGTTACGTCAAAATTCGAGCTCGCTATTGTCACCGTATCCAAGCTGATGTGAAAAAACAAAATTACAATTCTACATATTTTAATTTATAATTATAAATTTTTTCTATGTGAGTGTTATATCATTAAACCGAATGGAGAATAATTAATATGCATTCCACTCGTTGATGCTCTTTAAACGATACAAATTTCCGTCGCGGTCTTTATGTAAAAAAAATCCACGACAGTGATCGGACCAAAATTCCTCAAAGCTATTTACTGAAAGATTGTTCAATGATTCCACGGGCGCAGATGTTGAATAACATTGATCAAACATTGACAGTTAATATTCATTTGTACCCTATATAATTTCAATTTTTATCTTCAATTTTTTAAAACGGTGAACATTATTCTGTAACCTCTTTTCGTGCGATCATGTAGAGATCCTTGTACCATATAGAATGAATCAACGGCTTAGGCCACTCTAGAGGCCGAAAAAATAGGCTCTTTTGGGGATTTTTTTTCAGAAAAACTACATAATTAATTGAGATTACAAAATAGGGTGTTTATCATACATATCAGTGATTGTATACAATAATTTTTTTGAAGCGATTAATTTCAAAATGGCGGCTGTGGATTTTTTAAAATATTTATAGTTTATTTGTTATTAACAATTTTCTGACGATTTTTTAAGCAAGTTTTTCACTTTTTACTTTAGAAGTGCGCCATTTGGCCAAAAATCAATATATCGGAAAAATCCTACGCACTTCCATAGACAATGTGTTTTTAAAGATATATTGAAAATTTCAAGTGAATCGGTTGAAAATTGTCTGAGTTATGTTTCCGGTCAACAAAAACGAAGAGGTCATCGCAAAAACACTGCACAGCCGCCATGTTGAAATTAATCGCTTCAAAAAAAATATTGTATACACTCACTGATATGTATGAGAAACATCCTATTTTGTAATCTCGATTTATTTTGTAGTTTTTTTGGAAAATAATCCCCCAAAATGCCTATTTTTCGGCCTCTACAGTGGCCTAATCCCTTAAGGGGGGAAATAGGGTTAGACGGTTCAAAAAATCGATTTTTTTTTATTTCATAAATTGTTAGTAAAACTATTGAAAAATATGTTCCTAAAACTTTAAATGAAAATTCCGACTCGTTCTATTGTTATAAGCCATTAAGGGAGGAAATAGGGTTAGGACAGCGTTTTCTCAATAATTTTCATGCATTTTTTTATAGTATAAAAAATGAATATAATTTATTGAAACTTTGAGAATATTTTATACATATATTTAAGCATATACTATAAAATTTTTATACATATATTTAAGTATATACTATAGAATATTAGCGATCCCATAGTGCTTGTTTTTCTTGGTACTATTTTTTCAAACGCGTTTTTCTGAAAACGACTTTTTTTTAACTTGCGTACACGCTAGTTTTAAAAGTTTTTAACCAATCGTTTTGAATATTGGCAGTTACTTTCTTCATAGTATTGCGCTCTATATGAACGTAAAATCGGAATATTATCATTATTTGAAATAATTTTTTTTTTTTCAAATAAAGTTGTAAAAAATGGCAAAAAATCATGCTTTTTTGTTTTAACCCCTTCAAAAAATTCAATTTTCTATTTTTTTTATAGCATTTAGGTTCATATAGAAGAGAGACATATAATAAAAGTAAATTCCAACCTCGTTTGATTTCAGATGAAAATTGCGGCTTCCAGAATGTACGCAAAATGCTGAGTCTGATTGTGACCTGCAATATGGGGTCGCTAATATTTTATAGTATATACTTAAATATATGTATAAAATATTCTCAAAGTTTCAATAAATTATATTCATTTTTTATACTATAAAAAAATTCATGAAAATCATTGAGAAAACGCTGTCCTGACCCTATTTCCCCCCTTAAAGATAATTAAAATTTATACAATTATTGTGAATTTTATATTTAATGAACAAGTTAAACTGTATTCCTAGGCAGTTTTGCAATAAATTTGATGATTTGCATATGTGTTTATATATTTTCTATAATATCAAAAAAACATTCACTATATCGAACATAATCAATATCTCCTGCTATTGAAAATACTGCAAAAAAAAATTTTCTACACTTTAGTAGGCCGTTGACCATCTGCTTCCAGACGCACACGGCTGCGGGTATTCATGATTTTGCAGAAAGACCAACCGCGGTCATTTTTAATCACGTCGTGTATTCATTTATGCGTTTGCGAAAATGCATAAAATGTTACATAAGAAATGGAGCTCGCTATAATCAACACATCTAAGCTGGTGAAAAAAAAAAAATGTTTGGAAAACTTAAAAAACTCCCGTCCAAAAGGTGTCCTATAATACCATTTGCCCTCTCTCCTCGAGCATTTACATCGGGAGACATGGCAGCGTCCAACACCAAATGGTAAAAATTCAATTTGTTTACAATCATCAGACTGCTAAATTTGTCGCCTGAGAAAAAAATATATTTATTATTATATGCCAAAGATGTTTATTGATGGGAACACAGAAGCGTTTGAATGCCGAATACTATAAAAATAGAGTTTTGACCCTCATTACCCCGCTTAATGGACCGCGTGAGACTGTAAGAATATTGATCATTTAATGATGTATGAGAAAATTGCACGAAAAGTCAACGCATCAACTAACTTCGTGTTTATCGGCGCTAGTCAATTTGTTGGCAGGAGCAGATTGGCTGAAACGCTACCCTACCGTTCAGGATCACCCCACTTTAATACTTTTCGCTCGGATATATAAAAAGCCATCGATGTACGGATCGATGATACAGTTATTTCCGAACTGCTTTCGTGAATTATTACGATATTCAGAATTGGAACATTATTATATGTGCCCAAATTACACTTCGAAGATTTTCTTGGTTATTGCAAACTTAACAACTTTTTAAAGTAAGAAATTAAAATTGGTCTATACCAATTTTAATTTCTTCAACACTCAAACAAACGCGAATTTTAAGTCTATGATCGGTCGACCAATAGACCTGAAATAAATTAGATTTTATCGCTTTTTTAACTTACTGCACTGCATCTCTACACCATTTTGCGATCAACGAATACAGAGTGAGTACTTTATTTATTTATTTATTTCTTCCCTTTTACTTCCTCATAGAAGAAGTTTGGTTTAAAAAAAAAAGAAATTGCAGTAGCTACATGGCTGTAGCTACTGCAATTTTTGGGCTATCGCAGCAAAACTTTATGTTGCTGTATAACATACTTAAATTAAGAAAAAAATATTTTTGCAGTATCTTCGAGAAGAAGAAGATATTATTTATATTCGATTTAGTGATTGTTCACCATTATATAAAAAATATAAACTGATGTATAGATCATCTAATTTACTGAAAAACTGCCTAACAAAACATTTTAACTTATTTTCTTGAATCTAAAAACCAGATTAATTGTCTAGATACTAATTTTTCAAAGGTCATTCTATCTGATAAAAGGATCTTCATTATTTTACAAGTGACTTTGGGCTCTTAATTTTTCAACTATCAATGGTATTCGACATTTGCGTCAGTGGAATGATTGGTGAAACTTTCAGAAAAGCTTTGAGGGATTTTAGTTCGATCATTGTCGTGAATTTTTTTACTTACAAACGAGACGGAAATCTGTATTGTCTCTACAATATAAACAACTGGAAGGCATATTAATTATTCGTGACTCGGTCTAATGATGTACGTTTACATTTTTTTTATACTAATAATTATAAATGTGCATATGCACAATTGTCATTCGGTTTTTCCATCAACTTACGGACATTGATAATAGCGAGCTTGAATTCTCACATAACATTTAATGCATTACTGTAACCGCATAAATGAATTGTGACGGCGGATTTTCGCTACCGTCACAAACTATACTAAATTCGCGTGTACTTAAAGTTTAAACTTTTTTTAAATGTAAAACATCTATACGCGCGTTGGGAGTAAATCGGTCGATAGGGAACGTCGATGGCACGTCGTGGTGACGATCCCCTCCACTCAACTCTGCGCACGGGTTGATTGCGCATGCTGAGAGGCGATTCTGAACCAGATGCAATATCATAGCGTCTGGCGCTAGCAAGCAACAGCCAATTGCAAGGAAGATTTCAGCGAAAAGGCGCGACACTCATAGGCTGTCGCTCGCTAACGAGACCGATAGTTGTAGGTAGATCACAGATGTCTATACTATACATAGTATAGAATAGACATCTGTGCGGTAGAGAAGTTCATTTTCCATTGATAACTGAGGGGCGATTCTGTACCAGGCGCAATATCATAGCGTCCGATGCAAAAACGGAATGGCCTATGAGAATCGCGCCATTCCGCTGGAATCTTCCTTGCAATTGGCTGTCGAGTTGCGTCACTTCGTTCCGTCAAGTACAGAATCGCACCCCTGGATGTGCTATCCATAAGTCTCAAGGGGGGACTTACATCGAAATTGTTTATGAATATAAGAAAACTCATTCTATACAATTATTATATGCAGCCCTATCGCCAGTAACAAGTATCGAAGGGTTATACATATATACACGTAATATTGATCTAAAATTCTAGCACGGTAGACGAATTAATCCATCAGTTGTAACGTTGCAAGAAGAATTTAAAAGATTATCGCTTAATAGATTCGAGACACTCCAAAGATTAGTATCAAATTTCATAACATCAACAAAGGGATTGTCGTTATTCACGTTGAGTTGTCAAAATCGCACCCCTGGATGTGCTATCCATAAGTCTCAAGGGGGGATTTACAGCGAAATTCTTTATGAATATAAGAAAACTCATTCTATACAATTATTATATGTAGCCCTATCGCCAGTAACAAGTATCGAAGGGTTATACATATGTACACGTAATATTGATCTAAAATTCTAGCACGGTAGACGAATTGATCCATCAGTTGTAACGTTGCAAGAAGAATTTAAAAGATTATCTCTTAATAGACTCGAGAGACACTTCAAAGATTAGTATCAAATTTCATAACAGCAAGAAAGGGATTGTCGTTATTCATGTTGAGTTGTCAAAGTCTCAAAAAGCATGTCCCAGATCTACAAGATTCGATCGTTAACAATAGTAATTTCTTATTATTGAGTGAAACATGGCTTGGTAATGAAGAAAACATCCCCAACGTTCATTGTATTGTTCACTTCAAACGCAATAATGTTAGAGCTGGTGGTGCAGCTATTTATCAGAATAGAGATTCATTGGATGTTATTACATCTCGCATAATCGTTAGGCTGAGAAATGTAAGGCTTGGTTTTGGTCAAGACGATATTGGCGATTTATGTGCGGCACAAATTGTTATGGACGCTGGAAGGGAATTGGTCATGGTCGTTGTATATATTTCCCCAAACCAAAAAATTCACAATATCATACGATTTTTACACGAAGAACTACTCAAATATAGTCCAGCTGGTTTAATGCTATTAGGAGCAAATTTACATAAACTTCCATTAATTTTAGTAGGCGATTTCAATGTTAATTTTGCCAAAGCTGAATCATTGCCACTCATACATTTTCTCCAAAATGAATTTCAGTTGATCATGAACAACCACATGTTTCATACTTCAGCTATCATCGACTGATTGTTAATATCATTGAAACAAACGCAGCAACGACTGCTACTATAACTGAAGTAACAGATGAAGCAAGCAAATAAATATTATAGAAGAAAATCAAAAGCTACTTTTCTTGTTGTTTTTCTTTAATTCTCCACGCCACATATCCCACACGGTATTCTCAAGATGTTGGATGTTTCACATCTACCAGGCGTCCCATGACGGCTCAATTTTTATATACTTGGCGTCAAGACGCTGCCACGTCTCTCGATTCACGACACACGAGAGCACGGTGTCTTCGCGTCACGAGTCCCTCCCGAGCGAACACCAGCAGGGCCTAGCGTTAGCGTACCGTATAATGTCTAAATTCATGTGTATTTTTTTCTCTCGAATTCACGAGCCACGTTATCGCCATCGACGGGAGCGTCGAATTCCGTTCACGAGACTGTTCACCTCTCACCGTCGCCACGGCCAGCCTAACACCTAAAGGAAGCGACGCGCTACGCGCAGTCATGCCTGGGGAATGATTGTTACTGCCTCAGACTCATTATCGAGACAGAGCAAACAAACTCTCAATCAAAGGAAATTCCAAGGCCCATCACCGCTATCGTCCACGATGCAACTTATGCATTCTGTCATGGACCAGCAGTACGTCGCAGGACGTCGAACATTGGCTTATCGGCCTATCTCGCGCCAAACGCCGTCCACCGCGCGTTAGCCGTCAAAATTCAAAGAGACGCGCAACGGCCCGAAATTATGCCGAGTAATTATTTTACTTGAGAGGTGGGGATGATAGAGCTCACGAGAGCGAACGCGAGACGCGTCTCGGGGACTCTAGCGCACTCTAGCGTGTGTTGCTAACGGGACGAGACGTAGCTCCGTGACGTGTACAATTACGGTTGTTCAAGAAAGCGACGCTACCGAATATATCAAAGTACGAGACGATCGGAGGCCCCGGTCCCGTACTGCAAAAAACTAACCGGTAGTACTGTCGTTTCGCTCAATTTTTGTCGCGTGGGCTCGGAAAAAGTTCGAAACTTTGAGTCGAGAAATTGTAGCGATATTGTCGCCACGGTACGTTCACGCGCGGCGCCATAGAAGTCTTTGTCCGCGAGTTCCATCTTTCGCGTTATCGTTAATTTGTTATTTAGTAGAATCGCCGAGAGGGATTCACTTATCGTTGTGCGCACGGGGGTCCATAGCTTCAGGTTCGTCGTAGATTTGTCTGTTGCTCGGCTCGCGATTAGTTTTGTGAGTTTTGGAATTGATTGTCAGAGATTGAAGATTCGTATTGTTCGCGAGAGCGCGTCGTCGCGAAAACCGATACTGTTGTCTGCCACATTGACTTTGTATTTCGTTCGGTCTTCTTTTGTTAGACGTGGCTGAGTGTATTTGAAGTAGCGTAATTATTGTGAACTAGTGAATAAGTGTCGGCTCTTTATCGAATCGTGAACCAACCGAAACTGTGAAATAGTAAATTAAGGGGGGAAATAGGGTTAGACGGTTCAAAAAATCGATTTTTTTTTAATTTCATAAATTGTTAGTAAAACTATTGAAATATATGTTCCCAAAATTTTTAATGAAAATTCCGACTCGTTCTATTGTTATAAGCCATTAAGGGGGGAAATAGGGTTAGGACAGCGTTTTCTCAATGATTTTCATGAACTTTTTTGTAGTATAAAAAATGAATATAATTTATTGAAACTTTGAGAATATTTTATACAAATATTTAAGTATGTACTATACAATTTGTATACATATATTTAAGTATATACTATAAAATATTAGGATCCCATATTGTTTGTTTTTCTTGGTACTATTTTTTCAAACGCGTTTTTCTGAAAACGACTTTTTTTGAATTTGCGTACACGCTAGTTCGAAAAGTTTTCAACCAATCGTTTTGAAAATTGGCAGTTACTTTCTTCATAGTATTGCGCTCTATATGAACCTAAAATCGGAATATTATTATTATTCAAAGTTATTATTTTTTTGCAAATAAAGTTGTAAAAAATAGCAAAAAATCATGCTTTTTTGTTTTGACCCCTGTAAAAAATTCAATCTTCTATTTTTTTGATAGCATTTAGGTTCATATAAAAGAGAGACATATAACAAAAGTAAATTCCAACCTCGTTTGATTTCAGATGAAAATTGCGGCTCCCAGAATGTACGCAAAATGCTGAGTCTGATTGTGACTTGCAATATGGGGTCGCTAATATTTTATAGCATATACTTAAATATATGTATAAAATATTCTCAAAGTTTCAATAAATTATGTTCATTTTTTATACTATAAAAAAATTCATGAAAATCATTGAGAAAACGCTGTCTTAACCCTATTTACCCCCTTACGGATTCCGTGTTTTTTTTTCTGGGACTCTGCAGAATTTCACGTTTATCGTTTCCGGCCACCTTCTGTGTCCGGCGTATTAATTTTCATTGAAATAAATTGTTCCAGGAGAACAGTGTTACCGTTTTTTGAGTAAAGACCGTTTGAACCCAGCCCCTCTACCATCGAACAAGGCTGCGGTTTTGCCGGGAAAGGATCTCGTTAATTCGTTGTCGGGAAAAATAAATTTTTATCGCGAGAGCTTCCCTCTCACGGCTGGCGTCCAACCGACACCGAGTTCGCGAGTATTTTGTGCGTCGATCGTCCATTGCCGGAAATCGGCGTCACAGAATATACGACGCGCTTAAAAATGACCGCTGTTTGTCTTTCCGCAAAATCGTGAAATTGCCGAATCTTTCGCGTTGGGACACAAACGGTTTACAACATAATGAAATTAAGGGAACACATACCCCTGGGCGCGCTCGAAACGGCGTAAATTTCGAAAATTATTTTCTAAGGTAAAAAATGAAAAAAATATAATTAAGTAGTGGTTTCATATTATTTATTGGCTCTTTAAATATGAGATAAAAAATTTGTTTTCAATATTATCATTATATTTGTTATCAATATTATCATTATTATTTTTGTTTTTTTCGAAACTATGTTTTTCGAGACGATCGGCACGATAACTCCGCCAATTTTCAATATTTTTTCACTTTTTTTTTTTTTTTATGTAGATAAATACTTTCTCTATAGTCTGACGGAGGGATTTTTTTCTTTTAAATAAAGAACTTAGAGTGGTCAAAAGTTTTGCATGCGATTTTTAGAAAAAAAATTACTGTTTAAAAATTCATAAAACATTGTGTGATCAAAAAATTAAAAAACCCTCTCGTCAGACTATAGAGAAAGTAATTATCTACATAAAATTGGCGGAGTTATCGTGCTGATCGTCTCGAAAAACATAGTTTCGAGAAAAACAAAAATAATAACGATAATATTTTTAAACAAATTTTTGTCATTTTTTTCCTTATATTTAAAGAGTCAATAAATAATATGAAACCACTACTTAATTTTTGTTGTCATTTTTTACCTTAGAAAATAATTTTCGACATTTACGCCGTTTCAAGCGCGCCCAGGGGTAGGTGTCCCGTTAAGGGTTTACATACCGCTGCGCACTCTGAAAATCGAGTAAATTTGAAAAATTAGTATAAAGGTTATGTGGTGAAAAAAAAATTAAATTGTTGATTTCACCTTTTTTATTAACTTTTCAACTATAAGAAAAAAAAAAAAAATTTCATTTTTTTAAATATTCACATTATTTTTTACGGGTATAAATGGACTACTGATGAAAACCATGGCACCTCCTTGTTGACATCATAACTTCGCCAAAAATTATCCAATCTGCAAAAATAAAAAAGAATCTAGTAAAATAATGTAGTAGTAATAGTCTGATGGAGGAAACTTTGTTTCTTTTTTTTCAAAAATAAACAAACTACAGTATTTCAAATTTTAGTATACAATTTAAAAAACAAAATTAGCGTTTAATAATTTATAAAAAAATTGTTCAACCAAAAAATTGAAAAAACCTCTCGTCAGACTATAGAGAAAATAATTATCAAGATTAAAAAAAAAAAGTTAAAAAATGTTAAAAATTGACTGAGTTATCGTGTTGACACTGTCTAAAAACATAGTTTCGAGAAAAACGCGATTAAAGTTTCTGGTAGGTACAACGTGAACCCGATGTCCGGTCACATTTATTGCTATAACATTGTAACGGAGTGGAATTTTATTTTTTTTTAAACTTCTAAAAAGTATAAAGAATAAAAACGTGTAAAAAAATGGATTTTTTGGAAATTTCATGGCTATGTGAGCCCTTAAGAAAAATAATTTTTGCCGTATTTTCAAGGAGTAGGAGATATTAACTATGTTTGATTTAGTGATTGCTTAGTTAACATTAAAAAATATATATACTCATGTATAGATCAGGCAATTTATTCCGAACTGCTTTGCAGTATATTTCAACTTGTTTTCTGGAATGTAAAATCAAGAATAATTATTTAGATTTTATTTTTTCTTAATTCATTCTATTTACAAATTTTGGACAAGAATACAGTATCATCAATGGATGATTAGTATAGAATTTGTCGAAAACCGGAAGTAGAGTTTAGATTCTATGAAACTTCGAGATTTGTTAGATTTTTCAATATACAATAATATTTGAGATTTTTGATGATTCTAGTCGCGTGCATGCTCACGTCAAATTCACCGGAGTGGACGATCAAATAAATGCCACTACTCGTCGAAATAAAAACGATAACATCTCGAATATTTCTTCTGTTACAGATCCGTTCAAGCAACATGGCCCGTGACATCTTGATCCTTGGTTGTTTGGCTTTGGTAGCAGTGACATATACACAATCTTTCAAAGTAAACAACATATATCTTTGTTACAATTATTTATTATTGAATGATAACATATGTTAATTTCCACGCGATTCCGATGTAGTTACCATCCGTCGAGGACCCCGCAGACAATAACCGGTTGGGTAACTATGATAAAATGCTTGATAATAAAATAAAAGTGGCGTCGAAAGTGGTGACCGGTTATAATTCCCCGTCCCGTGATATGACGATAAAAATGCCTTAGTAGTTAATCAATGCAGGACCGCGGTTCTACAGATTCCAACTGTACACCTACCCAACTGTCACGACCAAACTGACACGAGCGTACGAATATTTCACAATATTGTCACGACAAAACTGTTCCCGAACAAAACTCTCACCATTAAAACTGTCACCGCACAAACTGTCACCACTCAACTCTCCCCGAATTCTATTGGACACGTGCAGAATCTTCACGAACAAAACTATCACCGTCTAAACTGTCACGGTCTAAACCTTCACCATCTAAACTGTCACCGTCTGAATTGTCACCGTCTAAACAATCACCGTTTAATCTCTCACCGTTCAAACTGTCACCGCTTAAATTGTCACCGCAGCAACTGTAACCGCGGCAATTGTCACCGCCAAAACTGTCACGGGCAAAACTGTACACAGCACCAATCGTCACCGCTTAACGCGAGATTTACCTAACTCCCACTCGTAGACGCTTTACCCGTAGGTAAGAGCACTCGGGCTGCTTCACCAAACGCGGCACCATAGCGCGCGATATTTCGTGCGTGTCTGCTAATACTTACGTCATTCGCCGCTGTCGTCTCAACCACAGCCTTCGCACTGCGCGAACTTGTGCTCAGCGATCGGTAATAGCGGACACGCACGAAATATCGCGCGCTATTGCGCCGCGTTTGGTGAAGCAGCCCGAGCGCTCTTATCTACGAGTTCAGCTTATACCCGTGTGAGTTAGTTACCGCGCCTTGGCGCGGTGACAGTTTTGCCGGTGACAGTTTTGTGCGGTGACGGTTGGAACGGTGACGGTTGGTGCAGAATACAGTAGACGCCCTGACAGTGTAGACGGGGACTATTCTGCTGCGTTACAGTTGCGCAGAATACAGTTGAGACCATGACAGTTTAGACGGTGATAGTTTTGTTCGTGAAGATTTCTGCACGTGTCGAATAGAGATTCAGGAGAGTTGAGTGGTGACAGTTTGTGCGGTGACAGTTGTAATGGTGAGAGTTTTGTTCGGGAACAGTTTTGTCGTGACAATTGCGAAATATTCGTATGCTCGTGTCAGTTTGGTCGTGACAGTTGGGTAGGTGTACAGTTGGAATCTTTAGAACCGAGGTCCTGTCGTTAATCATATCTTAGTGTTCGCCTGAGTCTCGAGTAGACTAAACTTGTGTTTCTTATGTTTTACCCCCATCGGCGAGCAATCACGTGCTCTCGCTCGTGTTGTTTAATACACATATGTCTTCAATGTTACCCCGTTTTCAATTGCCCTCACTTTACCAACGCCATTGGAGTTTCTCATCACCTTACACATGCTATTAAACCAGCATTCATTCATGCAAAACATAACATCTCTGTGGATGTCAACTGCCGTATAACTTGGTATTTGGTGGTATTTTACGCCGGAACTTACATATCCAGTGTCGAGACCCACATTTTTTCAAAATTCAATATGGCGGCGCGCAAACGCCGGTATAAAATTGATAAAATTTAGTCAAATTTAGGTAAATTTCAATAAGACCTGACTTTTTTTTGGGTTGTTGGTTGCAAATATGAAGTAGAAGTAGAAAAATAAAAAAAGGCAGATCCAATATAGCGAGCCTACATTTGGATGAGTATGTGTACATTAGAAAGTTTTTGGGTCTACTGTTTTATAATCGAAAACCAAAATATAAAAATACAAAATGTGATCCAATATAACATTTTATATTTCAACGTCCGGTTCGAAATCAAGCACTGAATAAAATCCTGAATATCAATTTTCAATTTAGTATCCTCGTCCCGACCCACTTGATCATTTACTGAATTAGACATCAATCTGTCAATATCGTGCATTCATCAATGTCACCACCGTAATTGTCCTCTACTCGTCTTGCAATCAATATGTCTCCTCTACTGTGCTTAAGAATTTTGGTTCCAAAAACATATATGGTACCCCTTCCAGGAAATTTAAAATTGTTTAAATGAGTATTTATCAAAAAATGTTAGCCTACCGTTGATTGAAGCACGAATGAGGAAACAACACTTTGTATAAAGATTTTCTTTGCACTCTATTTTGCTTGACCTATTATCGTGAAATTGTGTACTACGATTGAAAAGAGGAACTTAGATAACTATTTTGAACGGATGTAGCTGAAGATGAGAGCACCGATAATAGCCCGGATGAACTGCCAGGACTAAACCTATCTTTCGCAGAGCAATGTCGCAACCACAAACCTGGATATTTTTTTAGTGCCTGTAAGGTGAGTCATATTAACGATCGAGTAATATAGGCGTGATAACATTTGAAAAATGTAAATATGCATGTTTATCTTTTTAACATTGCCATTGGACTATTTTAGACTAACAATAAGGCAGATTTATGCGGGCAACTAAAATGTGCTTCTATCCGAGGCGATATACCGGTAGCTGAGGACATTGGCCCGGCACTTGATGGGACATGGTGTGAAGATGGAAAGGTCATTATCATTCATACCGTTCAATTTTCGTCACAATATAACTGATCAACTTTTACAACATATCGTTCTTGTAACAAAATTTCAGATGTGCCTTGAAGGAGCGTGCGTGAGGCCACTCTCACCAATCCTATTATTAAGGCCGGAAAAATTTAATGAGGGTCGAACCTGCACTGACTCAGAGGATTCAGATTCAAACGAAGTATCTTTAGAAATTTTCGGAGACAACTGATTACAACCACTCAATAAATCAATGTATAATAACAGAAAATAAAACCAAGAATGGTAAAAATTTACGTACCATATAATATAGTTAAATTTCGTACTACAGTGTCGTTAGTTTGACATTTTGACGCTAGGATTGCAAACTAATATCTTCGCGTATGGGCGATTGTGGTTCCTTGTGCCACTGAACTGTGACGATCCGAGTTTCTAATCTATCGTTCGCTTAATAAGTCTATTACGGCGTGAAAATGTTTATTTTCGGCAGCGAATTATGTTCATCAAAAAATCGCACGGAAACGAGGTTTTATCATTTAATTATAGAAAAGAGATGTGATTGAGGCCTGCCGAAGTCAATTTTTGCGCCGTTCTCAGTAGTTGTCTCTCCTGAATGTCGTTCGTTATGAAAATTGCCGAACTTTGGCATTCATGGGAGCTAATTTTACACGTAAAGGCTTACGTTTATATTTTCGTGTGCGCGAGAAGTTCGAAGACATGCGAAGCGTAAGGGCGAAAGCATGAACGCATGGGGCTCAAATATCGGAACGGCAGTAATTTTGAAATTGGAAAATTAGTAATATTGAATAACGAGGATGAACTTATTCGGAAATTTAGTTTTCCTACAGATGACGAAGTCGAATAACTGTTATTAGGAAAGGGTATTAATCCGAAACGTCATTTATTCGTGACTATGGGTTCAGTTAATCTGTATACTTTGAAAGTAGATAAAATAAATTTGAACTATGTACAAAGTTGATATTTGCGTAATAAAAAAACACCCAATATACCAAATAGAAATATGCTGAGGATAAAAATTTCGAATGTGTGAAACTTGGACACGCAAATAATCGATGGTTCAAAATATCGAACTGCAAAATAGAGTACATCAAAATAAGGAACATCAAAATAGCCAACATTAAAGTCCGCGCCATTTACTAGCTCCATTTGATAGCACAAGGTATAGGAAATGTGTTTCTAACGTTTCATAAGGGTTCGTTATTTTGACGGTTCTACTTTTTGCTCTTTCGCTATTTAGACCGTTCGACTTGTTGATCTTCCGCTTTTTTGACCGTTCGACTTTTGGTCGTTCGCTTTACTGAATTCAAAATGGCTTTCTCAATATCCGTAAATCTGAAATTCGTACACTCGACTTGTGAAGTGTTTGACATTTTCGTCTACTTCATATTTCGTCCCTCGCAATTTTGCTCGCCCTCATATTTCTTTTCGATATGTATCTATTTCAATGTTTAGTGGTCTCAATTTTTCATTACTGATTTAAAGGGTTGCTTAAGATGAGCCTTTTTTATAGTTGAATGTTCGTTAATTTTGACACTCGAGATTTCGGCCGTTCCAAATATTAGTCGTACCGATATTTGAATCCCACCTTATTTGCTTAGCGCGTTCGACAAACGAAAAAAAACACATAAGTCAATCTATATATTCTATATGGTCATAAATTTACACAACGGTACAATGTACAAAAGAATATCACATCGTGTCTGCTCAACGAAAAACTGAATTAGCATATATATTCCACCAATTATATACTCATAATTAACTGTTGAAAAAAATAGATAGAATTAAATTCGGTCAAACAGAAACTTTCTGGCATGCCATGAAGCGATGCATATAGACCCAGTAAGCTGTTGTCACAAAAAAATATCCCGTATGTAGCTGCAATTTCAATTTCGTTGCGAGAAGTTCATCAACCGAAATTATTCGCATGAGCAACAACGATAAATACGCTCCGATTAACACGCATACCTCAAACTCTTTCTATGGATGATTCCACGTATAGTGGCAGAATTTGTAGTTGCTTTTAAAAAATGGCTATACAGTTTCATCATAAAGTCCGATTCAATGTGCAGTGAGATAAGAACGTGAATTTTGAATATGTAGCCGTAGAGGTATTCCATGCTGCACTTTATCTATTTTTTAAGACCGTCGACTGAATAGTTCCGTGATTTATGGATATTGCCAATTTTCGATATGAACGACGTCTACTAATCGAACGCAAACGATTTATTGATGAACTATGATCATTTGTCTTCAAAATGGCGAGTGGTTTAGTACAGTAGCTCCATCTGTTAGGCCACATAAAAGCTCTTTATGCGCACGTGAAAGGTCTGTTTTACCTAATCTGTATTATCGACAAACTGCATTGAATTTTTTTGGCCGAACGGCATTCCTAAACTGTTCGACTGAATAATTTGAAATTTGGTCCAGTAATCCTGGACACTTGTATCTAGAACGTGATGGCCAGAAAATATCGGAATTCAAAATCGAAATATACATATTTAGCCAGAAACGGAGAGTTCTACAAGAAAAATGGATATAATTATTATTATATATGTATAGTAATTCCGAAAATGGTACAATTACGTTTAAGATGGATAAAATGCATAACTAACAAGCCTTTTGTTTATTACTGAATGTGCAAAATAAACGCGCGTTTGTCCAAAAAGTACACATCAATTGTGGAAAAGTGATTTGTTTCAGGTCGTTTAGATCACACTGGCGCTACTTGCTGGTCCGTGTTCGAAACCCTGTCCTTTCTGCTCTCAATTTTCAGTTCACAGGCGATTTTCGTAAGTTATTAAGATCCTATCTGACAAATAACAGATTACGAATATTAAAATACATAATGGATTGAAAGTTTCCCCGATTTCAACGGTCCCTACTATACCGACACTTGGCCTTTCTCATTGGCTTACACATGCTCGTTAACGCTTAGTTGAAATTAAAAAGATCGATTATCGAATTTTTACGGGTACTCGGCATATAACGTTCCGAAAATATTTTCACAAAATTTCAGGTCGATACAATCAAAATCAACGGAGTTATTCTCATTCAAAGTTGGGTTCTTAGAACCGTTGGGAGCAGCGGTAGAACGAAGCAGCTGAAACTTCACGCGAATGTCTCTTAAATGACTTTTAAATCACTGACAACGACATCTCAAAAACTACTGCATCGGTCTACTTCAAATTTTGCAAACTTCTATGAATTAGAAAAATAATGCAGTCTTTACGAACAAAGGTTTTTTCTCTCTCAATGAATACTTTTAATCTTATTTAATACTTATTAAATAATACTTATTTAATAAATCTTTTTTTAATCGACGAAAACAGACCTTTTTTTCATTGAAAATTGATACTCTCACTTGGGACCATTTTTTCCTAAATCAATATTTTGAAAAATCGTTTCTTCAAGAGCTAGATTATTTAACCCAACAAACGATACAACCGTTTGAATGTTCAATTTTTGAAAGGAAATTTTTTGGAAGCCTCTTTAAAGGTAAAAAAAAATTTATTTTAAAAATATCACAGGTTACCTAAAAAAAAATCCCGACAATTCCGTATCTTTTCGTGACATCGACAAGGCGTAAATCCGTGAAATCAGTCATGATGAGTATTGAAATTGCCACCGCAACCACGGGAGAAATTGAAACACATTAAAAATACGATAATACACATGCTATCTCATGCACTATCATTTTTTTCTTCATTAGTACATTGTGATGACCCCAGCTTATTTTTTGATGGTTTGCTCAAAGTAATATTAAGAACGAGCCTATCGTTGACTTTATTCGTTCGTAGATCACCTCACAATGCATACAAAAGTAAAATAAATAAATTGTTTTTAAAGCTAGTTTGATTATAATTTTTTTTTTTTGAGCCACCTTTCTCGAATTAAGCTGTTTTCACAAATTTCCCCAGTCACAAATAGTTCACTTCGGGCGAAATAGACTATATAATATAAATGAGATTGCAAATCAGGAGACCGAACGGGGTAATTGTACTCGAGTTTTGGACAAGTTAGCTTTTTGTTTATAGCACACGTGCATGTGAGGCTGACAGCAACATCCAATAGAAATGGTTAGCTTTTGTGCTAAACATTTCAGCTCTTCCGCGGGACGTGTAATCCTCAGGTAGTTCGTGGGTGAGATTTCCGTCAACCCCCAAACTCACTGATACTATAATGCAACTATTCTGGCTCCAAGGGATTACGTAACGGCAGTCAGACGTGAAAATAGATACGTGCGGCACACTAAAGGGTATGCACACATCCATTGAATTAAAGCGAGGTCACGAGCAGTAGGAAAGCGAGTCGAGATCTAAATTAAACTCATTAAGACGGAGGACGTGACCACTTACCAAATCACTACAAATTGTTTTGTTATAGAAGAAAAAAATCGTTTTCTCAAGAAAAAAAAAATTGAAGAGGAAGCTTTTTCATTATTGAATTTTTTTATTTGTTCCGTCAGCACGTGAGTTTTATAAATCAGAATAAATTCAATGGAATTAATTAAATTTTTTATTTATTTATGCCTGGGTTTGTGTCTTCGAATTAAAAGACATTTGGCTAAGTCTTCGAATTCGAAGCTGAAAACTGATATTGAAAAACTAAACCTCTCATATATTGGGGAATTTCTGAGCCAGATAAAATAAGTAATGAGGAAACAATGTGCAAGATTCGAATTTTTTAAATATTTGAACCCCGAATATTTTGTAACACAATCGCAAAAGTTTTACGAAGAATCTCTCGTTTGGTATTTTCGATAGAATTTTGTTTCCGGAAAAATAGACAAAATAAGACACGTTTTTGTCAACATTGTTGCTAGCTTGGAATCACCCAAAAAAATGATCGCACTGACTTCACATTTTGGAAATCTCTTTTGTTACAACAATAATATCGCCTAGGGTGGCCCATTTGATAAAAAATTTCAAATTTTCGTGTTGGCATATTTTCAAATAATATTTGACTATAAAAAAAAGGCGTTATGATTTTTTTTAGATCTCTAAACTCAAACATGAAACTGCGCTATTGATTTTAATTCCTTATGAACTTTAGCCCACGATGAGGGTAATGAATTTTTTAATAAAAATTTGGTGATATAATTATTGAGATTATTTATGTTTTTCTTCTGGAACTTGTTCATAAAACATCAATGAACATAATGAAGTTTTGTTTATTTAATTTTTTTCATTGGTTATTGAAATAAAAAATCCGATTTTGGTGAAAACCAAGGGTTTTTGAAGGCTTCTACGGACCGCTTAAAATGGATGGATCTTATTCAAAATACGTTGAGTGATTATTTAACTATCTAATTATCATTAGACAAAAAAAGAAATATCTGGCTTCATTACATTATTTAAAAAAAAAGCGATGAATAATTCTTGAATTTTATAGAAGAATCCGTTGTTGGGATTATAAAGTGCATTTACAAGTATCATAAACAGTGAAAGTAAGAGGGTCAACTTGCTGGGTAATCCTTTTCTGAAAAAAATGTTCCACTTTTTTTTTCCATTTAAAATCCCACTTCTCTGAAAGGACAATCATGCTATTCTTGTGTAACATTGAGAGTTGAATTGTTTACGTTGAAAAACGATTTGTTTAAAATTTAAAGAAATTACATTTTTTTTAATTTCAATCAAATTACATTATTTGTTTGAGACGAACAACATTGAGTAAAGATTAGAAAAAATGTTAAAGTATAAACTTTTAGTAAAACAGATTATCTGTCAATTTTTTCAAATTTTTTACTTATCAATTAGTTGTTAAAAATAATAGTTAAAGTATGAAAATTCTATAGCATAATTGCTACCAATCTATAGGTCGCATTGAGTTCCTCTGGGGTAGGATTGTCAGGTATCGGCGATGAGAGGTAACGAGTCACAGGTACGTACGAACTAGTGAGGAATAAACTTCAAATACTGTGTAAGGACGACTAAGATAGATACTGCGTCCCATTTTTAATACTTGAATTATAAAAAAAAACTATTTGTAAATGTAAAGAATAAAATGTAAGGGATTATTGTAGAATGAATTCATCTCATTTTCTTCTGTTTTTTAATTTTCTCTGTGAATTTTTATTTTTATGATATTTCTCTTAAAAAATGATACAAATGTTTATGTATAAACGAATATGAAAAATTTTACATATGTTATGCAATATAATTATTATTTTACATGGTCAAGATATATAGGCAACGCATACAATATTTCTCGTGCAATATAGGTTCTTAAATTTAATTTCACATTATTATTGAAAGTTATTAACAGTACTTATTAAAAACATACACGGCATTATAATCGGTCATTTTTTTTTCAAGCTTAAGCTTCACTTTTTTTAGTTGGGAGGGTGGTAATTTAACTGTGTAATCCTCATTTGCTTTTTCATTATCTTCAATGAGTTCCAATAACTCATTGAGATTCCGCTGGAAATGCAAGGAAAATTGATTAATAGTGGTTGCATACAGCATTTTGCCATATCAGCAAGAGATAGCATTTTTCTATAGATGCCGACGTCCTGCATCCAATGGTATGCGAATTTTTGCGTTGACGTGTGCGGAAGGGGTTGATAAAGGGGATTAAACTTTTAAATCACGATACCGTGTCAACGATTACGGGTGCGAATGTGGAGAACTTTACAGAATCGATTAAGGGGGGAAATAGGGTTAGACGGTTCAAAAAATCGATTTTTTTTAAATTCCATAAATTGTTAGTAATACTATTGAAAAATATGTTCCCAAAATTTTAAATAAAAATTCCGACTTGTTCTATTGTTATAAGCCATTAGGGGGGGAAATAGGGTTAGGACAGCGTTTTTTCAATGATTTTCATGAATTTTTTTATAGCATAAAAAATTAATACAATTTATTGAAACTTTAAGAATATTTTATACATATATTTAAGTAAATACTATAAAATTTTTGAAGAATTTCCTTGAAAAACACCACAGATATTAGCGACCCCATATTGCAGGTCACAATCAGACTCAGCATTTTGCGTACATTCTGGAAGCCGCAACTTTCATCTGAAATCAAACGAGATTGGAATTTACTTTCATTATATGCCTCTCTTCTATATTAACCTAAATGCTATAAAAAAAATAGAAAATTGAATTTTTTACAGGGGTCAAAACAAAAAAACATGATTTTTTGCCATTTTTTATAACTTTATTTGCAAAAAAAAATTATCTTAAATAATGATAATATTGCGATTTTAGGCTCATATAGAGCGCAATACTATGAAGAAAGTAACTGTCAATTTTCAAAACGATTGGTTGAAAACTTTTCAAACTAGCGTGTGCGCAAGTTAAAAAAAAAGTCGTTTTCAGGAAAACGCGTTTGAAACAATAGTACCAAGAAAAACAAGCAATATAGGGTCGCTAATATTTTATACTATATACTTAAATATATGTATACAAGTTTTATAGTATATACTTAAATATATGTATAAAATATTCTCAAAGTTTCAATAAATTATATTCATTCATTATACTATAAAAAAATTCATGAAAATTATTGAGAAAATGCTGTCCTAACCCTATTTCCCCCTTTAATGACTTATAACAATAGAACGAGTCGGTATTTTAATTTAAAATTTTGGGAACATATTTTTCAATAGTTTTACTAACAATTTATGAAATAAAAAAAAATCGATTTTTTGAACCGTCTAACCCTATTTCCCGCCTTAACCCCTCAATATATGTAGAGGGTCCAGATACAAGGAGTTCGATGTCCTCATTTTATATTATTCAACTATGTGTATATAAAGATAGTCGAAAGGTTATCCGGAAGGTCTCATGAAAGATATGCGCTCTCGAAGCTCGCCCCATATCATCTCCTTTTCTGGTGTCTTGTTACCCCCTTTGTAGATAAAATACACCACGTTATTCGTGATGCTGGCACCAATCTTGAAGAAAACAAGCCTCATACCGTTGCCTGTATGGAAAGACGAAAGCGAGGCTTTCCTCCATGCATACTATACTAGGTGGCAATATAGGTCAACTGAGCTCTATAACTTCGTAGCCAGGGGGTTTCTATAAAACGTGTTGATCGAGCCGCATCTTGCTCCTCTTCCCTCTTCTCCGTATGCACTTTGTGACCTCATGACGGTATAAAAAAAAGTGCACTCTTACGTCAATAATTATAACTTTATTCTAGGAATCATTTGCAAATACACGATTGACATCAAAGAAGAAATTAATTTCCGGCCCAAACGTCTTGACTTTCATTGACAGTCAATGAAAAAATTCATTTGATTTTTTTATAGCAAATTGTCAATTTTTCCCTCGATATTTTCAGTTCGTATAATTAAATAATTGACTGTTTAATCACGCTTGCTCGAAATTCAAAAGTTGCGCTGTTATCCTGC
Source organism: Oxytorus armatus (assembly GCA_958009045.1). NCBI lineage: Eukaryota > Metazoa > Arthropoda > Insecta > Hymenoptera > Ichneumonidae > Oxytorus > Oxytorus armatus. The sequence goes on along the minus strand of OY253750.1, from coordinate 25,502,293 downwards.
CAATTCGTTGGTCCTTATATTTTTTTCTCGTCTTTTCGTGCTATTTTTTTATTGTTCATATGTGACTTGGGTCATTCATAATAGGTATCGAATATGCAATTTTCCGATTTCGAGTGATGGCCTAACCATAACAACTTAGCTGTTTTTCGCTTCCTCGGACAGGAACTTTTATTTTCGTCATTAAAAGTGAACTCGACAGTATTCAGAGATTATGTTTATTAGAACGATCTTGCTCGATGTAGTTCCTCAAAATGTTTGTAATGAGTCTAAAATTTGTCTGCTGTCAATTCGGTCGAAAAAAACGGTGAGGCAGATCCAGAATGGTCGGAAAATCGGTCCAGAATTGCCAACCGATACACACCTCGATATCGATATCTATCGCAACTTTCAGCGCCGATAGATCCAACGCCGTCGAATTATTTTTATTACTTTTGACCAAATTGTCGAATTCCACATGATATCACTTTTATTCACATAATTAGAATATTTAGCGTTTTATCACGCTTGTTGAGAACGGTAAGGAATTTGTACACGTTGCATTTTTAATCATTTCAAATATGTTGATTCTTAAAATTATTTAACGTTTTCGCTGCAGTTTTTTCGTCCTTCAACTTTCTCGCTACCCTCGAAATAACTACATCTCACTTGACTTGTGCGAATGTTCAGGAACGACGAGCTTGCTTACTCCTCTCATCCCTCACTCTCTCGCCGTCGTTCTGAAAAATTGGCGTGGATAATGAGAGGTCACAAGAGGGAGTGCGCCGGGCTATATAAAGCGGAAGCGCGAGAGATCTTCGAGCCCGTGGAATCCTCTCCAGCGCAGGAGAAAGGATGGTATAAAGGACGAGGACGACAGCTCTTCCGGACAAGGTGGACAGTTACAAATAGAAGTAAGCGTGTGTACGTGCTGCAAGACCGAAAGGAATGACGGATCCTCGCATTTCGCCACGAAGCACTTGCCTTCGAAAGTCTGTATGCATATCGGGCGTTTCACACCAAAAAGATAACTCCTTGACCCTTCATCGTTTTTTTTTAATTTTTCATTCGCTTGTATGTAAAGCAAATTTTAAAAAATACCGCACAGCAGTGGAATCATAATTTCAGAATTTTACGAAAATTTCGGTTCCTGATAGGGGACGTTTTATTTTCATGAAAAAAAAAATCACATTATTAATATCATTCTGTTTAAAATGTTCAAAAACATCGGAACATCACATCTACAAGAAATATACGAATGTCTGTGCGCGCGTGAGGGTATGTTGTGAAATGGGTGCAAAGTGGAAACCGCCCTAACTTCAAATTGGTTCGAGCTTTTAAGCTGAAATTTGACACACTAGTAAATCAGTAAAGACCCTTTTGAGAGGATTTTGAACATTTTAAAAAATGTGTGTCAATAACTCATGGAATTTTGGAGCCATCGGGCTAAAACTTTCTACTCAAATAGACTATGATCAAACACCATTTGCTATTGAATTGTAAGAAAATCGATCAAGGTGTTCTTTGCATTAAAATGAGTAATCGGGACGTTTTTTTTCCTCCATAAATAAGTATTTTTTCATAATGAGCAAAATGTTTCTTTAAATATTTGCATTCTGTAGTAAATTTTTCATTCGTGAGTCTGTATGAGTTATCAATTCCCCCCCAAAAAACCAACAATGGTGTACAAAAACGGAAGACAAGTACATTTCCAAAAGTATATTAATTGTACTTACCTTTCCAAAAAAGTTGTGGAATAAATTGATAATATCTAAAGCGCGTATTCCCAAGTACGAGGTCTGTTCAAAAAGTATCGCGAATTTTGAATTTCCGCGGGCTACGTATATTCGATTATCGATTTTTTTGTGGCGTTAGGTTGGTACTCATGTCCCTCACTTATGCCGAAAAAATCGGCCATTTCGAATGTTTAGTTAATTGTTGACAGTTGTTTTGGTTAGACGTGTTTTGGCTTGTCTTCGATTTTTGCCTATTCCAAAAAAGCAGCTTCCATTGCGATGATTGAGCTTTGGTTTCCACGTCATAACCATAAACTCATGATTCGTCACCAATTATGACCCTCTGGAGCAAATTTGGGTCGTCGCGGACCGAGTCAAACAGCTCCTTAGCAATGTTAACGCGACACTGCTTTTGTTCGAAATTGAGCAATTTTGGCACGAATTTCGCGGCGACCCGTCTTATGCCCAAATCGTTGATAAAAATCGAATAGCACGAGCCAATCGATATGTTTAGTTTCTCAACAACTTCTCTAACGGTGATTCGACGATTGGCCAATATTATTTTCTTCATTTCATCAATGTATTCGTCTGTTGTTGATGTGCTCGGGCGTCCGGAGCGCATTTCGTTGTTCGCATCTTCTCGGGTCATAACCATAAACCCATGATTCGTCATCAGTTATGACCCTCTGGAGCAAATTTGGGTCGTCGCGGACCGAGTCAAACAGCTCCTTAGGAATGTTAACGCGACACTGTTTTTGTTCGAAATTGAGCAATTTCGGCACGAATTTCGCGGCGACCCGTCTCATGCCCAAATCATTGATAAAAATCGAATAGCACGAGCCAATCGATATGTTTAGTTCCTCAGCAACTTCTCTAACGGTGATTCGACGATTGGCCTATATTATTTTCGTTACTTCATCAATGATTCCGTCCGTTGTTGATGTGCTCCGGCGTCCGGAACGCATTTCGTTGTTCGCATCTTCTCGGCCCTCTGAGAACATTTTGTACCACCGATACACGTTGCTTTGGTCCAAGGTAGCTTCACCATATGCCACAGTCAACATTCGGAATGCGACCGCGCACTTAATTTTTTACCACACAAAATTTGATACAGATTCTTCGATCCATTTTTTGGAATAGGCAAAAATCGAAGACAAGCCAAAACGCGTCTAACCAAAACAGCTGTCAAACAATTAACTAAACATTCAAAATGGCCGATTTTTTCAGCATAAGTGAGAGACATAAGTACCAACCTAACGCCACAAAATAAATATTCGAAAATCGAATATACGTAGCCCGCGGAAATTCAAAATTCGCGATACTTTTTGAACAGACCTCGAAACATACAGTTTCGTAATTAAACATCGTTACTTTTTTAATCATATACTGATTAATTTAGGTTAGCTGTCGAAATTCAAAACGATCAAAACATATTGGATGTATAGAATGTAAAATAAAAAAAAAAAAAGTATACAACTTTTTTTAACGTAAACAAAATTAAAAAAATAAAAAGTGTTTGGCTACTTCGCCTTTTCCAACTATCTACATATGCACATAATTTTATAATATGTAACTAAAGGTGGACACACAGAATTTAATTACATGTGCACTGAAAGAATTCAACTCGTCAAATACTTTTGATTTTTTTAATTTTTTTTGTTTTAGGGGTGTTCACCTACGTGTCCGTGTATGTGTATTTCGTGCATTGATAATAATTTTAAAGGATTTTAAATTTTGTTCTAATCTCTATATGGACGCTGTAGGTTGAGGAGATTTTGTTATATCGTGTGGAAATTTTATAAGAATTTGAATTTTTCGAAAAACGTTTGTAAACGATTTAGCTCGAGTAAACTTCGTGGTATGAGTATATAATTTCGGCTAAAACTGAAATGACATTATGGAATGGTTGATATAAAATTTTAACAATCAACGTAATGGCGATGATTTGACAAAATTTTCGATTTTTTCAAGAATCATTCCAACGTTTACTCTGAAGTAAAATCCACTCGCACACGAAGTAATTTTGCGTGAGTACGAGAAAAATAGCTGAAAATGTGTTTTCGTACTTTATCTGAAACGGTCGAAAATTTGAAAAATAATGTAAAATACTTATAGCCCCTTTTTGCAACAATTCTCTGCGCCTGACTAAAAAACATTTTATCGCGCGATCGGTTGTATCATGCACACAGAAAGTAATATAGGGATGGGTAATCATGTAGAAAGAGATATTTATTTAACGGGATAAAAAGTTAATATATTTAAAGAATAATATCAAATAAGTACATAGTAAAAAGAGCTAACTTGCTCTATACGTCTTTACTTCACGACCGTCGAATTAGGACTGACTTAAAACTACGTTCGTCACTCAGGCATACTCTCATTCTCTCAATACTCTCTTTATTCTCCAGTGAGACCTCACAATTCGTCACACGGGTCTCACGCACTCTTCCAATGACTTCCCCAAAAACTAAAACACAATCGCAATCAAACCCGGAGAGCATTCATCGCACAACGTATATACTCTTTGTTTCACGCCTCTATCGACTATGCTCCTAAACAACACTCTCTTTCATTCGGCATTCTACGCAAAGTTATCGTCTATAATGTTTAGTCTGTAGCTAACTCTTATTTTAAAGCGTTGGCGACACAGCGCCGTCTCACTCTTTCACAACACTTCTCTTTTCAATAGATTCTTTCACGCACAATACATTTACACAATTTCACTGATCCCACAGTAATGTTCGCCTTTTTGAAACGGTCGCAGGAAAGGGATAAGGAAAAGGTGTAAATTAAAACTTCCGCATGTGCACGAAACTTCTTCTGTAAGAATGGAAAAACTGAAAAATTCGTTATATGAAATGGAATCGATTGACTATATGAATATTTATTCAAGAAACAATATTGTTACAGAAAAATTCATATGAACGAAATGCGGCCGGGTTGAAGTTTAGACACGTTAAAGCTTCAACGGTGAAAACTCTGAATTTTAATACTACGAATTACATGGTTCATTCCGACGACAGTGTAAATAATCGACTGTAAATAACATCAAACGGGTATGAAACGATACCAAAAACGATACAAATTTAATATCGTCGAGTAAATATTTTTTCGAAAGTGTATGCAGACGACAGAGCATTTTATCGAACGGTCATTAGTACTACTTGAAAAATTCCGAATTGGTGATTTTTAGAGATCCGCAAAGTTCCGAAAATTATATTACCGAACAAGAAACTATCGGAAAATGCGAACGTAATAAAATTGAAGAAAAGAATTCTCAGGTATACGGATTTTTCGAACTCCGAAAATCACGGAGTCGACGATACAGTATTCCGAAAATAAAAGTTCCGAAGGGGCAAAATTCCGAAAATTTCCAATTCGTGCGTTTAGATGGCAGCACCACTGGCTTTACCGTCCTATGGATCTTTTTCACGAGCGAGAATCAGAGGTCTCCACTAGTAGCGTTAGAACATAGAGAAGCAGTCAATTCTAATGAAGTATATTTTCTACCCTCATACATTGGGTAAACATCGAGTTTAGGGTCCCCCCTTCGATTTCTTTCGAACTAGGCCCATCCGACGCGTTTTTGCACGCGAAACAACTTTTACCTCTGAGACAATTGGGGGACGTTATTTAATAAAAAGTTATTAACAAATAAAGTTTATAATTCATATAGCTATTTTCCTTATACCAGCTAGTCCCACTCATCTTGTCCTTCATATATGTTGTGAAGAATACCCCTGAGTTACATACAAAAAGTTTTAACCGCCACTCATCGTTTGTTAAAAAGTTATTAACAAAAAAAGTTTCATACATCAACCATGAACTACTTGTACTAGTGTATGGTGAACAGTACATGTATGAGCGCGGGGACTACGCCCCCACTGCATCCCGTATATAAATTTTCACGTTAATAAATTAAAATGTTTTTCCAGGAAAAATTCTTGAACAATCGTCTTTTTTCGGTCTCCTGATTGCGTATAACTCCTTAAGTGAGGATTTTAATGTGAATTTTGCATTGGATACAGCGCTCCCTTTGATTGAGTTTCTCAACACAAAATTAAATTAAAAAAAGTGCAGCAGTCGCACTGAATCGACAACAAGATCAAAAACAATAATTGACGCTGTATTTATCAATATTTATTTAAAGAAAGTTTGGTCCTTGAGCAAAATTAACGATGGACAATCGAAACTTTTGATATACCGCAGTCGTAATGAGAACGAAAGGACAAACGAAAAAACCATTTACCATTCATCATTCGTCTCCAGAATGATAAGAGAAGCATAGATCTGATGAATAATAATAATAGTAGTTATTACTATTACAACAGTAATAATAGCGTTACCTAGAACCGCAACACGCAATGGTTCGGTAACGGAATTAACTCTATGTATACACATCACCCCAGCCAAATTGATGCGAAACAGCGAATTAACTTGAACATATGCGAATTGACGATGTCGTCGACGTTGCGTTTGACGATAGATCTTCACCCTAAACGCTTGTTTAATATACTCATATTAATTTTACCATATACAGTACACGAAATTTATTTGCCAAGTTTGGAAAATTTATATGTATCAAAGTCGAACGGTTCCAGTTCATTTTTACAGTGTACAGTGCGGTTTCAGTGAGATTCGATGTTTTCATCTGATCTTAAAAAGCGGTAAGTTCAATTCAAACTCCACTTACCACCGGAGGAATTTTCTACGTTCGGTATTTCAGACAACAAAGATTACGCAATCTAGGGAATAGTTTTTTGGCGCGGAAAACTACCGTATTGTGTATGCCATTTCTTTGCATCAATATTCATGAACTGTCCATTGTCAGTGATGTATACAATTTGACACATCGATTTATTGACATGTACGTTGGATGATTACGTAAGATAGGGATAACGTAATACACGCTACTGCTGTACATTCCGAGAGAATACGAATTCTTTAATATTCTTTACTTTTGTACAAACCTTATCTCGGTGCACATGTGGTACAAAGTGACTGTGCTCTACAAAAAGTGGTCAACGTAATTGACACCAAGGTACGTAGGAGTCCCTGTTACTTTTATCTTCAACTTTACATTTATATTTATTAAAGGTCGCGATGGTTTCATGCTATGTTCTACACAAATGAATCAAGGCTTATCAGTATCGTGTGTTCCAACGTATACCCTTCCGGGTTTTTACGTATGACCCTTTCCAATTCCATTCTTTCCACTATTCCCCCTGTGGTGATGGTGTCGCCACTACTCTCTGGCTGCATATAACACGCGTTTATTTTATTTTCAATTTTCATTTTCTTCTCAACATTCGCCTCTCTGCAAACTAGTACAGGCGCCAAGAAACATTTCGTTTGCAAAACCCGTTGAAACCATCCTGATTGATGATTTTAATTACGAAAGACTTAAAAAATGATATCGTGGATGTTGCCAGACGGAATTAAGGTGTAATTTTTTTAAGTAAAATTTTTGATCGTGCGTAGGAGTAAATCTGGCCAAATGGTTACGAAAAAGGGACACCGACCCCTCATCAACCGTGCTCCATGAGTGTGAGTAGCGCACTACTTTCACCCGTACAGTATAGTATATTGCATACAGTATATTCCAAGTGAAGGTGTTGCGTGTCACTTCGCGTAAGCCAATGATTCTTAAAAAAGATATTTCATTTCGAAAAAAAGTACAATTTCGGTACTCAAGGCGACTCGTCAGGTGAGAGCAGCTATCTCCCTCCGGACGGGCGGTAAAAAGGGTCAATAAGCCTCGAGCGAGTTCGCGCTGGAACTCTTCAGCATCTGGCAACCACGCGGAAGGCTAATAAAGTAATCAACTAGTATATGCGCTTAGTATTAGGGGGGGTAAGGTTAATTCGTACAAAAAGGCATGTTTTTGTGATTTTTTTGTGACGACGCAGTTAAAATCTCTTTATTAAAACTAATGGTACAGTAAAATATGACATTCGAACTATATTATATAAAATTTTCACGAAGAAATATTAAAAAATACGGCAATAGCAGAAATTATTCAGACGTGTCTCCGAAAAAAGTAGAATTGCGGTGTCCCTCATAACTTGGTGCTGGATCATCTGAAATGAAAAAATGAAAGTTCATTTGTTAGATAATAGTTTTCCCCAGGTAACGCTGGGAAGGTTTTTCGAAATTTCAATTTTTCAATTTTTTGGAACATTTTGAAGGGAAAAACGCGATTTTTATGGAAAAAATCGGTTAATTTGTTATTGTAAAATAAAAATTATTAACAAATTTGAAAAAAACTCTCCAGCGTTACCTCGTAAATTATGTACAGAATTAGTGTTCAAAATTTCAAAGGGATCGGTGATGTAGTTTTCAAGTTATGAGGGACACCGACTTTGAAAGCGTGAGTTGTGAGGAAAACGCTTTAAAGTTTTGAACACTAAAAAATCTGATATAAAACGTTCATAAACGAATTTTATCGGCTTACCTCACACTAAATCGTCAATGCCAGGTCCATAAAGGATGTTGCTATCATCAAAGATGTCTAAAGCACCTTTTTGCTCCTGTCTACGACGAATCCTGCTTTCTTTAGTTTTTTTTTCAGCTTCCTGCTCTGCTCGGCTTACACGTATGGAGTCAGTTGATCGCGCCCAGTCATGAGCGCTTGATCCACTACTGATTCCCATGTCTTGCATGAAGGTTAGTAAAGAAAAAGAACCTTCATTAAAGACACTGGCTGCCACATAAGCTGCAATTTCAACGATGACAAAGGTTTCAGTCAAGTGCTTTGGTGAGATTTTCCAAATAAGTTGGTTCAAACTCTCATTGTTGTTCTGCGTGAAGCCTCCGACACATCGCTCCAGGAGGACATCTTTGCTCAGATCTTCATAGATAGGCTTGATAGCTTGCAAAACATCCTTGGGAAGAGCACTGTACGTGTGTTTGAACGAATCCAATGCATTAGCAGCTGCTGCTTTTTGCCATTCGCACCAGGAGTCCGTGCCGGTCGGGCATTTTCATGCTGTGGATTCTCGTCTTTCGAACTGTAGTGAAAGAATGTTGCCCAGATAGCATTCTTCATATTTTCCACGGAATCAGAGTAACGTCTAATAGCCAAACCGTAGTATACCGTCAGATTATCAATCATTTTGGCCGTAAGCTTCCCTTTACCAGACAGACTCTTTCTTTTGATCTTCTTTCCAGCCTTAGTTTCAGTATCTACAACAGTCTTTTTGACTAGTTCACGTAGACGAGTGCCCATTCTTTTTTGATCATGTCCTACACATTCTTTTTTCACTATTGAAAAATCATCACCATAAGTTTTAGAATTCACTAAGCCGGAGTAAGCTTTAGAGTCACCGTCACCGATATAGTTGCGATATCGTACACCATTCTTTACCGAGCGTTGAAACATGGTTTTTACCGCTTCGACCTCCATATTTCCAGCTGCACCAGTATGATTTGCCTGACACTTTCCAGCATTTACATGAGCTTCATGCCACTCTTCGAATTCGGCAGAGTTTAATTTATGTTCCCAAATTTTACATTCATGGCAGTATGAACTTTTGACGAAAATATCAAGAATTTTACCTGTAAAGTAACCGATTAATGAGGTGACGCCAAATAACGATGAAAAGCCTCTTGTTTTCCATGTTCCGTCGCCTGATACAGTGAGTTCATCGGCATCTTCAGTTTTTTTCTCTTCGGCTGTTGCTGCTTTTTTTTCTTTTATAGCAGATAAAAAAAATCGATTCGCTACTTCTCTTACAGTCGGGCACATTTTTTCACATAATTATTGTACGTCGGTTTTGATAAAAACCTACTAGACAAATCCATCAAGCCGCAGAACTTTTCACAGCCAACCAATAAAAGGCCTAATATCCTCATCACGCAAACAAACCGATGATTAACTTCGAAAATACCAGAGTTTATTCTTGCACTAGACGGAACATTTGTAATCTGTTTACAGCTTTCGCACGACACTTTGATGTTAAATCCAAGGCCTTCTTTCTTAGTCGAATGAAAATTCACTTTTCCATCACATTTCACACACTTCACTAGCGTAGCAGGTGTTGAAAAGACTAATGAAAAACCAATTATCCTATAATGTATTTCAAGATCCTCCGTAACTTGATCTTCAACGGTCACTTTTATTTTTTTAGCTGACGTGCTACTTGTTACAATGTCTTCGCTTTTGCGTTTTTGCGGAGGTACAATTTAACGAACAGTACAAATTAACGAACCAGTTAATTTTCTATCAGATCTTGTCATTTTGGTAGGCATTTTAGTAATAATTAAAAACAAAACTTGAAAACGGAGCTAAAATGATGCGAAAATAGGAACGCGCGTGTACGTCTGCTCGATAGAATATTTACTGCCACACTAAATTTTATACTCGACACTGACAAAATATACAAACAGGTATAAGCAAGTTTGTACTTGCTTATATTGTAGTGTATAGTATACACTATATACTATATACACAATAGCAATGAATAAACTGTATACCTGTTCGACAGCTGCACTGCTAGCCCGACCGCCCGCAGCTGTTAGAGGTCAGGAGATTAATAAGACAATAACTTCAAGAATATTGCTTAGATCGGTTTAAAATTTTAAGGACATATTCTTGAAATGTTAAACAATAAGATAAGACAAAAAAAAATTTGATTTTTCGAAAGTGAAAACCCTTCCCCGCCCTTAAATTTTCAAATTGTTCGGCCTCTCGATTGCCACCTTTGTAATACAATGGAACTCTTATTACATAAGGTACAAGGCCCGAGTGCTACAACCCGACGAATAATACATGGGCCCAATAAACTCTCGAACCGCTTAACTCGCGACCCTTCAGGCGCGCGGAATATTTTTATAACTTAAGCTCTTACACGTAAGTCCAGCGACCCGTCAGGCGCGAGGAAAAACTTTATAACTTACGCCTTTGCACGTAAGTCCCGCGACCCGTCAGGCGCGAGGAAAAACTTTATAACTTACGCCTTTGCACGTGAGTCCCGCGACCCGTCAGGCGCGAGGAAAAACTTTATTACTTAAGCCTTTGCACATGAGTCCCGCGACGCACATGCATTCGCATATTATTTTGGAAAAAATAGAAAGGACAAGCCCCCTTTTTGTGATTGGTGACGAGAAGAAAACGCCCACACCAATGGGACCAATCAAACTGAACTTCACAAAACCGAAAACTCCTTTTTTTGATGATAGCTCAAGTCACCGATCACGAAAGGGAATTTTGCAAAGACAGTCTAAAGTCAACCGTCAACCGAAAAGGTCTAACTCTCCGTCGAAACAAGCTCTCTTGAGCAGTTCGCTATACATTCAAACCTTTTACACCATAGGATCACTTTCTGTTCACTCTACATATCACCACTGTCAACTTGTTAAATAATATCTTTGTAACCACTATTAATTTTGCGAAATATACCTTTTTTTGTGTTACGTAAATTCAGTGTTTGACCCTAATCAACCGCACAAGATTAAGTTGGCGTGCGGCGTTCCCAACGAACTCATCGTCTCTATGCGTAAGAGTATCGAGATTTACGACCTCGTAGTTTCAAACGCGAAACGCGGTAGTAACGGTAACATTTAATGGTCCTTCGAGCCGGATCTATCCAGTCATCGGATAGTCCTCTAAGTGAAAATGCAAGTGATTGATAACATGTATAGGACGGTATACTCAAATTAATAGACTCCGGTGGTTCACCGTCACGAACATCTCTTCAAAAATAATAACAATAACCATAATCACATCGTGGTGCGGATAGTATAGTTCGGGAGTGCAAAGACGACAGTTGTTGTTTACGATTATATATATTGCCACCGAACGCGGTGTTACACGTCCAAGGACAACAATCGTCGGAGCGTCATACACCTTCCAGCCCGCACGACAGGAACATCCACCACATCACGCGAGGACTTTGAGCGGCTCTGGTCATCAACGGTAAGCTCGTATATTGATTAGCCAATTGTCCCTCACTCCTTTATAAAAATACACCGCGTCACAATGGCCGACGAAACGCCAGACGCGTTAACCGCCGCCACACAGCTAACCGCGAGTCAAGAGAGAAATATTAGACATTGCTTAAAAAGGCGTAAAACAGTCAAGGCGCAAATTACACATTTCCATACGTTTCTCAACACGATGGAAGACGACCCAGACTACGATCACGTACAGGCGCGGTTGGAAAGTTTAAACAATTTTTACGAAATATTCAAATCGGTTCAAATCGAACTAGAGGATCAGCAGCCGGACAATTTCGAATACGATAAAGCCAGAATGGAAATAGAAGCTAATTATAGCCACGGCATAGCTCGGGCACGGACCCTTTTAAGACGATCGGCCGAAGCGGCGGGAATCTCCGTCGAGAGCAATACTAGTCGCGGGACTCCCACTCCTCCAATTGCAAACACGACAATTTATAAAAATCTTCCCGAATTAAATCCACCGAAATTCGACGGTCAATTAGAAAATTGGGCCACTTTCAAGTCACGATTTAATTCTCTGATAAGCCAAAATACGCAGTTGTCGAATTCTGACAAAATGCAATATCTCCAATCGTCACTCACGGGCCGAGCAGCAAAGGCCATAGAATTATTAGAAACAACCGAGTCCAATTACGAACATGCCTGGCAGTTGCTAATGAAAAAATATGACAACACGCGAAGGGCAATTGTTCGACATATGAACATTTTATTTGACATCGAACCGTTAAAAGACGACAGTGCGGAAGCAGTGGAAGAATTGGTTGACACGGTTCACCAGCATCTTCGATCGCTGAAGAACCTAGGACAACCGATCGACCAATGGGATAGCGGCCTTATCCCACTTATCGCGAGAAAAATTAGTAGAGATCTCACACAGCAATGGGAAGTGACATTATCAGACAACAAATTACCGAATCACAAGGATCTTTTAGAATTCTTAGAAAGGCGTGCTAATTGCTCTGACGCGCGAGCGACGAGCTCTAAGCGGCACGCTACGCAGGGTCACTTGAGCAACAAAGGAAAGGGCCCTGGTAAAAGGGGGCATCAGACGTTCAACACCGACATAAAGACGCCGGAATATCCAATGTGCACAGAAAAGCACCTCTTATATCACTGCCCAAAGTTCTTTGAATGAGCAATCGAAGCTAGAATCAAAGCAGCTCAACAAGCGCAATTGTGTCTAAACTGCCTGCGAGGGCAACACAAGACAAAGACGTGCAAGGCAAAGGGAAGATGCCGCACGTGCGAAAAAAATCATCATACAATGTTACATCTACAAAGGGACGAATCCCTCACCCAAGCTAGTTCACGACTAGAAAATTCAGAACTCACAAACAATAGGCTCACCAGTTTTGTAATCGATACATCGCTGAACAAACTCATGGTGACCGCAGTGGTCAACGCTATAGACCGTCATAAAAGACCGGTCCCGTGCCGCATTCTCATCGACACGTGTTCAACCGCCAATTTTATGACTGAGTAGTTTGCCACGAAATTGCGCCTAGCAAAAAGAAAATGTAATATATCTATCGGAGCCCTTAATGGGTTAGCTACTCGATCCAGTTATCGAGTCAGTACCACCATCAAGTCGCGATTCAACGGCTATTATAGGACACTCAAGTTCCTAACTGTTCCGCGCATGTCGTCCGAAGTACCAGATACACAGATAAATCGTGCTGCGATATCAATTCCCACGAACATCTATCTCGCAGATCCCGACTTCCACAAGCCAGCAGCCGTGCAAATGCTTATTACCGCCGGTACCGCGCTATCTCTATTATCAGTAGGTCAAATCAATCTATCGTCGCCAGGAGGACCAGATCTATATCTGCAAAAAACTCAACTCGGATGGATTATCAGCGGGAGTGTAGAAACAGACAAACCATTCCAAACAAACATAGTGTGTAATGTTACCGAAGCAAATTTGGATCTATCCACCTTCTGGGAAATCGAAGAGGGTGCCTCGATAAAACACTACTCTAAGAAGGAACAGGCCTGCGAGGATCACTTCACTACGCACGTAACTCGCACACAAGAAGGACGATACGTCGTCGCCTTACCATTTAAGGAAAATAAGGACAAACTCGGGTCCTCTCGCACCATCGCCTTAAAACGCCTCTATGGGACGGAAAGAAAATTCAAGGGCAATCCCGAGCTGCAGCAGCAGTACACTGCAGTAATCGACGAAACATTAAAACTCGGCTATATGACTAAGGTCAGCAACTCACGAGAAGAAGGCTTTTATCTGCCTCATCATGCTGTCGTCAAGGCTACCAGTCTCACAACAAAGACAAGAGTAGTCTTCGATGGCTCGGCAGCCTCCAACACGGGGATTTCACTGAACCAGACACTCATGGTTGGGCCAACAATTCCGGACGACATTTTCTCCATTATCCTGCGGTTCCGCATGCACAATTACGTATTAACCGGAGATGTCGAGAAAATGTACCTCCAAGTGAGGGTCCGTCAAGTAGACCGCAAATATCAGCGAATACTCTGCGAGACAAGAACCACGACATTAACACATACGAGCTGAACACCGTCACGTTTGGCCTATCAGCATCACCGTTTCTAGCTATTCGTACCCTCCATCAACTTGCCGAGGACGAGGCCCAGCGCTACCCTGTAGCAGCACCAATTTTGAAGAGAGATTTATACGTCGATGACTTGCTCACCGGAGCTTCTACTCTTCAAGAAGCCACTGAACCACGCGACGAAATGTTTGCTCTACTGAGAAGCGGCGGATTTAATCTCCGTCAATGCGCCTCCAACGCGCCGGAACTACTCGATGGTCTGGCGAACCAATCAATCAATCTCCAATTACAATCCGCTGACGATCAGACTTTAAAGACACTGGGAATCTATTGGAACTCCCAGCAAGATGCCATCATCTATACGGCAAAGGGAATCGACCATCGTCGCAGGATAACGAAGATAATGATTCTCTCAGAAATCGCAAAAATCTTCGATCCCCTTGGACTGCTCCAACCCGCAATCGTCAATGCTAAACTTATTATGCAAGAACTTTGGAAGCTGGAACTCGGCTGGGATGAATTTGTACCACTCAGCATCCACACTCTATGGAGCACGTTTGCCTCACAGCTTCCACAACTACACAACCTATCGTTCCCGAGAAAATTAATAATCGTCGACGCAATAGAGATACAGCTCCATGGATTCTGCGATGCCAGTGAGAAAGCATATGAAGCTTGCATTTACTTACGGTCTACAAATTCCTCTGGACACGTTCAAACTCGGCTCTTATGCGCAAAATCAAGAGTGGCACCCATCAAGAAAGTTCAATCCATACCGCGACTCGAGCTATGCGGTGCTCTGCTCTTAACAAAACTTTACACGGCTGTAAAGACCGCTATCAATGTAAAAATAGATCGTTCTACGTTCTGGAGCGATTCCACGGTGTCACTGCATTGGATTAAGACACCGCCTCACACGCTAAAGTCCTTCGTTGCTAATCGCGTCGCGGAAATACAGGCGAGCACCAATCGAGAAGATTGGAGACACGTAAGGACGCATGATAACCCAGCTGATCAATTATCAAGAGGCCAAATGCCAAAAGAGTTTCTTCGTAACCCTTACTGGAAAACTGGTCCATCGTGGATAAATCAAAAAGAAGAGACCTGGCCTCAATTCAAAATTCAACGCCCAGAAGAAGACGTAGAGACGCGTAAGATATCCTGTCTAGTCACTACAGTCTACGACCACGGAATCCTCGAACGGTATTCGTCGATCGAGAAGCTGCGACGAATCGTCTCCTACTGTCTGAGACTGAAGACAGACAACCACTTTCAGGGCCTCCCAGGGGCTATGGAGATGAGACTCGCCAATATCAGCATAATCAAATTGATCCAAGCATCTGCCTTTGCTCCAGAAATTCAAGATCTCAAAATGAGAAAACCATTATACGCAAAAAGCAGACTACTATCGCTAAAACCATTTCTCGACGAGACGAATGTTCTACGCGTGGGAGGAAGGCTGCAACATGCCGCTATTTCATACGATCGTCGGCATCCCATTTTACTACCGAAATCAAATCACCTGACTAAATTGTTAATCGAAAACGAACATCAAAGTAATGGCCATGCAGGTGTATAAACCACGTTGTACGGGCTCAGGCGACAATATTGGCTTATTGACGGTCGGAATCAGGTGCGAAAAATCATACTTCAATGTGTGAAATGCATGAGAGCAAAACCACCAACCCCAGATTATTTAATGGGCCAATTACCAAAGGATCGTGTAACTGTTGCAAGACTCTTCAGCAACGTCGGAGTCAACTACTGTGGTCCTTTTTACATTAAAGAACGGCGCTTTCGCAATCAAGCAAAAATAAAGGTATACATCGCGGTCTTTGTCTGTCTAGTGGCAAAGGCTGTGCATTTGGAAGTAGATAACGACATGATACCGAAGCTTTCATCGCAGCACTCCGACGATTCATAGCAAGACGCGGACAGCCCCGCACTATCAGTAGTGATAACGGAACTAATTTTGTAGGGGCGCGAAACGAGATTGAAGAGATTCAAGCGCTCTTAATCTCCAAAGAACACAACGAAAGGGTTCACAACTTCCTAACGAAACGGGAAATCATATGGAAATTCATTCCACCATTATCACCTCATTTCGGCGGTATATGGGAAGCAGCCGTCAAATCTTTCAAACATCACGTACGACGAATCATCGGCAACGAACTCCTTTGTTTCGAAGACATGAACACGGTCGTTGTTGAAATTGAGAGTATTCTCAACTCACGTCCATTGTCGCCTATGTCCTCCGATCCCAACGATCCAATAGCTCTTACTCCTGGACATTTCCTAATAGGCGAGTCTTTAACGAGTGTACCTGAACATGACTTCACAGAAATACCGGTTAACCAATTGTCCACCTGGCAACACGTGCAAAAGCTGAAACAAGATTTCTGGACCAGGTGGCACAAAGAGTACATCAACGAGCTCAATCTTCGACATAAATGGACCAAGGGAGCTCACAATATCGATATTGGATCGATTGTCGTAATCAAAGATGACAATTCACCTCCGCTACGTTGGCTCCTGGGACGAGTCGTAGAAAAGTATCCCGGACATGACGGGATCATCCGAACGGTTCGTGTTCCGTCGCGCACGGAACGAGTAAAATTTTATTTTCTTTAAAATAGTTATAAAACATCTGCATCGAACCATAAGCAATTATTTTAATCTTTATATGACAGGAAGGTCCGGGAATTTCCAGGGTCTATGGAATTTAAACTGCACTTTCATTTTTTCTCAAACAGTCAAAATTCGCGTTTCGTTAATTCAGCAATACCTAGAGGCGAGCACGTTCTTAGGATTACCAAAAAAAAAAGGGACAGCGAACTCTTCGCTTCGAAGCGTCGAGTTCGTGTTTTATTACTTTATCTCTCTCGGCTGCAAGACGATGAGGTACCCGCTTCGGCTGCTTGCAATACGCCGGTACGCCGTAGGCGGACCTTCATGACTCGAGCGACGCGGGTGCGAAAAACCCTTTTTTATTTTTACTTAACCAATCAATCGCAGTAATTCCAGCATCTAGAGATTCTCGGACACTCCCATCATCTTCATTTTTAGTTTTACAAAATTCTCAAAGGAGTTATCATACACCCTTCGGAGAGCGCACAACAAGAGTCCACCCAGCGCGGATCTCTGCCTCTCTCGAAAATATCACTAAAGTCTCGTTAGACATTTAACTTCATAATAATTCTTCGTCAATACAACGCGAAGTGTTAATATCTGAGTCTTGACAACTCTTCAGAGAGCGCACAACAAGAGTCCACCCAGCGCGGATCTCTTCCTCTCTCGAAATAATCTATAAAGTCTCGTTAGACATTTAACCACTATAATTCTCCGTCAATATAACGCGAAGTGTCAAATTCTCATTTATCATAAACCTTCAGAGAGCGTACAAAAAGAGTCCACCCAGCGCGGATCTCCGCCTCTCTTGAATTATCACTAAAGTCTCGTTAGGCACTTAACTTCACAATAATTCTTCGTCAATACAACGCGAAGTGTTAAATTCTCATTCACACACAAAACTCGTCAACTTTAATCCAATTATACAATTGTAAATATTCTGTGAATAAATTTGTGGTGTTAGTTTATTCGTGGAGCATTTTTATCATTTATTAACTACCTTCATCTCATTAATTTGAGGCGTTGGAGTTCGCGACATCGCAGTGTCGAACGTTATTTTCGGTAACAGGATTTACGACCCTGTTTGACTCGCAACAATAAGTCGAGTCGCAGTGTGAGCGCGAACAGTTCGCATCAAAACCGCAACCGGACATCTTGACAGGAATGTCAAGAAATTAGCTCCACTCCCAATTGAGATTTCAAAGGAAAATCGAACCCCACCTGTGGTAGTGGGGAAAACAGACAAATAGACAATTAATGCGTTATATCAGATCTTATCCGTACATATTAAGGTTGATCCGTAACCCTCTCAACGGGGGGAGCCAGAGAATTACCGGCTCCTGGAGTACGATGTGGGGCGATTGGCAACGGAGACGATTCACGATGCTGATGGGAACGTACATTTATTAATGTACGATCCCCAGTTTGTACGGAGTCTTTTTGCCGATGTCTCCCACATATTTATAGACGGGACTTTCGAAACAACGCCTCGCCTGACGGGCGTTTATCAACTCGTTTCAGTACTCGGCATAAGATATGACTACGTAAGATACCCAAATTAATTAATTCCTTCATCGTAAGTGGATTTATTCATTTTTATTTTTATAAATTTTTGTAGGTAATTCCATTCGCGCATATTCTTATGTTAAAAAAATAGCCTGCAGTTATGCAGCTGTTTTGGAAGCAATCGGAACGAGTCTGGTGAATGCCCAGTCAGTAAAAGTAGTTATGACGGATTTTGAGACGGCATTGCGGAATTCATGTAGGGCGGTTTTTCAAAACGCAGTTGTGGCCGGCTGCAGTGTCCATTATGATCGGGTACGTAAATTTTTTTTCTAGTTTACAAATATCGACTGAACGGTTGTGTACTATAGCAGAGCTGAAATTTTCTCGGAATTATTCTTAAATTTTCGTTTCTGTTCGTTCTTTTACAGTTATATTTTCACTCGTTTAGTGTTGTTTTGTAATTTATTTATTTATTTGCAAAATTCCAAAAAAAGTAACCCGGCAAGATCCCCAGGAAAGTGGCAATATTGTGGGTCAACCGAGAAAAAAATCTTTCCCAAAACGTGGAAATGATAGTGTCGAAGCGTCCAGTGCGTCGCATAAGAAAATAAAACTTAGTATATCTGAACATGTAGAGCAAGATTTAGAGAAACATTACAGGATTATAGACTTACTGTTAGTATTTTCAACGATAAGTACACTAGTGAAGTGCGTTGAATGTGAAGGAAAAATGAGTTTTCGCACATGCAAATCCGAAGGTATAGCTTTCACCATCAAAGTGTCATGTGAAAAATGCAAAGCGCCTCGGTATGTTCCGTCTAGTAAAAGAGTGAAAAAAGAGTCAAGGCAATCATATTATGAAGTGAATCATCGTTTTGCTTTCGTCATGCGTCTGTTAGGCCTAGGTTTAGCTGGATGTAATAAGTTTTGTGGTTTGATGAATTTAGCGGAATCTTTCTTGTCAAAATCATGTTATAACACGCATATACAGAAGATACATGCGACTGTAAATGATGTTACGAAAAGATTTCTGGCTGCTGCTGTAAAAGAAGAAAAAGAGGAAACATGCAAAGCGAATAACGTACAAGATACTAACGAATTAACAATATCAGGTGACGGAACGTGGAAGAAACGTGGGTTCACTTCGCTATTCGGTGTCGCTTCTTTGATCGGTTACTACACGGGAAAGGTTGTTGATGTGTTTGTCAAGAGTTCTTATTGCCACCAATGTAAAACTTGGGAAAATAAGTTAGATACTGTCGAATTTAAAGAATGGTACGAAGAACACGTCAACAGCGGAGACTGTAAAGCAAATGATGATGGTCCATCAGGTAACATGGACGTAAACGCCATCATACAGATGTTCAAACGGTCCACAGAATATTACGGAGTGATGTTTAAAAATTATATAGGAGACGGCGACTCGAAAACCTATAGTGTGGTAAATTAAAAACCGTATGGTGAAGATTTCACAATAAATAAGAAAGAGTGCATAGGGCACGTGCAGAAAAGAATGGGTACACGTTTACGCGAATTAGTAAAAACAACTGTGGTCGAT